>JAIUCV010000005.1:28883586-29253454 GCA_026724425.1 Erythrophleum ivorense | reverse complement strand
ATGACAAACCTTGAATTTCATACACTTTTCTACTTGATTTCTTCCTTCCTTGCTCTCCCTCTTGTGCGCCTCCTCAACTAGTCTCAATTCTACCTTAGTGCAAAATAAGGTTGATGGAAATGAAGGAAGGAGGCAGTGTGTTAAAGTAAGAAGCAAGGGAGTTCATTTTAATATTTTTTCAAAATTCCCATTTAGTCTCTTATCTTTCCATTTGGGCTTATTTCAACTTCTTTGTGAAAATTATCTTTTCCACTATGAAATTTAGGCCCTCCAATTCATTAAATACCTTTGGTTTCATCCAAATTGGATTTAGAATCTTCCCAAATGAACCAGTCAAAATTTCGGTCAATTAACAAGCTAAATTACATACCTGAGGGGTTTTGGCCATTCTAGGGGGTTCTTATGACTTTTAGGGCCTCTAAGAACCTTAGGAAACTCATTTTTTTCATTTAAAGATCCTTCCTTTTTGTTTGGCCATTTTTACTCTGATTTTGGGCTATCATTAGCTTTGTATTCTCATTTCTAAATGTCTAGATCATTATTCTAATCTTGTTTAGCCTCTAATAATCTCATTCTAGGGTCTTTCTTTTATAACTTATCGATTCTAATTCAATTTTAGAAAGACTAGGTATCACACTGATTCTCTTAAGTTGCAGCCAAAATGAGTTAGGAATGATCTAGTGGCAAACCACATTATGGTGCAAATATTTTGGCCACAGTGCAAATCATATAATTCACCCAAGGTACATTCTAGTCGTGGTGCAAATTGTGCTGTTAATGACTTTTACTCCTTTTATGTGTTAGGTTGTGGCATGATTCCCTTAGGTCATGGCATAACATGGTCATTTATGTTTTATGGGTTCTTAAAGGCTAATTAAGCCATAACTCAACCATTTTAAGTCTTGACTTGAATCCTAAAATCAATATATTACTCTTTAAAGCTCAGTTACTTGATGTTAATAATATTTATGAGTTAAAGACTTAACTTATACCCACTTTAAACCTTTTAAAGGGTATTATAAAGAGGTAAGTTGTAATACCATAATTTCTTTGCTTATCTTATGCTATCCCATGCCTTAAATAATGCATCTCACATCGAAGGCAAGAAAAGTAATTAAAATAATGAATATTTTAGTGTTGTGTAGTGTATAAATTTCTCATTTGGTATCCTGTGGACTATGTGAGCTCATGTATCACATTCTCATATTTAATTACATGGATACAACTCACTTTTATCACCAAAATTGGCCTAGAACTCGCGCAAGGCAAGAGACACACAAAATTTCATGATGTAGCCTCGGCCAGAAATTCCCACTTTCTGGCACAAACTTTGAAAAATCATAACTAATTCTAGAAAACTTAAAATCATGCATTCTTTGCATTCTAGAAAGATACAGATTTATAATTTTTGTTACAAATATATCCAAGTCATGAAACATAACATAGAAGACGTTTGACATTCAAAATTGTGCAGAGGTCTGACTGGCTATTGGTACTGATATAGGTTTCTACTATGAAATTCAAAAATATCCAATTAATTCCAAAAAAATGCAATCCATGCAAATGATACTACTATGGAAATCTATGGATGATAGCTAGAGGAAAAAAATAACTTTAGACTAGTTTAGGCACGTTTAGGACTTAAAAACTAATCAAACAATAACTTAGGTCTGTCTAGATGCCTAATACTAGACAAAAAATTCAAAAATTTATATCTAACTCTAGACATCCAAATGAGGTGTTTCTAGTTGGCTTAAGTCACTGGGAATGTCTAGTTTCTTTCTATAAAATTTATTGACAATTGGACATTATTTGCCCCCTGAGTGATATAATTTAATTTCGGACCTGAGTGAACAGTGCACTGAACCAATTTCAGAAAATTTTCCAACTTTGAAAATTCATCAAATAATTCTATAGACCTCAAAAAATTCTGCACTTTAGCTTCCCAAAAATCTCTCAACAACTCTAAATGCATGCCAAATCTCAGACTGAGAGGAGCTCATTTGGACAAAAAGTGGTATAGGTTTCCAATATGGTCAATTTTGCTCCATATAAGATACCAAATGTGTCCAAATGACTTCCCATGATGTTTGGCACCTCTTAGGCAAGTTTAAAAGCTATGAACTGCTCAAGTAATTTCAAACCTCATGCATCTCAATTTGGCCCTTCCATTTCCATTATTACATACATTTCCATAATGCTAGTTTGCCATTGTATGTCTAAGATGCATATTTCCATACATATAACCTTAAATCTCATTTATACATGATATATTAGTATAATTATACATGTTCATAACATCATAAGACATATACAACCATAAATTACAACATTTACCATTCATATGGCCTTAAAGAAACAAAATCTATACACTTTGATGTCATAATCTCATCTCCCAAGGTGTGGGCTGTCATTGCCTTGTCCACTTGGTCCACCTAGCAAGTTAGAACATTAGAGAGGAGGGAATGAGATTCAAAAAATTCAATAGCTTATCTCCCTTTCCATCACACATAAAAGATGCAAAATAAGTCTTGAAAATGTATGCATGAGCATAATGGATAACATGAACATTCAAGAAGCAATCTTGGCATGTGAGTAAGTCATACAAGGCATCCATAGGCTTGCCAAGTAAGTGGATTAGCCTCACCTATTCACTTATGGATTTTGGACTTGCCTCACCTATTTTCTCAAGGAGGTTTTGGCTCAACCTCACTCATGGGAGATACTTTACTTTGTCTCAACCATTTCTAAGGGTTCTTAGCTCATCCTCACCATGGCTAAGAGTTCTTGGCTTCTCCACACTCAAGCAAATCCAAGCAAACATATTAAACATCATTCGAAAATATAATGCATCATCATGGTACCATGGAATAAGAGCTCATGCTAGAACACTTTTTATAGCTTAAAACACACATACACACATTCAAAGACAAACTAAGCATAAATTCATGCATGAGAGAAGGAATAGTGAGCTACCTTGAAAGCAACTACACACTTTTCTCTTGAATTTGCTCTCCCTTCCTCCGCCTCACACACACAAAAGTGTGGGAATGATTTCTCTTGGCCTAAACACAATTTATGGAAGCCAATTAGGTTCATGGAATTAATTTAAGGCCACACATCTTCCTTAAATACTAACTTTGTTTGTTAACCCTTTTATGGTTCCAAGAATGCACCTAATGAAGCAACACCATCAAATAAATTCTAGGCTCCATTCTTTCCTTTCATATATGATTCTTGACTCCTTTTAAGCCTCTTGGAATCATCACACAATTAAAACAAAGAGCCTAACTACAAGTTACTTTTTTATATCATATTATAGAACATAAGACACCAATTCATTCTCTAGGCCTCCTAAATTTTTTCCAAGGCTTCCCCTCATTTTCATTCATCATATATGACTTTAAAATGGGCTTGAAAAAATTTAAAACTCTCCCTAGGTATCCTAACCCTTCTTGGCCGAGACAATGAAGCATAATGGCCTTCATGGACTTTACTTTGTTTTCTGAATGGAGGAAGCACATGGGGAGACTTCTAGGAATCTTAGGAGCTCATTTAAACATTCATTTAAGGATAAAAATTAAGGTATCAAGTCAGATTTTACAAGGAGCACATGAAACCCTAGAATTTCTATCTTGAATTTTCATGGTTATTTGTTAATTCCCTTTGCATATTCTTATTCTCCACACTCTTTTTCCTAAGATTCACCTTTGGTTATGTCCAAAATCCAAGCCCTCCTATGGCTTCTTGAGTGGGGTGAACCAAGGAGAGAAGAGGAGCAAGGGGTAGCAATCATGGAAGGAGAAATTACCTTGTTTTTCCTTGTTTTCTCACTTGAATCTTCCCTTCTTTGGCCTCCTCTCTTCAAATTCAAATTTTCTCTTTTATTTCTCCCTTAAAACAGATCCATATACTTCAATATAATCATAGGAAATAAAGAAAAATGGAGGAGAAAAGGTTTGCAAAGGAAAGAGCACGAAACACTACCAAAAATCCATACCTTTGGCCTTTGATTTCTCCTCCTCTTTCTCTTCTTCTTGTGTGCCACTTTCCCTAGGGTTTTTCTTTGGTTTGGGGTAGAAACATATGAAGCTAAATGAGCAAAGGAGTGAGGCACCATTTATTTATAGGTGAAAGGAAGAAAGACTTTTCAAAAATTTTAATTTTGCCCTTTGGTTTTGGCATTTTCGTTTCCAATTTATTTTAGCTCCTTTTTTAGAATTGTCTTTTCTATTATAAAATTTAAGTTCTCAATTTAGTAAAATGCCTTTGGAATCACTCAAATAGGAGTTAAAATCTTCCTGAATGAATCCATCAAAGTTTGGGTACACCAATATTGGAAAACGTCCATCGGAGGGGTTTTAACTGTCTGGGGTCTTCCCATGATTTTCAGGGCCTCTTAAAACCCTAGAGAACTTAAAATTTTCATTTAAAAAGCCCTCTTATGTGAATTCTAAAATTTACTCAAAATTATGAAAATGCCATTGTGTTTTGTAAGTTTTTCATCAAATTTTGTTTCTTCATTCTAGCTTCATATTTCTTTTTGTCTGAGCTTGGGATTCTCATTTTTAAGAGCCTAGAATGTTACTCAAATTTTTTGGGACCTTAACTAATTCATTTCAGGGGACTTGCTTTGAAAATGCACCTATTTCCATCGTTTAACGAAAACCAAACATTACATAAGTAGGCTTAATGCAAATTATGAAGTTAAGTGCAATTTGTTCAATAAAGTTCTAAAATTTTCTTGTATTCTTATATGTTGGTGATTGATTAAATAAATTTATGCATTAATTACAACTAATTTAGAACTATTAGTTAGCTTAATATGAGTTTAGGCTCATCTATGATGTAAGCTTTATCGTGGATATTGAAGGTAGATTATTTGCTTGATGATGATCATGATGATTTAGTGAAATGTTGTTTGTTATAAGCTCGAAGGGCTAGGGCAAAGGCTAGATATGCTAGATGAGGTGTGCATGCTTGTATCCCACTAAGTGATAATTGATAGTTGAAGGGACCCAGCTTATGACCACAAATCTTATTTTGGTATAAGATGGCTGAGTGATGGGTTCATATTGATGATCCACTGGGGGAACAAGGGATGTGGTGAGAGAATCCTGCTTGTTGGATAGCCTTTCTTTTTAATGAGCATATATAAACTTCCTGTTATTGTAAATGAATTTAGAAAAATAAAATGCTTTGTTTTCTTAAATTGATTTTATGGAAATGGTTATGAAAGCTTGGTTGTGCACATAGTAAAAGTTATAAGAAATGCATTTGTTTTATTTGGTATTAAACTATTTATGAAAAGCTTTATACTTATGGCTAGGAATGTTCATTTAAAATTTCATTAACTACTGAGATTTTTTATCTCATCTACACTTTTCTGAATTTGCATTTCTAGGTTAGAGAGCATATATTGGAAAGAGAAAGGTGCATAGTAAATATCTTAGTTGATTTTGTTTAGTAGGATTAATGTAACAGGGAACGTTGCATTATGTGATGTAATAAGAGATTTTATTACACATCACCTTAGTTTATTGTGTTATCTAGTTCAATTATGTAGATAATATTGAATCCTTTATTTGATGTTTAATGAGGAAAAATATTACGTTGGACTTTGGATTATTTCATCAAGTTTTATGTATTTAATCAATGTTGTTGATTTATATTTTAGTTTTCACTAATGATTATTATTAGATATTTATTTAAAATAGTATTAAATTTTGGAAATAAAAGCTACTTGTTACATTTTTGGTATTATAGTAATGATTGATAAATGTTATTTTTATATATTTTATTCCTTTTAATTTGGACTTTTTAATGATGACTTATGGTTTAATGGATTTTATTAGATGAGATTTGATTTTATTGGGCATTCTTGCACTTTAGGAATTAATTTACAAAATTCTTGGTTTTCAATGCATAAATTCTTTTTAAAAGAATTTTGTAAATTTTCCTCCTTAATATTTTCCATTATTTGTGCAGAATGGTTTTATCAATTTTTTGGAAAATTAAGAAAAAGGGAAATTTTAGGAGATGATGGTGTGGACATTTGACACAAACGAGGTGCAGAATCATAGATTCACTTTATGGCTTTCTATAGACATGAATGGAATGGATGAAGGAATGAGGCTACATGGACATTTCACTTGGGGGATGAAAAGGCGAGGCATCAGATTTCACATTCATAATCACACATGTAGCATATCCATTCCCTCTAAGTCTGACATGGATTCAAGGCATGGAGGAATCATGCTATATGGCTCTCTACATGAGTGAATCACGTATAAAGGGAGATCATATCTAATTACACATTGACACACATTCACACAAAAATGGGTGGCTATCTCACACCAATAGGCACAAGGTTTTTTGGGGGGCGGAGATTGATAACATGCATGAAAAGACAAAGACATGTGTTGACACACATAGATACACCACATTCTCATAAGGTCACACATACACATACCTAGATGCATGGATGAATCACACAAGGAGGGTAGAATTAGACTCACATTTTTATACATCCAAGCACAGGACTTCCACATGGAAGCATATACACACAAAGATTTCTAGACGTGATTGAGGATGTCATTCCATATATTCTCCTCCCCCTTCTTGGAAGCTCTAATGTTCGAATAGTTTGATATCAAATTTGTCCTACCATAATATTCTAGTATCATATTTCTCCATTCAAGATGACTTACATACATTCTCAAGGAAAATCCAATAAAAATCCATGAAAATAATGAATTTATTTACATTATGTCTGGGATTAAATTTTCATTTTGCGTCATATGGGCCCTGTGAATTCTCCAACATCATTCTGTAATTATGTTCTACTTATACAAGTCATAAATGCTCTAAAACATCACACAATCCATAAGTATAGCATCAAAACTCTTGAAATTAAATCATTCATCACAGATTCCATGGTGGCAGTTTTTTGGGGCAATTTTGAAAAATCATAACTAAATCTAGAAAAATCAAAATCAAGCAAATCATAGCTTGTTGGAAAGTTCTAGATGTTTCCCAGCCATGAAAATCTCATCTGGACCACATTTGATATCAAAAAAGGCATAATAATCAGGCTGTCTAGAATTCTGATACAGATTACTGATACAAATTTTGAAAATTCGTAATTAATACCAAAAAAATCCAATCCATAAAAACTGTACCAATTTGGAAAGCTACAAATGTTAACTAGAGGGAAAAAATAGTTCTAGATCAATCCAAGAGCATTCAGACCCCAAAAATTGATGGAATAGTACTAAGGGTTTGGAGGTGCACCTAGAACAGAATAGTAATTTCAAAAATTCATATGTCCCTCTCTAGACATGAAAATGTGGTGCTTTTGGTTGGCTCAAGTCACTGGGAAGGTCTAGTTTCTTCCTATGAAATTTCATAGCAATTAGACATTGGTTTCCCCATGAATGACAGAGTTTCATTTCGGACCAAATGAACAATAACACTAGCAAAATTTGGTTTTTCAACCAAAGTAAAAAAATTTTCAAAAATTCCATAGACCTCCAAATATTTTACACTATAGCTTTCAAAAAGCTCTCAATAAGCTCTAGATTCATGCCAAGTGTCAGACCAAGAAGAGTTCGTTTGGACAAAAGTGACACAGTTTCACAATTTGGCCAATTTTGGCTCCCATAATGCATCAACTTAGTCTAAATGGCTTCTATTATGGTTTGGCATCTCTCGGGCTAGTTTAAAAGCACAAATACAACTTGTAGGCACTACCCAAGTAGTCCTAAACACTATGCATCTTAATTTTCCTATTCCACATCCATTCATACACTAATTCACATAAGCCACAAAAGAGGCAATTTACATATTTACATTGCTTTGGTACTATCAAAGGTTTATACAACATTCATACATCATTTTACATTTGGTCAAGGTCTTACATCTTAAAAATAACATATACATAATCACTTTGACATTCAATTACAAAAGAAACTACATAATGATCCAAATATAGCTTTTCAACTCCCTTGGCTTACATTCTTTGATTCTTGAGCACCACCTAGACATTTTAAGAATGAAGAGGGAAGGGGAATGAGATTCATAGAATCTCAATAGCTCACACACACATTCAAGGCATATACACATCAAGTGTTCAAATATAAAGAGTGAGACAACCATAAAGCATGTAAGATCATAATTTCCATGCTACCAATTTACACTAAGTTAAGAACATGCTCTAGGGACTTTTGGTTTTGCCTCACCTTATTTCTAGGACTTTTGGATTTGCCTCACTTTTGTCTTAGGGACTTTTGACTTGGCCTCACCCATCCAAGAGACTTTTGGCCTTGTCTCACCCATGCCATGAGACTTTTGGCATCTCCTGACCTTCATTAAGGGACTTTTGGCATCACCTCACCCTTATGAGCCATTTCCACAATCAATGGTATCAAGATAGTACATTGGTACCAATGTAATCTCAAGACATCAAGTGGCATGTTCTCAAGTCACAAGAGCACAGACAAGCATACAATGACATACATATGTATACAAGAATGCAAGGAGAATGAGGTGGAGAGCTACCTTGAACTTTTGCAAGTTTGGCTTCACTTTATTCCTTCCCTTTCTCAGTTTCACAAGAGCACTTAGGTGGGTTGGAATTCTCTTGGCCTAGACATCATAATTAACACACAATTATACACTTGAAGCAAGCTAAGATACGAAATTCATTCTTAAGTGCACACTTGATTCTATAGGTGGCATAATGGTTCCATAAATGGCCTATTGAAGTAACCCTCACAATTCAAGTTCTAAGCTCCATTCTCTTTTCATTTCTAGGCGTCTTGCCATCATTTAAAGTCATTGGAGTCATCACACATTCATTTGCATAAGCTTAATTACAAGTTACTTCTTAAGGCACCATTATGGACATCATTGTCCCATCTTCCAATCCATGGCTCCTAAATTTTCCCTAATGGTTCCTCCTATCTTCTAACATCATATGAAGTCATAAACCAAGGCTAGAACAAATTAAAACACTCTCTAACCCATTGAACCTAGCTTAGTTGAGACATAAGGGAGGAAGAAGGTTCATAGACTTTGTGATTTTTCCTTGATGGGAGAGTCATTTGGGAGGCTTTCTAGAGGTCTTAGAGACTCAATGGAACACTTAAATAGCCTAAGAAAGTCATATATCAAATTAAATTTTACAAAACCCGAAAGAGTCCTACACTTTCCTAACTTGATTTCCATGGGTTTATCTTGCAAATTCTTGGCATATTCCACTTCCACATGGCCTAAAACCCTAGTTCTTCTCTTGTTTTTGGACAAAAAATCCCTCCCCCATATGGTTCTAGTTTAGGCCAAAATACATACAAGGAAAGAGCAAGAGAAAGAAGCAACCAAAACAAGAAATTACCTTAGATTCAAGCTTGCTTTCAAGAGCCTTTATTCTTGATTTACTTCTCCTTAAGAAACTCAAACTATCCCCCCTCATTCTGGACTCAAAACAAAACCAAAACCACTTAATAAAACCATGAAAAGAAAGCTTGAAGGGAGGAGAACAAAATTGGAAGAAGAAGAAGCATAAAATTCCTTGAAATTGGCTACCTTCTCTTAATTTTCTTCTTCCTTTCTCTCTTTCTCTTGTGTGCCTAAGAGAGAGCTTCCTTTTTCTATTTTTGGGCAGAAGGTATGTTAGCCTAAATGAGGGGAGGAAAAGGCATAAAGCTTATAGAACATTCAAGAAACTAGCTTTTTTTAAAATTTCAATTTCATTTTAGCTCCTTTTTTAGAACTTTATTTTCCATTATAAAATTTTGGTTCCCAATTTAATAAAATGCCTTTGGAATCACTCAAATTGGAGCTAAAACCTTCTCGAACGAATCCATCAAGTTTTGGTTCACCATCATTGGAAAACGTACACCAAAGGGATTTACTGGTTCCAAGGCTTTCCATGGTATTCAAGGGCTTTGAGAACCTTGGGCAACTCAAATTTTTCATTTCAAAAGCCCTCCTGTGAGTTTTTCAAAAAATTGCACATATTTACAAAAATGCCACTACATTTCATCAGTTTTCGTCCTAATTTCATTTCACCATCCTCGCTCTATTTTTCTTTCTGTCTGAGCTGAGGATTATTATTTTTAGGAGCCTAGGACATGACCCAAATTTTTTGGGACATTGTCTAGTTTATTTCAGGGGGCTTGCTTTTATACGGCTCATTTTATTGTTTTACAAAATTTACCATTTGTTACAAAATTCTTCCATCAATTTTCTCCAAATGGAAGCTTGAATCCACTATGTAGCTAGTTAGGGATGAAGGCCTTGAAGTGAAATTTTGAATCCAAGACAAATGCTCCAAGATTTGGCTAATTCTCTTCTCCTTTTCTTTTCCTCTTAATGTTGTAATTTTTTTGGTTTTATGAGTCTAGGTTTAAGTTGTAATTACTCGATAATAGTGGCTACAATTTTAGATTGTATTCTTGAAATTGTTGAGATTTGAATTTACCTTTTGGAGATTGAATTACAGGATTAATTGTTCAATTATTTTTCTATTTTATAATTACACATTTTATTCTTTATTCCTCTTAATTTTCAACTTGATTATTGTGATAGTTGTTGAGTAATCTTGTTGGATTTTTGCTTAATTTTTTATTTAAGCAATCTTGATGTTTAATTGGTTAATTAGGCATCTAGGATGAAAGTACAGAACCTTTAATGATCAATTAATCTTTGTTTTAGTGTGTTCAAGGAGCTTAATTCAAGGATTAGTAAGCTAATATAATCTTAAGGTCTCAAGAGTCAGTAATTTGCTATTTTCTTGCATCTTAAGTGGTCAGTTGAGAAAATTTATTATGAATACACTAAAGAGGATTAGGTCTAGACCTTAGTGAAATATAATTTGGATGATGATAATTAACTTTGAAGGAATTCACTCAAGGCTAGCTATATTTAATTGCTTCATTGTTCACACTTTCTTTGATTCTAGTTAGTAGTTTTGTTTTATTTTTTAATTACTCTTAATTTTAGTCATTAAACCCCTAACAAATTTTTGGAATTATTAGCTTTTAGGTTGTATTTGACATTTGGAAAGTTTCCTTAAGTAATTGGAATCCATTTTTGTGGGAGACGATCTTGGTTGCATTATTATTTACAAATTTATTTTCATAAACAAGTTATTTATAACTATTCAATAATATTTATCAATGATTCAGGAAAAAACCATTGAACTCTATCTAATTTATGATTATCTAAAGTAATTTGAAAATGCTATTTTTATATCTTCTATTCCTATTAATTTAGAGTTTTTAATGATTAAATATGGCTTTAAGGATTTAATTAGTGGAATTTGATTTTATTATCCATTTATGCACTCTATAAATAAATTTGTAAAATCATTGGTTTTTAAAGTCTAAATTTCTTTTTAAATAATTTTGTATATTGTTTATTATTTTTGCAAATCTTTAATGGGCAATTGGAGTTTAAATGGGATTTGGAAAAGAGATGAAAGGTTCAAATCCAATTGGACTTTCTCCAAGTGATATATATATACATGGATCATAAGCATCAAGATACACACACTCCATGGCATTCCACTAACACACCCACTTCAATTACATGTTAAGACACACAGGCAACCCTTCACATGGACATACATGCATGGGTTCGCGTTTAGCTCTATCACGTCATGTCATACCTCACTATATAATGCCTTTCCTACTGCTAATACCTTATATAGAACTTAGAAGAGTTAATGGAAACCTAAATTGACTAAAATTTTCTTATTAAAAAATGTTCCCATACAATTTTACTATTCATTTGGTCATTTCCAAAATTTTGTCCAACTTTGAAAATATATAATTAATTATAGAAAAATTGTATGAGGTCGGTTCAAGGCTCTAATTCAAGCTCTCTATGTCCTTTACAAGGAAAAAATACTTACTCAGCGGAATACATATAAATTCGTATAAAAGTGTCCCTAAAAAAATTGGACAATTTTGCCCTAAAATTTTCATTTATTGCAATTTAGTCCTTGAAACTCCTTCAGGGTTTCCTTGCCCTTTAGTTATTCCTATTTCCATGGGTGTTATGACCTCTTCTTTCCATTTTGTTCATGGCTACTGATTAGGCTAACCAGATCCTGGGCTAGAACTCGTCCGGCCATCCAGACAACGTGGCATCATCGAACCTGTCTCATCAAACGAAGTTTAACCGTAGGTCACAGATTTCTGAAATTTTTGCCCCCGATTTTTTGATATTCGTGCCTCAAACCAAGAATAGGGGGTGAAATTAAGGTTCCCTGAACTTTTTGCAATCTATACATTTTGCCCGACTCATAACTTTTCTTTGTATTTTAGTCCCTAGCTCCATTATACTTAGTCTTTGAGACTGTTTGGGACCTTTTTCTAATCCTTTTTTTTCCTATTTTAGCCCTATTATCTTGGTCTTAAGCCTTTCTTCTTTTTTCTATCCTAGCCTCATTTTTTACTAATTTAGCTAATTTTTAACTTAAAAAATGACGGATGTTACACGTCACACACATGCATGGCTGGACTCACGTAGTTGCACAAACACATCACAGGAGCAACTTCATTACTCCATGATCATCCACATCCTTCACACACACATTCCATTCACATGGCACGTCAAGTGACTTTCACTTCATGCATAATACAAATACGTATAGTAGCTAAAGAAGCTAACGTGGAGGAAGGTAGAAAATGATTTAAGAAACACTGGTAGCATGAATAGAATAGGAAGAAGTATGTGCATGGACTCTTGAAATGGATACATGAAGAGAAGAAGCCATGAGCTGCAAAACACATGAAGAAAGAATAAAAGAAGCCATGGGTTTTGTGGGAAGAATGAAGTGAAAGAACGTGAGGAAGCTACGGTTTGAGAAAAAAGAGAAATAGAGATTCACATGAGGCTAGAAGAAGTTAAAGCAACAGGTTTGTGAAGGATTTAGAAGCACCAGCTTCATTCACGGGTCAAGGAGCAGTTGCTACAAGTTTTGGAGAGAAAGAATAAATGAAGCTACATATAGAACATGAGGAAGAGTGCTCTCAGGTTTTGTAGGCTCCAGGACATGAGAAAAGATTAAAAAAACACGTGATTAGAAATGAAATGAAGCTTAGGTTTAATAAAAGGAAGTAACATGCGAACTCAGGAGAGAAGAGCACGTGGGCAATAAATGAAGATGATGTGGAACTCATGTAAGGCAACAAGCTTATAAAGAGTAATATACATAACATCTGATTGGATTAGCACGGGTTTAAGGGTCTGAAAAGCACGTGAAAAAGAATAAGAGAGCACATGATTAGGGGAGACAAATTTTTGGGTTAACATCTAGAATGCATTCAGAACACATAAGCAGAGTAATTGGAGAGCACATGGTTTAATAAACACTCAGGCAGAATTGAAAAGGGACATTACATCCATTCATTTTAGCATCACAATTCATTCATCTAGTATCATCTCATTCATTCTCATCCACGACCCATGATCCAATTCATTCCATTCACTCATTCATCCCCTTCAACTGTGGCTCTTCCATCTCCAGTCTCCTCTACCATTCTCCATTCCATGAATCATTAACTCCATGTTATGGCTAGCTTAGATGATAACCTTGCATTGAAGCTTGAATCTATTAGGATTAGCAAGGGATTTTGGGCATAGATTTTTGTCTTATTTTCTCTCTTTCTACATCAATGTTTGTTCTTGAATTTGCTTGGTTGAGCTTGTAATTGATTGAGATTGATGTGGCTTTTAATTGATGGCTAGTTAGACATTAATTAGGAGAGTATTTGAATGAATTAAGTGCTGGATTTTCAATTTCCTCCAATTATCCATGTATGCAATCAAGGTGTTTGATGAAATGCATATGTGAAATTGTGTGCTTAATTGTTTGATTTAAGGATTCCTTGGAGTTTAATTGGTTAATTGAATATCCTAGGGTGATAATTCAGAGGCTGATTGATCGATTAATCACTTAAATTTAGTGTTCATTGATCCTAATGATAAGAGTTAGTAATTTAATGCATAGTTGAGGTTTCAATTCAACATCAAATCACTAGTCTCTTGAATCTTGTATGGTAACTCAAGATACATTGCCATGAATACAAATAAGGACTCCTAGACTAAAAATAATGATAATTGAATTAGGATAAGGATAATGGATACCAAAGGATGAATCTAAGACTAGTCACAAGTCCATTAGTTGCCTCTTAGTTCATGCATTTAAGTAGTAGTTAGGAATTTTAATTCACTTTAAATTTTAGCTAGATAATTTCAAAACCCCCTTTAATTAGGTAGCTTGTAGAGTCCTTTTACACTTAGAAAATGCAATTGAATATTAAAATCCATTTTTGAGGGAGGCGATCTAGGTTGCACCCTATATTGCAAATATTTTCTAACCTAGTTTTATTTTGAAGTTGTGCGACACAATTGTTCAATATAGTATGTTGTGTGTTGAGGCTAATACCTATGATATTTGAGGTATTCTAGATACTAAGGTCTTAATCTTTATGTTCATAAGTTAGGCATAGTGTAACAACCTTAACTCCTAATTAAGCTAATTAAGCATTATTGTGCTCTTAATCAGTTGCACTTATGGTCTAATTCAATTAATGGTTTAGTAATGGATGAAAATATAGGAAAATTTAAACTTTTTTATCATCAATAATCACCGTCTAGATATACAATAAGATTTATGTCCATAGGGAATTAAAATTCTCATTTAACACATTCATCTCCTTCAAAAATGGTTTCAAGAAGCATAAAGCTCATATGTGTTAGTTTACAAGTCATTATTTATCATTAGCATGGTGAGAACTAGGATTTAATAGCTAAAGTGGGGGGTTTTAGGTTTTTAGGTTGTGACTTAGAAGGGTTTAGCCATGGTTAAGTTGGCCTTTGGAACCTCTAAAAGCATTAATATACACTTCTATCATGACTTAAGTACTTCCCATCGTGGCTAAGTTCGAATCTAAAACCTAAAACACAAAAATCATGATTCTTACCAAGGCTCAAGATGTTCATGCCATGGTGATCTCTTTGGACCTCAACACGTACACAAAGTCGAGTTTCATTGTAGTGAGACCCTCTCACGCCATAATGAGATTACTCTCTAGAGCAACTCTTACCTCGGATACACGATTTGTGCTATGGCTAGGAACCTTGTGCCATAGTGCCCTTAGTGTAATGTCCAATTTTCGTTAAACGACGAAAATTGACTCATTTTTAAAGCAAGTTCCTTGAAATGAATTAGTCAAGGTTTTAAAAAATTTGAGTAACATTCTAAACTCCTAAAATTAAGAATCCTAACCTCAGACGGAAGGAAAAACAGAGCTAGAATGAAGAAACAAAATTTGATGGAAATCTTACAAAATGTAATGGCATTTTTGTAATTTTGAGTAAATTTTGGAATTCACATAGGAGGGCTTTTTAAATGAAAGTTTTGAATACTTTGGGGTTCGCAGAGGCCCTGAAAACCATGGGAAGCCCTGAGATAGTTAAATCCCCTCTGATGGATATTTTCCAATATCAATGTACCCAAACTTTAACGAATTTGTTCATGAAGGTTTTAGCTCTGATTTGAGTGATTCCAAAGGCATTTTACTAAATTGGGAATCTAAATTTTATAATGGAAAAGACAGTTCTCAAAAAGGAGCTAAAACGAAGAAGAAACGAAAATGTAAAGAATGAAGGGCAAAATGGGAAGTGTTGAAAAATGCTTCCTCCTCCCCCTATATATAGGTGGTGCCCCACTCTCTCCCTCATTTAGACTCAGAAATTTATGCCTAATTTCAGAAAAGGGAGCTAGGGTTTTAGGCGCACAAGAGAGGAAGAAGAAGAAGGAGAAATCTAAGCTTTAAGGTATGCCTTCTTGGTAGTTTTTCATGCTTTCTTCTATCCAAACCTCCTGTCCTTCATTCTCCTTTGTTTCCTTTGATTAAAATGAAGTTTACAAATCTGATTTAAGGGAGAAACTTAGGGGAAATTTCGGATTTGAAGAGAGAAGCTTGGAGAAAGCAAGAAAAAGCAAGAAAACTAGGTAATTTCTCTTCCTATGGTTGATACCTTTGGTTCCTCTCCTCCTCCATTTCGCCTAACATGAGAAACCCTAGGAGGACTTGAATTTTAGGCAGAACCGAGGATGAATCTAACAAAAAGGGGTATGGAGATTAAGAATATGCAAAGGGAATTAACAAAAAATCATTAAATTTCAAGATACAATTTCTAGGGTTTCAATTACACCTTGTAAAATATGACTTTGTATGATGATTCCTAGGCCTAAATAAGAGTTTGATTGAGCTCCCAAGATCCCTAAGAGGCTCCCCATATGTTTCTCTCCTTGAGAAAACAAAGAAAGCTTCAAGGATGCCAAAAATGCTCCTTGTCTCAGCCTAAGTAGGTTAAGGTAGCTAGGAAAAGTTATAAAATTTTTTCAAGCCCATTTTTGAGTCATATATGATGAATGAAAATGAGTGGGGGCCTTGGAAAAGATTTAGAACTCATAGAAAGTAAATTGTTGCTTTAGGTTCCATATTATGACCTAAAGAAGCAACATGTAGTTAGGCTCTTGGTTTTAATTGTGTGATCACTCCAAGAGGCTTAAAAGGAGTCAAGAATCATGTTTGAAAGGAAAGAATGGAGCTTAGAATTTATTTGAGGATTATTGCTTCATTAGGTGCAATTATGGAACTATAATGAGTTTATAAGCTAACTTAGTGTCTAAGCAAATTGTATGACCTTAGAATTGAGTTCATGAACCTAATTGGCTTCTATAAATTGTGTCTACGCCAAGAGAAAGCATCCCCACACTTTTGTATGTGTGGGGCCAAAAAAGGGAGCATTCTTTCAAAGGAAAAAAGTGTGTGATTGTGTACAAGGTAGCTCTCTCCACCTTCTCTCATTCATGGATGTATGTTTAGCTTGTCTTAGAATGTGTGTATGTGTATTTTCAAGTTATGAAAAGTATGCTAGCATGATTTTATATGCCATAATTTCATGATGACATATTATGTTTTTAAATAATGTTATGATGTTTGCTTGAGTTTGTTTGAGTGTGAAGAGGCCAAGAACTCTTAACCATGGTGAGGATGAGCCAAGAACCCTTGAGCTTAGTTGAGACAAAGTAAAGAGTCTCTCAAAAGCAAAGTGGGCTTCCAAGAGTATAGTTAAGTCCAAGAATCTCTTAAATAATGGGTGAGACAAGTCCAAAGTCTATGAGGAAAAGGGTGAGGCCAATCCATCCACTTGGCAAGCTCTTGGATATCTTGTATGACTTATTCACATGCCAAGCTTACTTCTTGAATGTTTATGACATCTATTATATCCATGCATGTATTTTCAAGACTTGCTTTGCATATATTATGTGTGATTGAAAGGGAGATGAGCTATTGAGATTCTTTGAATCTCATTCCCTCCTCTCCAATAATCTAATATGCTAGGTGAGCAAAGTGGACATGGAAATGGAAGCTAACCAACTTGAGGATGAGAGAATGACAACAAATGCAAAGTTTTTGTTTCTTTAAGACCATATTTATGTCAAATGATGTAATCCATTAATGTATATGGTCTATGACATTTTGGACATGTATAATCATGCTAATATGTGATGTATAAATGAAAGGATATGATATGTGAATGCTAGAATGTAAATTGAGTATGTAATGCCAAGTTATATTTCTTGAAAAGTTGATGTAAGTGTACATATATGTGGATGAAATAGTCAAAATGAGATGCATGAGGTTTGAGACCATTTGGGCAGCTCACACAAGTCCTAATTGTGCCTTTAGACATGCCTAAAAGGTGATAAAACTCAAGGAAAACCATTTGGACATTTTGGTACCCTATATGGAGCCAAAATTGGCCATAATGGAATCTTATGTCACTTTTTACCCAAATGAGCTTTTCTTGATCTGAGATTTGGCATGCAATTAGATCTTGTTGAGAGACTTTTGGGAGACTAAAGAAAAAATTTTTTGGAGGTCTACAGAATATTTGATGAATTTTCAAAATTGGCAAATTTTTTGGTTTTGGTCATGTCACTCTTCATACTAGTCTGAAAATGAAATCTGTCACATAGGGTTCAAATGATGTCCATTGCCATGAAATTTTATACAGAGAAACTAGACATTCCCAATGATTTGTATCAACTAGAAGCACCTCATTTGGATGTCTAAAGAGGGAGATATGAATTTTTAAAGAATCTGTCCAGTACCAAGAGCTTCACCTAACCTCAGTTACTGTTTGATTGGATTTTGAGGTATGGATGTGCTTGAGCTGATCTGGAGTTATTGTTTCCCTCTAGATAACATCCACACTTTTCATATTGGTATCATTTGCATGGATTGAAATTTTGTGGAATTAATTGGACATTTTTTAAGTTTACTACAGAAATCTATGACAGCACCAATGGACAGTTTGACCTCTGGATCACTTCGAATGTCAAATGTTCTTTATGATAGATATTATGGTCTAGAAAATTTTTAATATGAAGTAGACATCTGTAGCTTTCCAGAATAGCCAAGAATGCATGATTTTGAATTTTCTAGAATTGGTTATGATTTTCCAAAGTTGGGACAGAAAAAGGACAAAAGTTGGCTAAAAAAATGTGTTTATTTTATGCTTCCCTTCGAGTTTCTTGAGGTGTAAGCCACTTTTGATAATCCACATGAGTTGTATCCATGTAATTAAATATGAAAATGTGTTGTATGAGCTCACACAGTCTATGTGACATCGAACAAAATTTTTATACGTGACGTAACGTAAAGAAATGTATTATTTTAATGGATTTTCTTACTTCCCCTCATGGAATGTATCATATGAGTATGCAAATGTGATAGAAATGAGCTAGAAATTATGGTGTTACACTCAACCTCTATGACTCTCTAAGCTTGATTTGGCTGCAACTCAAAGGTATTTAGCTGTGACTTAACTACCTTTTGGTCTTAAACTCTTGAATATAGGAACCAAAGCGTTTGTATTACCTCAACCTCCAACTTAAGGTTAAATTATAAGGCTTATATCCTCACATAAACTTTAACTAATGCACTGATATATCCTAAGAGTTCATGGACTAATTATCCCAACCAAATTTAATATCATATCACCACAAAACTCACTCATGACAGCAAGAGGGCAAGTTACAAGCTCAAATGGCAACCTAATACACTACCTAATGTCCCCATAACACCTTAAATAAATTTCAATGAACCAAACAAACATATTTCTATCCTTAAAACCTTTAAGCAAACCCTGATTCAAATTATGACTATGTCACATCTTATAATTACACATGGAGAACACGTGATAGCAAAATGTTATATAATAGAACTAAGACCAGTCACAAGAACAATGTAATAATCATATTCATTAAGGTAAGACAATCTTCCATACATGCATCTCAGATCATAATTCCTAAATTACAATTGAATTCATTAAATTGAACATAACTTAAAGCCCAATCTTAGGGTATTCATGCCAAGTTACAAAACATCAAAATACCTACACTTGGGCAATATGAATGCATCATAATGTTATACAAAATAAGTTACAAAATTAGCATCTATACTAATTAAAATGTCCAAGTGCAGAAATCCCACACAAGGCCTTAAGCTAGGGATAGTCATGTATTTGCTTCCCCTTTTCCTTAATCGAAGAACCTTCACCAAAAATTGTGAGGTCCATGAATAAGGGTGAGATATGATCCCAGTAACCAAGAGTAATTCCATTAATATGTACCATATAATCAACATAAATGCTATATATATATATATAGAAATAATAATAGTATATAAGATAAATCAACAAATGAACAAATTTGACTATTAATGACTACTATTCCATACTAGCAATCACATACAATATGTCAATTGTAACATCCCTAACTTTTAATTATAGTGATTAAGCTTAATTGCGTGGCTAATGGTCACAAATATAATATTTGAAATTAGTACAAATAGCCATTTAGAAAAATTTTTAAGGAAATTTGAACCTTATTCTTCTTGAGGATCATTTTCTAATAAGCAAGGCCATTTAAGCCTATAAGAATTTTAATTCATCAATGACATCCTTCATATCATGTTACCACTAACTCTACATCCACAGAACCCTCTTATAATTGTTTTCAAGTTATTAAATACCATTAATCTTATCAAAACTCAATTTTAGAGGCTAAAAATAGGGGTTTAGTGTTTTAGGCCGTAACTTAGACATTCCCATTACAGTTAAGTTGGCTACTGGAACCTAAAAACTAAGTTATTGAACTTGTGTTACGGCTTGGTACACCTGCATTGTGACTTGAGTAGTTTTGGACATGACTCTTGTAACACCATACTTTTAGGACTCAATTCATACAATTCTCATGCCTCATCTTATGTTTATTCTATGGAAACAATATAGTGGCATAAGAAGTTATGAATAAAAGTACATTTTTCTACTGGTAAAATTTTTCTTTCGGAGTCCCGTAGGCCATATGAAAGCATCTATCACTTTATCATACTTAAGCACATGAATATAACTCATTTCCATCATCAAATTTGGCCTACAACTCGTAGAAAGCAAAGGAGCATATGAAATCCATGTTTGTATTTTCGGCCAGAATTTCCTCTTTTCTGTCACAAACTTTGGAAATTCATAACTAAATCTATAAAAATTAAAAACATGCAATCTCAGTCATTCTGGAAATCTTAAGACGTCTACTTTATTCTAAAAATATGTATAAGTCTTAAAATCTCATATATAATGTGTTTGACACGCGAAATCATCTACTGGTCGGAGGGTTCCTGATACTGTCACAGTTTACTGATATGGATTTCAAATTGTCTAACTAATTCCACAAAACTCCAATGCTTACAAATGATAACACTATAGAAATATGTGGATGTTAAATAGAGAGAAAAAATATCTCCAAATCAGTACATCAAGCCAAACGCCCGGAAATCGATGGAACAGTACCTCGGGTCTGGCAAGATGTCTGATACTGGGCAGAACCTTCGAAAATGCATATCTTCCTCTCTAGACCTCCAAATGAGGTGATCTTGGTGGCCACAGAAAGATTATGACCTCTAGTTTATGTATATAAAATTTCATAAGCATTGGATATCATGTGGCCATCAGGTGACACAGAATTCAAAACTGCCAGTATGAACATTACCCATACCAGAATCCATGAAAAATCCCAAATTTGAAAATTCCTCAAATATTCTCTAGATCTCCGAAAATTATGATCTTTAGCTTCCAAAAAAGCTCTTCATGAGACCTAATTGTATACCAAGTTTCAGGGTAAGACTAACTCATTTGGCCAAAAAGTGATATAAGGTTCCATTATGGTCAAATTTGGCTCCATATGAGGTACCAAATTTACCAAATGGCCTTCCCTTGGTTGTGGCACCTTTTGGGTAGGTCTAAAAGTACATTTGAGACTTGGGTAAGCTGCCCAAATGGTCCCAAACCTCATGCATCTCATTTTGGCCATTCAACCCACACTTATGCATACATTCATCAAAATCCCATATTGCACACTTTGGCCATACATGCTCAAAATATGTGCTATAGGGCATATATCATTTTCATACGTCTAACCAACACATAATAGTATAATCATACATGTCTTAAGGTTCATGGTACATATACACTATGAACCATCATTATGGTTCCAAAATAGGCAAAATACTACATAAACTTGTCACTCCTTGCTCTTTATGGTTGTTGGCTCCCTTCACCATAAGTGCTTGGTCCACCTAGCATGTTAGATCATTGGAGAGGAGGGGATGAGATTCAAAGAATCTCAATAGCTCACACACCCATTTACATCACATTCAAGGCATACATATACCAAATGCATAACTATACAAGCATAAAGTGTGCAATAAATTCTATTCCATGCCACATTCACATGTTAAGATTACTTTCATGCTCTAGGGACTTTTGGTTTAGCCTCACCCCATTGCTAGGACTTTTGAATTTGCTTCACTCTTGCCCTAGGGACTTTTGACTTTGCCTCACCCATTCGAGAGACTTTTGCCCTTGTCTCACCCATGACATGAGACTTTTGGCATCTCCTCACCTTCATTAAGGGACTTTTGGCATCACCTCACCCTTATGAGCTCTTTCCACAACCATAGTCACTCAAGACAACACATTGGTACCAATGCACAACAAGAATCAAGTGGCATATTATCAAGCATCAAGAATGCATGCAAGCACACTAAGATATACATATGCACACAAGAATGCAAAGAGAATGAGGTGGAGAGCTACCTTGCACAATTTCACACACTTTTTCTTTAGCTTTCAAGCCTCCTCTTTCGGCCATACACCCACAAATTGGTGGAGATGGTTTCTCTTGGCCTATATACAAATTATGGGAGCCAATTAGGTTCATGAAACACATTCTAAGGCTACATAACTTGATGAACTACTAGATTGCTCTATAGGCTCCATTATGGTCCATAATCACACCTAATGAAGCAACACCCATCAAATGACTTCTAGGCCTCATTCTTTCTTTTCAATTATGATTCTTGACTCCTTTTAAACCTCTTAGAGTCATCACATCATTAAAACAAAGGGCCTAACATCATGTTGCTTCTTTAGGTCCTAATATGGAACCTATGGCACCAATTTACTTTCTTTGAGTTCTAAATTTTTTCTAAGGCCTCTACTCATCTTCACTCATCACATATGACTCAAGAATAGCCTTAGAAAAATTTAAAACTCTCCCTAGCTATAGGAACTTGCCTAGGCCAAGACTATGGGGGGAAGAAGAGTTCATGGCCTTCTTGATTTTTCCTTGATGGGAGACACACTTGGGAGACTTCCTAGAGGTCTTAGGAGCCCAATCAAATACTCACACATGCAAGGAAACTCATATATCAAATCAGTTTTTGCAAAGTGTTCAAGAGCTCTACACTTTTCTACTTAGAGTTCATTAATTTTTCTTGCAATTTCTTTGCTTTCTTGGATGTGAGGTGCATGTGGGAAGCTCTCTAGGGGTCTTAGGAGCATGTTTAAGCATTCAATTAAGTCTAAGAACATTCATATAAAATCAGATTTGCAAGGGAGCATTTGGATCCCTAATGGTTCTATCTTGTCTCTTAATGCTCCTTTCTTGATTCTATTGGTTCCTTCTTAATTCTTGCCATCTAAAACCTCTAATCCCTCCATAAATTGGGCAGAAAATAGCCCCTAAGAATTGGGCTCATGGTGCCCAAATTCGTGCAAGAGGAAGGGGGAGGGAGAAACTACCAAAGAATGGAAGTTTTACCTTGTTTTCTTGCTTCCTTTGGCTTGTTCTTCCACTTGGTTGGCTTACTCCCTCAATTTTCGAAATTTCCCTCTATGTTCTGCCCCAAAAACAGCACCAAACTCCCCATTAAAATCATAGAAAGAAAGCTTGAGAGGAGAGGAGCAAGGTTCAAGAAGGAAGGATATGGAATTTCTTAAAGTTTCTTACCTTTTTCTTGAATCTCTTCCTCCAAAATCCTCCTCCTCTTGTGCGCCTAAGAAGCTGGAGTTTTCCTCTGAAATTGGGCAGAAGCAAGTCGGTCTTAGAGAGGAGAGAAAGAACGTGGATAAGAAGGAGCTAAAAGGCACTTTATGCAACTTTTTATTTTTTGCATTTTAGTCCCTTTTCTTAGCTTTTTCATTTTAGACTCATATCAACTCTTTTTTGAAATCCGTCTTTTCCATCATATTCCTTAGGCTCTTAATCATAATAATTGCTTTTGGAATCACTCAAAAAGGATCTAAAACCATTCCGAACAGTTCAGTCAAAGTTTCGGTCAACCAATGGCCGAAATCGCTCACCGGAGGGGTTTCAACTGTTCTAGGGGTCCCCATGATTTTCAGGGCCTCTGAGAACCCCGGAAAGCTTAAATTTTCCATTTAAAAAGCCCTCCTATGAGATTTCAAAATTTTCCAAAAATTACAAAAATGCCCCTACTTTCTTCGACAAATTTTTTGAGCTCTTCTGGCTCTAGTTTTTGGGCATCTCAAACCTCAAATCCTCATTTTCTAATATTTAAAATTTTATCATAATTTTAGTTGGCCCCAATTCCTTCTATTTCAAAGACTTCCTTTTATATTTGGCCCATTTCTTATGTTTACGGAGAAACTGAACATTGCATTTCTCACGTTTACGGAGGGACCGGATGTTACAACTCTATCCCTTCTTGATTCTATTTCCTTACTTTCTCACTTCCTAACCATATTCCATTAATTTAAGGTGAGTTTTAGGGCTTCCCTGGCTAACATTCATGGTTTTCTAGACTTCACAGCTCCCCCAAATACCCTGATTAATACTTTACATTATTCATAAGCTTAAGAGGAATTCATAATAATTGAGTACCTGCCATACATATCAGCACCTAAACATGTTATGACAGCAATTGGTAACCAAGGCCACTAACAACATTGTTCATATGCATAGATATATATTCCAGCTGAGCTACCATACAACATCAATTAGGATTACCGTTCATTGTATTACTTGATCACAATCTTAGGTGATTAAGTAATAGTTCTACATTAACAATAATCTATGTTAGATATTAACTAAGTACATACATCATATTTCAAGTGCTACAAGGTCTAGCTTCCTACAAAATTCAACCTTAGTTACAGATCATCAAAAGCCTACACTAGGCAATATAAATGCATCATGATGCTATACAAAAGGGATTACAAAAAAAATGATAGCATCTATTCTAAACAAAAATGGCTTTAGTGTAGAGAGACCACACATGGGCTCTGTGTCAGGGTGCTCATCTACTTGTTTCCCCTTCCCCTTATCCAAAGGACCTTTACTTAAAATTTGTTAGCCCATAAAATGGGGTGAGATATGAATCTCAAAACTAAGGGATAATTCTAAACATATGTACAATCCAATCAGCATAAGTTCATTTTAATCAGATAAATATCATAATCATCCATCATATTAGCAAATGATCTAGTTGAGCTATCAGTGACTACTATCCCATACTAGCAATAACACACATCGTGTTAAAGACCAATAACACAAGGAAAGGCCCGTTCATAGTGCCAACTCCCTATTGAGTACAACCTGGGCTCAGTGTATTCATAGGTCTAATCATAACCCAGTGCCCGATCGAAACATGATGCACGGGTGGCAATCACCCCATAGCTCTACCATGGACTGACACATAGTCCAATTCAATAATCAAGTAGCCAACCAGTCATTTAACAAAGCAAAACATATTTATATAGCAGATATTAGATTAATAAAGCACATAAGTAAGGAATTAAATCAAACCCTGGTTACCTCACTTAATGGCATCAAATTCTAGAGTCAAAGATATATGTCCACACTCGAGAGGATCCCAGGTTAAATCAAAGAATATTTTAGATACTAATTATAGCACAAATAAGATACCATGGCACTAAACTATCAAGAAGTTCTTAGAAATTACTTACCCAATCACTAAGAGTCTCAAATTTGAATTTAAACTTCACCCACCCAGAAACCACAATATTCCACTTAAATTTCTAGGTATTTTTGCACAAAATCCAAGCTCATATCATAAGTCAACCATTGAGGTCTGAAACAAATAGAAAATATATCAAAATGAGGAGAACACACTTACCTAATGACCTTTCTACCCTCAACCTTCGAAAATTGGCCATGGAACCACCAAAAACAAGTTTTAGATTTGAGAAAAAGATGAAAATCCTTTAAATGACAAACTAATTAGACCAAAATGTATAAGAAGAAGATGGGATTAAGTCTTATATAACTTACTTTAGCTAAATCACCCTCTAGAAGCACTAAACTAAGCCAAAATGTTAATGAAAGCCCTAGCCTCTCCTCAAGGTGCTAAAATGCTCTTATGGTCTATAGAACCCTTATGTTTTTTCAGCACTAAAGTCAATGACAATTGGGTTTTTAGGGTTTATGGAATTGGGTTGACCTATCAGCCCAAGGTCCAATTGGGCTCCTTACTAGTTGTTTGGCCATGTTAAATGGGTTCCCTTGGGCTAAGTCTCATAAGATGAGGTTAGGTCTCCATAAATTTCTATCCTTGGTATGTTTAAATTAATTATGTGCCGAGATTAAATTTCTAACCCAATGAAAATTTAAATCCACATTAATAATTTATTTCTCCATAAATTTCTATTTTCCATAGTTTGCCTAATTATCCTTATAATAATTCTTTAGTTGTTTGTAATTACTTTTGGGTGTTGCATTAATGGCCAAAAAAAGAGGGAAAAGTGTAATATTCAGTCCTTCTAAAATTGAAAAGAAACCAAATTAGATATAAAAGGAAGACCCTAGAATGAAATGATTGGAGGCTAAACAAGATTAGAATAATAATCTAGACATTTAGAACTAAAGATATAAAACTAAAGATGTCTTAAAACTGGAGCCAAAATGACTAAATAAAATTACCTGAAATGTAGTGGTAATTTCATAAATACAAGCAGCTTTTTAGAAATTCAAAGGAGGAAGCTTTGAATGATAACATTGAGTTTTCTAGAGTTCTTAGAGGCCTTGAAAATCATAGGAATCCTTAGAATGACCAATACCCCTCTTTATACATTTTAGGCCGTCAGTTGACCTGAACATTGATTGGATAATTCGAGATGGCTCTAAAACTCATAAAATTGAAAGTAAATATTTTTAATAAACTAGAGGACCTAAATTTTAATATGGAAAAGATAGTTTTAAAAAAAGAGATAAAATGAACAAAGACGGGGAAAATGAAGTTAGAAGGGCAATATGAGAATTATGGAATTATTGTAAAATGTAACACCATGCATTTTTAGCCTTGCCTCATGTCACCTTTAAGTCTCATACCATGAATTACACTAGAAAGTGGGAAAATAGCATTAAAATATTACATTTCTTTGCGTTGCGCTATATAGAAATCTTTCTCTTAGAGTCCCATGGGCCATATGGACTCATACATTACATTTTCATATTTAATCACATGAATACAACTCATTTCCAACATCAAAAGTGGCCTACATCTCAAGAAACTCGAAGGGAACCTCAAAATATACATATATATATTTTTGGCCAGATATTTCCACTTTTCTATCACAAATTTAAAAAATCATAACTAATTCTAGAAAAATTAAAATCATGAATTATTGGCCATTCCAGAAATCTACAGATGTCTACTTCATATTAAAAATATGTCTAGACCATAACATCCAACATAGAGGACATTTAACAATTAAAATGGTCCAGAGGTCAGGCTATCCACTGGTGCTGTCATTGAATTTTATAGCAAAGTTCAAAAATGTCCAATTAATTCCAAAAAAATCCAATCGATACAAATGATATCAATATAGAAAACTGTGAATGTTAGCTAGAGGGAAAAAATAACTCGAGACTAGCTCTGGTATGTCCAGGCATCAAAAATCAATCAAACAATACCTGAGGTCAGTTAGAGTTCCTGATACTGGATAGAATCTTTAAAAATTCATATCTCCCTCTCTAGACATCCAAATGGGGTGACTCTAGTTGGTACAAGTCACTGGGAATGTTTTTTTTTTTGTATAAGATTTCGTGGCAATTAGACATCATTTGAACCCTATGTGACAGATTTCATTTTTGGACCAGTATGAACAGTGACATGACCAAAACCAGAAAATTTTCCAACCTTGAAAATTTATCAAGTATTCTCTAGACCTCTAAAAATTTTGTTCTTTAGCTTCCCAAAAAGCCCTCAACAAGTTCTAATTTATGCCAAATATTTCAAGAAGAGCTCATTTGGACCAAAAGTGACATAGGGTTCTAAATTGGTCAATTTTGGCTCTATAAAGGATACCAAAATGTCCAAATGGCTTTCCTTGGGGTTTGGCACTTCTTGGGCAAGTCTAAAAGCATAATTAGGACTTGTGTAAACTGCGCAAATGGTCTCAACCCTCATGCATCTCTTTTTAGCCATCTCATCCACACTTATACACAATTGCATAATACCCTTAATGAAGCTAGTTTGCCATCATATACCCAAATCACATTCTAAAGGCTACATAACATATTCTCTCATTCATACATGACATATTATCATAATTACATATGTTTATAACATCATAATACATATACATTTATTAATCACATCATTTGCTACTTGTATGGCCTTAAAGTAGCAAAATTCATGTTCTTGGATGTCATACTCTCATCTTCAAGGTGATTGGCTTCCATTACCTTGCTCTCTTGGTCCACTTAGCATGCTAGGACATTGGAGAGGAGGGGATAAGATTCAAGGAATCCCAATAGTACATCTCCCATTCAATCATACATAATGGATGCAAACAAGTCTCATAAATGCATGCATGGCATGTGGACATGTACAATCATTCAAGGAGCATTCTTAGTATTTGAAAAAGTCACACATAGCATACGAAGGCTTGCCAAGCAAGTGGATTGGCCTCACCCAATTTCTTGTGGATATTGGACTTGCCTCACCCATTCTTTAAGAGATTCTTGGACTCAACCATGCTCTTGGGAGCTCACTTTGCTTTGGGGAGACTCTTTACTTTGTCTCAACCAATCTTAAGGGTTCTTGGCTCATCCTCACCATAGCTAAGGGTTCTTGGCCTCACCACACTCATGCAAACCCAAGCATACATCATAACATCATTTAGAAACATAATATGTCATCATGAAATCATGACATATAAAATCATGCTAGCATATTTTTCATAGCTTGAAAATACACATACATACATTCTAAGACAAGCTAAGCATATATCCATGCATGAGAGAAGGTGGAGAGAGCTGCCTTGGATACAATTACACACGTTTTCCCTTGAAGGCAAGCTCCCTTTTTCGGCCACACACACACACAAAAGTGTGGGGATGATTTCTCTTGGCCTAAATACAATTTATGGAAGCCAATTAGGTTCATGGAATTAATTCTAAGGCTACACACTTGCTTGAACTCTAGCTTGATCTATAAATCTCATTATAGTTCCATAATTGCACCTAATGAAGCAACACCCCCTCAAATAAATTATAAGCTCCATTCTTTCCTTTCAAATATGATTCTTGACTCCTTTTAAGCCTCTTGGAGTCATCACACAATTAAAACCAAGAGTCTAACTACATGTTGCTTCTTTAGGTCATAATATGGAACCTAAAGCACCAATTCACTTTCTATAGGTTCTAAATTTTTTTCAAGGCCTCCCCTAACTTTCATTCATCATATATGACTCAAAATTGGGCTTGGAAAAATTTAAAACTCTCCCTAGTTGTGCTAACCTCTCTTGGCCGAACCTAGGAAGCATTTTGCCCTCCATAGACTTTGCTTTGTTTTCTTGATAGAGGAAACCCATGGGGAGACTTCTAGGGATCTTAGGAGCTCATTTAAACTCTTATTTAGACATAGGAATCAAGGTATCAAATCAGATTTTGCAAAGAACATATGAAACCCTAGACTTTGCATCTTGAAAATCCATGGTTTTTTCTTGAATTTCTTTGCATATTCTTACTCTCCTCTCTTAAATTCATGGAATTCACCCTTGGTTCCCCTCAAAATTCCAGCCCTCTAGAATTTATATACATGGGGCAAAATATGGAGAAGAAGAGGGGAGGAGTAGCTACCATGGGATGTAAGATTTACCTTATTTTCTTGCTTTTTCTTGCTTGAATCTTGTGTTCTTTGAGCTCCTCTCTTCAAATACGAATTTTCCCCTCAATTTTCTCTTTAAAACAGATTCATATACTTCATTATAATCATAGGAAATAAAGGAGAATAAAGAAGAAGAGGTTTGGAAGAGAAAGAGCATGAAAAACTACTACTTTTTCATACCTTAAGCCTTTGATTTCTCCTTCTCTTTGCCTTCCTCTTGTGAATCACTCTCCCTAGGGTTTTCCTCTAGTTTTGGGTAGAACTTGGTCATGCAACATGAAGGGAGAAGAAGGGTGCATCATATATATAGGTGGGAGGAAGTTACACTTTTCAAAAATTTCTATTTTGTCCTTTGTTCTTGAGATTTTTGTTTCTCCTTTGTTTTAGCTCCTTTTTGAGAACCATCTTTTCCATTATTAAATTTAGGTTTCCAATTTAGTAAAATACCTTTGGAATCACTCAAATCGGAGCTAAAACCTTCCCGAATGAATCCATCAAAGTTCAGGCACACCGACATTGAAAAACATCCACCGGAGGGCCTTTAGCTGTCCCACACCTTCCCATGGTTTTTAGGGCCTCTAAGAACCTTGGAGAACTCAAAACTTTCATTTAAAAAGCCCTCCTGTGTGAATTCTAAAATTTGCTCAAGATTACAAAAATGCCCTTACGTTTCATAAGTTTTCCATAAGAAATTATTTCTTCATTCTAGCTCCATTTTTCTTTCAATTTGAGCATGGGATTCTCATTTTTAGGAGTCTAAAATGCTTCCTAAATTTTTTGGAACCTTAACTACATCATTTTGGGGGACTTCCTTTTGTATCTGGTGAATTTTGTTCGTTTACGGAGAAATCGTATGTTATGTTTCTCACATTTTCTCTAGTTTTCAAAGAACCAGATGTTACATAAATCACCCCCTTTCCTTCCTTGTTAGCTCATGCCACCTCCTCACATTTAGAACAAACCTAGATTGTTCCAAATTCTGCCTTCCAAGTCGCACAAGAGAGAAGAAGGAGAAGGAGAAAACATGTATCGAACATAATTTCTGTAAAATGACAAAATGAGCCATATAAAAGAAAGTCCTCTGAAATAAGCTAGATTATGTCCCAAAAAATTTGGGTAGAGTTACAAACTCCTAAAAATGATAATTCCAGGCTCAGATGGAAAGAAAAATAGAGCTAGGACAATGAAACAATTTGTGATGAAAATTGATGAAATGTACTGGCATTTTCATAAATAAGTGCAACTTTTGGAAAAACACATAAGAATGCTTTTTTAAATGAAAATTTGAGTTGCCCAAGTTTCTTAGAGGCCCCAAAAATCATGGGAGCCCCAAGACTGGTAAAGCCCCTCCAGTGTATGTTTTCCAATGTCAGTAAGCCTGAACTTTGACGGATTCATTTGGGAAGGTTTTAGCTCCAATTTGAGTGATTCAAAAGGTATTTTAATAAATTAGGAACCTAAATTTTATAATGGAAAAGATGGTTCTAAAAAAGGAGCTAAAACGAAGCCAAAACAAAATTGCTATTATGGAAGGACGAAATTGAAATTTTTGAAAAAGCTAGCTTCTTGAATGTTCTATAAGTTTCATGCCTCTTCTCCCACCTTCTTTAGCACAACTTTCTTTGCCCAAAATACAGAAAAAAGAGCAGCTTCTTGAGGTGCACAAGAGAGGGAGAGTAGGAGGAAGAAAAAGGCAAGGAAGGTAGGTAAATCCATGGAAACTCATGCTCCTTTCTCTTCCAATTTTGTTCCTCTCCTTTCCTCCTTTCTTTCTATGGTTTATTTGAGATGAATGGTTCTATTTTTGGTCCAAAACTTAGGGGAGGAGTTGGAATTGCTTGAGGAGGAACAAACCAAGAAGAAAGAGCTTTGAAAACACACTTAAATCTAAGGTAAATTCTTGCTTATGTTTCTTTCTTCTCTTGCTTCTTCTTAGTGTGTGTTTCGGCCTCATATAGAACCATATAGGGGGAGGATTTTCCGTCCAAAAATAAGAGAGGAACTAGGGTTTTAGAAGGAAGAGGAATATGGAAAGAAATTCTAAGAAAAACCAATAGAAATTAAGTTAGAAAAGTGTAGGCTTCCTTAGAGTTTTAGTAAATCTAATTTTGTGTGAGTATTTCCTTGAACTCCTAAGACTCTTAGAAAGCCTCTTAAGTGGCTCTCCCATCAAGGAAAAATTTGAAACTCCAAGAACCCCATTATTGTCTATAAGTTTGGGCAAGCTAGGATGGATAGGGTAAAGGATGTTTTAATTTGTTCTAGCCTTAGTTTAGGACTCTATATGATGTTAGAAGATGGGAGAAACCATTTGGAAAATTTTAGGAGCCATGGATTGGAAGATGGGACAATGGTGTCCATAATGGTGCTTTGTGAAGCAACTTGATTCTAAGCTTGTGCAAATAATTGTGTGAGGGCTCCAAGGACTTTAAATGAGGCCAAGAGGCCTAGAAATGGAAGCCTAGAGCTTGAATTGTGAAGGTTGCTTTAATAGGCCATTTATGAAACCATTATGCCACTTATGAAACCAAGTATGTGTTCAAGAGTGAGTTTAATGTCTTGGCTTACTTCAAGTGTGTAATTATATGTTATTTATGGTGTTTAGGCCAAGAGAACACTAACCCACCTAGGTGCACTTGTGAGGCCAAAAAGTGGGAGGAATAAGACAAAGGAAAGCTTGCAAAATTCAAGGTAGCTCTCCACCTTAACCTTACATTCTTGAGTGCATATGTATGTCATTGTATGCTTGTGTATGTTCTTGTTACTTGATGATATGCCACTTGATGTCTTGACATTACATTAGTACCAATGTGTTTCATTGAATGGCCTTGGTTGTGAAAATTGTAACGCCCAGTACGTTGTACAATCATTAGAACGGGCCGGTTTGAAAAGCAAGTCCCCTGAGATGAGTGATTCAAGGCAAAATAAAATTTGAATAAAATTTTAAATAATAAAAAATAAGGATTTGAGCCTTAAGTTGCCTAAAAACTGGGGTCCAAGTGATTCAAAAAATTTTCTGAAAGGCCAGTGTTATTTTCGTAAATAAGTGTAATTTTGGAAAAACACCTAGGAGGGCTTTTTAAATGGAAATTTTGAGTTGCCCAGGGTTCTCAGAGGCCCCAAAAATCATGGGAAGCCCCGGGACCGGAAAAGTGCCTCCGGTGTACTCTTTCCAATGTCAGTTGACCCAAACTTTGACCAATTCGTTCGGGAAGGTTTTAGCTCAGATTTGAGTGATTCCAAAGGCATTTTATTAAGTGATTCCAAAGGCATTTTATTAAATTGGGAACCTAAATTTTATGATGGAAAAGATGGTTCTTAAAAAGGAGCTAAAACAAAGTCAAAATGAAATTGCCATTATGGAAGGGCAAAATTGGAATTTATAGTTTCTTGAATATTCTAAAGAGTTCCACACTTTTCTCCCTTCTTCTCCTCTTTAATGAGCACGACCCATTCTACCCAAAATACAGAAAATCTTTAGCTCTCTTAGGCACACCAAAGGGAGGAGAAAAAGAGGAAGAAAGCCAAGGAGAAACTAGGTAATTTTATGAAATTTCTTACTCCATCTTCCTCCAATCTTGTTCTGCTCTCTTCCTCCTTTTTTTCTATGGATTTTTTGAATGATTTGGTTCTATTTTTGACCCAGACCTAAGGGGAGAATTTCTAATTTGCTAAGGAGAAGAGAATGAAGGAGAAAGACACTTGAAAGCTCACTTGAACCCTAGGTAATCTTTGCTTTTTGTTGCATCTTCTCTTTCCCCTCCCTTTGTGTGTATTTTAGCCAAGAATAGAACCAAAGGAGGGGAGGATGTTCTATCTAAATACAAGGAGGGAACAAGGGTTTTAGGCCATGGGGAGATGGAATATGGCAAGAAATTCCAAGAAAAACTAATAAAAAATAAGTTAGAAAAGTGTAGTGTTTTCTAGGATTTTGCAAAATCTGATTTTGTGTGAATGTTTCCTTGAGCTCCTAAGACCTTTAGAAAGCCTCCCAAGTGGCTTTCCCATCAAGGAAAAATCACAAAGTCCATGAACCTCCATTATGGTGCATATTTTAGCCAAGTTAGGTTCATTAGGCTAGGGGATGTTTTAATTAGTTCTAGCCTTGGTTTGGGACTTTATATGATGTTAGAAGATGGGAGAAACCATTGGAAAAAATTTAGAAGCCTTAGGTTGGGAGATGAGGCAATGGCTTCCATAATGTAACCTTATGAAGTAACATGGACCTAGGTTTGTGAAAGTGAGTGTGTGATGGCTTCAAGGACCTTAAATGAGGTCAAGAGGTCTAAATATGGCAAGAGAATGGAACCAAGAATGTTAATTATGGTAGTTGCTTCATTAGGTCCTTAATGGAACCATATTGTGACAAATAGAACAAAGTGTAGTCTTAAGAGTGAGTTGGATGTCATAACTTATTCCAAGAGTATAATAAAATGTTGTTTATTGTGAATAGGCCAAGGAAATCCAACCCCACCTCCTTGTGTTTGTGGAACCGAAAAGGAGAAGAAACAAGCAAAGTAAAGCTTGAATTTGCACCAAGGTAGCTCTTCATCTTTTCTTGTTGCATTTCTTATTGCATATGGTGTCATTGTGTGCTTGTGTGTATGTTTATATGTTGAGACATGCCACTTGATGCTATGTTACTATTTTTGGTACCAATATGCTTTCTTGAATGTCTTTGAATGGTGGAAATGGCTTATAAGGGTGAGGTAGTGCCAAAAGTCCCTTAATGTGGGTGAAGAGATGCCAAAAGTCTCATGGCACGGGTGAGACAAAGCCAAAAGTCCCTTGGATGGGTGAGGCTAAGTTAAAAGTCCCAAGAACCAAGAGTGAGGCAATCCAAAAGTCCTAGAAATGGGGTGAGGCCAAACCAAAAGTCCCTAGAGCTCATTCTTGTGCTTGACATGAGTTGGTGACACAAAAATATGAAAGATGAATGCTTCATAGATTGATTGATTGCATACTTGTACTATTGACATATTTTTATGCCTTGAAAATGTGCTTGAATAGGTGCATGAGCTATTGAGATTCAATGAATCTCACCCCTTCCTTTCTCTCATCTCATATGATCTAGGTGGAGTTCAAGATCCAAAGGATGGAAGCCAAGGAGCTTAAATCTCCATCTCTTGGCAAATCTTTCCATTTTTGATGTACTATGATGTCTAGAATGTCAAAGTAGGTATGTAAATATTATTTTTGAGCCATGATACTTTGAACAAGTATAAAACTATGTAAAGTTAGTGTATGTATCAAGAATAGAGTTTAATGAATAGAATTGTGTATTTTGACTACTTTGGAGCCCACTTGTGTATGTATGTTTATGGAAGTGACATGGTGAATTTGAGTTGCATGAGGGTTCAGACCTTATGAGGGACTTATTTATGCTATATTTATGCTTTCTAAGTTGCTCAAATGTGTGTGAAATAATGGATGGCTCATTTGAACCAAATTTGCCTCTTGTTGAGACCAAAATTGCCATATTCTTGAGCTATGGCAAAGTCTGACCAAATGACCTCTTCTTGACTTGAAATTTTGCATGCAAGTAGATCTTGCCTAGATATTGTTGGGAAGCCAAGGATCAGGTCATTTAGAGGTCTGTGGAATTTTCTATGATTTTTCAAAGTTGGTATCAGAATTTCATATTTGCACCAGTACTGTTCATTTGGTTAGTTGTGAAATTGTGTCATCTGAGGCACAAACGTGATCCAATAGCTACAAAATTTTATAAGTAGAAACTAGGCATTCACAGTGACTTCATTTGGATGTCTGAGCTAAGAGATATGAATTTTTGAATTTCTGGAACAGTAATAGTATTGTAGCATGACCTGAGTCACTGTTCCATTAAATTTCAGTGGCTAAACATGCTTTCTCTAGTGTGAGTCTATTTTTACCATAAATTTAACATTCATATCTTTCCAAATTGGTATCATTTTCATGGAATGGATTTTTTTGGAATTAATTGGACATTTCGAAGTTCATAGCAGACACTTGCATCAAGTACCAGTAGCTGTCCGAACCTTTATCCCTTTTCACATGTCAAACGGTTTTTTGTGTTATGTTTCATGGCTTGAAATATTTTTGGCATAAATTAGACATGTTTAGCTTTCTAGAATGGCTAAGAATGCATGATTTCAATTTTTTTGGATTTAGTTATGAATTTCTGAAGTTGTGATAGAAAAGCTGAAATTCTGGCCGAAAATAATAGTATGACTTTGATGCTCCCCTTTGAATTCCACGAGTTGTGGGCCAACTTTGGTGATGCAAATGAGTTGTACGATGTAATTAAATGTGAGAATGTGATGTATGAGCTCATATGGTCCGCGTGACACCGAATGATATTTTCATACGCGACGCAACACGAAATAAGGCATTATTTTAATGCCATTTTCCATTCCCTTTTGTACAATTTATCATGTGAGACTTAGAAATGATAGGAAGCAAGCTAGAAATATATGGTGTTACAAAAATAGCTCATAAGGGTGAGGTGATACTAAAAGTCCCTTAATGAAGGTGAAAGGATGCCAAAAGTCTCATGGCATGGGTGAGACAAGGCCAAAAGTCCCTTGGAAAGGTGAGGCCAAAGGTGTGGCAAATCTAAAAGTCCTTGAAATGGGATGAGGCAAAACCAAAAGTCTTTAGAGCATGTTCTTGGCTTGAATGTGAATGAGTGGCATGGAAATTGTAACCTTGCATACTTTATGGTTGTTAAACCTTCCATACATATGCTTTGATGTGTATATGCTATGAATGTGTGTGTGAATGGATGTATGAGCTATTGAGATTCTAAGAATCTCACTCCCCTTCCCTCCATTATCTTGAAATGCCTAGGTGATGTTTAAAAGGCAAGGAGTGCAAGCCAAAGACCTTAAGAAATTGCATTTTGTCTATTATGTAACCTTATTTGTAGTTAGATGTTAAAGTGAGTTTGTAAATGTAAATTTTGAGATTTAAGACCATAAACAATTGTAATATGATGCATAAATCTTGTGTGGACCACATGTGGCATGAAATCAATACAAATGTGGGATTTAGCTTCTTGAATGGCTTATGTATATAGTGTATTCTTAGGTATGGAATGGTCAAATTGAAATGCATGAGGCTTAGGGACCACTTGGACAGTTCTTACAAGTTAAATTCATGCTTTTAAACTTGCCTAAGAAGTGCCAAACCATTGGAGAAGCCATTTGGACAAACTTGACACCTTATGAAAGCCAAAATTGACCATATTGTGAGGCTACGTCACTTTCTATCCAAATAAGCTCTTCTTAGTCTAAAGTTTGGCAAGTTTTTAGAGCTTGTTAAGAGCTTTTAGGGAGGTTAAAGTGAGTAATATTTGGAGGTCTACAGAATATTTGGTAAATTTTTGAAATTGACAAAATTTCTGGTTTTGGTCAATTCATTGTTCATCTGATTCAAAATTTGTTCTTATCATTCATGAGCCAAATGATGTCCAATTGATGTGATATTTTACAGGGAGAAACTATACCTTCCCAGTGACTTGTGCCAATTGGAAGAAACTCATTTGGATGTCTAGAGATGGGGATATTCATTTTCGAAGTTGTTGTCTAGTACCAGGCACATAGTCAGACCCGTGGTACTGTTTGATTGATTCTCGAGGTCTGAATACTCTTGGAATGGTCTTGAACTATTTGTTTCCTCTAGTTAACATTTATATCTTTCCAAATTAGTACAAATTTCATGGATTAGATTTTTTTAGAATTAATTATGAATTTCAAAATTTTATATTAAAAATCAGTATCAGTATCGATATCAGAGGGCAGCTAGGCCTTCATACCTTTTCTATTGTCAAAAGTGGTCCAAATGAGATTTGCGTGGCTGGGACTTATTTTTATTGTAAATTTGACATCTAGAGCTTTCTAAAAAGCTATGGTCTTGTGTGATTTCAATTTTTCTATATTTAGTTATGATTTTTCAAAGTTGCCCTTGAAATCTGTTACTGTACAACCACGATGAATGAAGAGAATTTTGGGGTTTTTAACCCTTGATCATGGTTTTGTGCTAAGTTTTGAGAATGTTATGACTTGTATGAATGGTAAATAATTAAAGAATGTTGTTCGTGATTTCTTGGGGTCCCAGAGATGCGAAATGAAAAATTTAACCACTACACAATGTAATTTAATTCATTATTTTAATACATTTTCTTGGGATTTCTTTGAAGAATTGAATAATCCCATTTGCACATAAGAGAACCAATGTTAGAAATAATATGGTATTACAAAACAAACCAAGAAAAGGTAAGGATTTTGCCTTTTTTTCATGGTTTTTCATTCATCAAAGTTGTTATTCTCTCCATGCTCTCTTTCTTTATGGTTTTAGTTTTCTAAAAGAAGGATTTTCATTACTGAACTTTAGGAAGAAGAAGATTTGAGAAAACCAATTGTAGCATCAAATTCCTCTCTTGTTAAGCTTTAAGGAAAGGTATGTGTAATATTTGGTTTCTTTGTAAACGTATAAAACTCACTAGATATAAAAGGAAGTTCTTCGAATAGAATGATTTAAGATCAAATAAAATTAGAACAATAATCTAAATCTCAAATAATGAGGATCTAAGGCCAGAGGTGCCCTGAAAATAGAGTCAAAATAACCAGACAAAATTTAATGAAAATGTAGGTGTATTTCTGTAATTTTGGGCTCTTTTAAACAAACTTAAAGGATGGATTTTTAATTGGAAAAAATGAGTTTCTCAAGGTTTTTAGAGGCCCTAAAAACTATAGGAGCCCAAAGAATAGTTAAAACCCTTTCGGTTTATTTTTTAGAACGATGATTGACTCAAACTTTGACCTTTTTGTTCAAGAATATTTTAGATCCAATTTGAGTGATTTCAAAGGTATTTTATAAGTTAAAGAACCTAAATTTTATGATGGAAAAGATAGTTATTGAAAAAGAGTTAAAATTAGCCTTAAAGGAAAGAACAAAAAAAAGAAGACAAAATTAGAATTTTAAAAAGCCTTTAATGAGTCCCCTTGCTATATATTACACGTCCCTCTCCTTCTCCACATTTAACTGATCTTGTTTCTGTCCTAAACTAGAGGAGAGACTAACTGAGTGAGGTACACAAGAAGGGAACAAAGGAGGAAGGGAAAGCTTAGCAAAAAGGTAAGAAAACCTTAGATTTTCATGGTTCTTCCTTCACTAATGTTGTTCCCCTCTTTCTCCTCTTTCTTTCTATGATTTTCATGATTCATATAGGGCTATTTTGGGACTAATTCAGGTAAGAGAAACCATAATTTGAAGGAGAAGCTTGAAGTAATGGAAACAACTCTTGAAAAGCCTTGAAACAAGGTAACTATCATGGCTTGTCTTACTTCTTCTTAGTTGTTTCTCCCATGACCATTTCGTCCCTTCTAAAGCCCATCCAAGAATCCCCTTGCTATATATTACAGATCCCTCTCCTCCTCTTGATTTAACTGACCTTGTTTCTATCCTAAACTAGAGGAGAGACCAATTGAGTGTAGCACGCACAAGAAGGGAGCAAAGGAGGAAGGGAAAGCTTAATAAAAAGGTAAGAAAACCTTGGATTTTCATGGTTCTTCCTTCACTAATGTTGTTCCCCTCTTTCTCCTCTTCCTTTATATGATTTTCATGATTCGTATGGGGCTATTTTGGGACTCATTCAAAGGAGAGAAACCAGAATTTGAAGGAGAAGCTTGAAGCAATGGAAAGAGCTCTTGAAAAAGTCTTGCAACAAGGTAACTATCATGGTTTGTCTTGCTTCTTCTTAGTTGTTTCTCCCATGACCATTTCGTCCCATATAGAGCCTATCCAAGAGGAGATGAATTCTGACCAAACCAAAGAAGAAACATAAGTGTTGAAGTGTGAGGAGCAAGAATATGCAAAGAAATTCAATTAAGATGCATTAAAAAATAAGTTAGCAAAGTTGGGGATTTTGTTGCACCTTGATGGGTAGGAGACTTTCCAATGATAATTGAGATTGTCTAAGAGTCTGAATGAGTTCTTAAGACACCTAGGAAGTCTCCTATGTGGCAATTCCTTAAAAAGAATGAAGTAAACTCCATAGGTGCACTAAGGATGCTAGTGTCTCAGCCAAGAGAGGTCTGACCATTTAGGGAGTGATTTAAATTGTTCTAAGACTAAAATGAGTCTAAATATGATAGAGGAACATCAAAGGAATTCTTAGAAAAAATTTAAAAGCCTTAGTTTGTGAGATGGAGGTGTATGCTCCATAATGAGACATAAAGAAGCAACTTATAGCTAGGCTCCTTAAAATGAATTTATGATGACTCCAAAGAGTCTAAATAGAGTTAAGAGACTTAGATTGAGGGAGAAAATGGAGCTAAGATCATGAATGCCAATAGTTGCTTCATTATGCCTTCTATGGAGACATATTAGAGCCATATGAGAAAGTAGTATAGCATAGAGTTGTGAGAAGCTTAAGCTTGTTCCAATGAGTGATTCATGTCCCATTTGATATGTTTAGAACAAGAGAATCAAGTGCCACCTAATTCTATGAGCTTGATTGAAAAGGGGAAGACAAGTTCAAGGAAAAGTGTGATGTTCTTGCTTCAAGGTAGCTGTCTAACCTTTCCCACATACATGGTGTGGATGGTTGTTTGTCTTTGAGTGCTTGTGTGTATGTTTGAACCATGAGAAATGTTTCTAGCCATTTCTCACATGTTATGGTACCATTATGTATCTTGAAATGAGTTTATGATTACAAAGTAGCTTGAATGGGTTTGGTTATCCCAAAAGGCCCTTGAGATGAGTGAGAATGAGCTAAAAGTCTCTAAAAATAGGCGAGACAAAGCCAAAAGTCTCAAGAAGAGTGAGGCTAAGTCAAAAATCCTTTGAGAATGGATAAGGCAAATCCAAAAATCTCAAGAAAAGTAAGTGAGGCTAGACCAATGCCCTTAAGAGCCTATATTTGCCATGTATGAGTTTATGTGATGAGGAAAATGATGTTTATATGTTCATGAGTAGCCTAAATTGTTAGAGAGATTGTGCCCTAGGCCTTTAAATTTACTATGAACATTGTCTTGATTTAATAAAAGAGTTTTATTATTATTATATTATTTGCATATTTGCCATGTAATAAGATCCTTGGGTAATTATAATTATCCTAAATGTCCCTAGTCGATCATCATTGTGAGAACAATAATGAACTAAGACTAGTATGATTTTGATTGATGGTCATGAGATGATCACGTATGTAGTTATGAATCAAAGTCATAGGCACTTGTTAGGGACCAACATACTGGACAAACCCGTTGTGAGATAGCTATATGGACTATGTTATAAGCATATATTATCTATAGCCATATCATTGAGCTCTTAGACCTGAGACTACCATAAATTTCTACATGAGGATCATTGTACTTTGACATAATCAAAAGTCACCTTTAATAGAGTGATCATAAAAGTTGTGATTGGATATAATGGGATCTATACAAAGGAAGATGAGTGGTCAAGATAGGATTTGTTCCTCTTGTAAAGAGAGAGATATTTTTGGGCCCCTTGATAAGTAAGACTAAAAAATGCATGGTTGTGCTCAAATGAAAGTAGTTGTATTTATTTTGATAGTCTACTTAAAGATCGAGAAAGCATGGTCAAGCAATGCAAGGATGATGTCTCCATACCTTGTACTTGAACTATATATCATATGGCAAAAGGGACTTGACATGGGCTATAGGATAGGTTGCATCAGATCATAGATCTTCATATAATTTGGGTAGTCATAATGTTTATTAGAGGCCACTTGTGACTTGTGGGCTAAAAGGAATTTTGGGCCTACTGCCAATATTATATGGGCCTACAGGGTCACACACAGGAATGGGCCAATATAAGCTAGAATGTCCAAATTCATTGTACTTAAAAGGCATCTAGATTTAATGAATGCTCAAATTCATTAAACCTAGAAAGGTGTTTAGATTCAATGAATATAGTGTCCACTTTCGATGTATTTGCTTTCTAGATTATTTCTTATTTTAAATAGGAGATCATCCTGCTTTTTTTGTTAGAATAATATATTCTCTCTTGATAAGGTGGCAGACAAATTTAATATATATTAATTTTGAAATTCAAAATCTAATAAGTTTAAATTCTATTTAAACTATAATAAGATATATATTTAATATATTTGAATTAATTTTGAAAATGTTACTTGATAAGTTTAAATTCGATTTAAAATATAATTTCATATTAATTTTGGCTTGGAGACCAAGCAAAACTCTCTTATAAAAAGGGATGTTGGGGTTTCCTATGAGATACAATTTTTAAGCCACAATAGTACACCACCTAAGAGAGAAAGAGAGAGAGAGAGAGAGAGAGAGAGAGAGAGAGAGAGAGATGACTTTTGCCATACACTTGAGAAGTCGTGTGGTTTTATAGACGAACTTAGAGAAGGACGTTCGTGTAACGTGGTGCTCACACACTATTTGTGTTGGAAATCCCATTTGTGTGGATATCAGTAAAGGACATTGGTTCATGAAGAGCAATGTCTAGAGATCTAAACCTGATTAATTTAAAGGAGAGACAAAGTATTTTTTTTGTACTAGAGGTATAATTCTTCTACCTTACTTCGGTTTAAGTAAATATGATGGATCTATGGGAGGGATTTTTTTGCATGCTCAATTTAATTTTTTTGCTATATGTGTCTACAAATCCCAATATAAATGCCACATATGCATTTTTTGACATATATATGCATCCATTATGTATATTTGAAAGGGTTAAAAGTTATTTAGATTCTTGGAATCTCACTCTTTCTCTCCATATGCCTAATTATGTCTAAGTGAGCCAAATGGACCAAAGAATGGAGGTCAAAGGTCTTGAAGCATAACACTTTGACAAAGGAGTAGAGAAATAGATATTTTTATGGCATATTGATGTCAAGAATTGTATCCATATGATGTATATGAGATGTAACCTCTTAGACAAGTTTAAATGTATGTATTTATTGTAACAACCCTAATGTCTAATCATAGTAGTTAAGCTTAAATACACAATTAATAATTATAAATCAAGGTCTATAACCATTTCAATTAATCGATTTAAGAAAATATAAGGGAATTTAAACCTTGATGTTATTAGAGTCATTAACCAAATAATCACAACTATTTATGCACATAAATGAATGTAATCCTCAATCAAAAACCTTGCATTCAGTTATCCATTAATTTCAACTTACAAAAACCTCCTAAAAGTGTTTCTAAATCATTCCTTAGCATTACTATAGGAAAAACAAAGGTTTCTGGGCTAAAGTAGGGGTTTGGGAACCTTTGTCGCAATTTGAAACCTTCCCATCATGGCTAAGTTAGCTACTAGAACTTAAAAATCAAGTTTCACATCTTGCACCATGGCAAAATTGCTCTTAGGTTCAACATCTCAAATTTTTGCAAATCTCACCCTGGTGAGCCTATGTGGTGCTGTGGTAGAAACACCCCCTGAAGCTATTGTACAAAGTTTCATAATTTGCACCGCAGCAAAACTAGCTACTAGAATACTCATCACCTAATTCCCTCGACTTATGCCACAGTGAAATATGTTGCACTATGGTGAGGTTGCTCTCTGTTACCTTTCCTGGGCAATAATTTCATTTTTCACCGCGGCGCTCCTCGTTTTTGTTACTCTCCTGGCCCGGGCGAGCCCTTCTTGGCCTATACCACCCAAATTTCGTCCCCTGCACTCCAATTCTCCCTCTAGGAACACTCTAGGACCACTCTCCCTCAATTTGTGAGACGCTAATGGCATTTATCTACTTGATTTATCCAACATATCTAACCTTACCAATTCAAGGCTTAAATGTTGATTTTTACTCCTAAACTATCATGCATCAACAAATCCCATATGATAATGACAAGCAACCAAATTCATATATAACTAATATTATCATTCAAATATAAATCCCAATAGGGTACCATGCATTACTAGTCTAAGTCATCATTAAAGTTATCACATGATTACATTCCCAAATAGTTAACCATATCTTAGCATCAGCTAGGTTCCATGTTAGATATATAAGTTTGTACATCAGATACCAATTCAGCATAAGGTCTAACTCCTCCATAAATACATTCTAGGTTAACAAAACACAAGCTCTTATACTTGGCAATATGATTACATGATGATGCTATACAAAAGAATAACAAAATTAGCATTTACACTAAATTAGCTCAGTCCAAGTGTAGCTTCCCACACCAGGCCTAAACTCATGGATGTTCATCCACTTGCTTTCCTTTATCCTTACTCGAAGGAACCTTCACCTAAAATAGTAAGCCCATGGAACGAGGTGAGATGCAAATCTCAATAACCAAGGCAAATTCCATTCATATGTTCTAATTTAATTAACATATGTGCATAAAATCATATAAACATCAGAAAATATACTAGTCACATTAGCAAATAAAATAATTAGACTATTAGTGATTACTATCTTATACTAGCAATCACAAATCCACATATTATAGGCCAATAACACTAGGAGAGGCCCATCCATGGCACTTATTCCCTAATGAGCACTACCAGAGTTCAGTGCATTTAGGGTTTAATCATAACTCAGTGCTCAATCGAAACATATGCATAGGTGGCAGCCACACCACAGCTCTACCATGGATTTACAAGGTCCAAACATAATATAACAGATAGCTAACTAATTCATTTAACATTCAAAATCATCACATGTGCAGTAAATATAAAATTAAAATAGATATATGCATGAAATTTAATATGAGCCCTAGTTACCACACTTAATTGAGTCAAGTTTTACAACCAAAAGTATATCTCCAAACTGTAAAAGTTCTATATCTAATCAAAGCATATTCTTAGATGATAATTACAACATATACCAAATTCCACAAGATCCAACCATTATAAGCTACCTAAGAAAACACGTACCCAACTACCAAGAGATTTTAATTTTGGATTTTGTCTTCCCTAAACTAGAAACTTCAAAATATCACCCTACATTATGGATATTTTCGCATAGAAACAGAGTCCATATCATAAGTCAGCTATTGGAGTCTCTAACTAGTAGTAAATGCATTAAAATAAAGAGTTTATACTTACCCAATATCCCTTGTAATGTCTGATTTTCATTAAAACGAAGGAAACAGATACTTTTTCAAAGTAGGCCCTCTGAAATGAATTGGTTAAGATCCAAAAGATTTAAAATAATAATCTAGACATTAAATAATGAATTTAGGAGGCCAAAGGTACTCTAAAACAGAGGCTAAAATAACTAGATAGAAAGTAACGAAATAATAACATAATGTAATGGCATTTTTGTAATTTTAGGCAAATTTAAGTTCTCTAGGATTCTTAGAGGCCCTGAAAACGATGGAAAACCTCGAGATAGTTAAAACCCCTATTGGTGTATATTTTCCAATATCAGTTGACCTGAATTTTGACCTTTTTATTTGAGAAGGTTTTAGCTCCGATTTGAGTGATTCCAAAGGCATTTTATAAGATTAAGACTCAAATTTTATGATGGAAAAGATGGTTCTAAAAAAGAAGCTAAAACGAGCTGATTACGAAAATACCAAGATTGAAGGATAAAATTAGAATTTTTGAAAATAATTTCTTAAACCTACCTATATATAGCACCACGCCCCACTCTCCCTTTCACTTAGCTCATTTTATTTTTGCCCTAAACCAGAGAAAGAATCAAGGGAGTGAGGCACACAAGGGAGAGAAGTAAGGGAAGAGAAAAAGCAAGGAAAAGGTATGGTTTTTCATGGATTTTCTTGGTTTCTCTTTAGCAAATTCCTTCTCCTCCATTTTCTTTTCTTTCCTATGGTTTTGTTGAGGCTTTTGGGTCCATTTTGAGGTCAGACCTAAGGGAGGAATTTTCAAAAATCAAGAGGAGAAGCTAATCAAAGTGAAGATTAAGCCAAGGAAACCAAGAAATGAAGGTATTTTGCTATGCTTCAAGCTTGATATTTCTTGTTCTTCATCTTGTGATTTTTGACCTATATGAGACTAGCCCCAAGGAGTTGAATTTCTAGCCAAACCAAGGATGAATCTTAGGAAAATGAGGGAGAAGAATAAGAATATGCAAAGAAAATAACAAAATAACTATTAGATTTCAAGATAGAAAAGTTAGAGTTTCAAGTGTTCCTTTAAAATTTTGTTTTGATACAAGAATTCTAGGCCAAATTGAGTGTTTGTATGAGCTCCTAAGATCCCTAGAAAGCTTCTCACATGCATCTTCTATCAAGAAACAAAGCAAACTCACTTGGTGTTCATATAGTGCATAGTTTCAGTGTAGGCTAGATAAAGTACCAAGGGGTAGTTTTAATTTGTTCCAAACTTGATTTTGAGTCATATATGATGGAAGAGGATGAGAGGAAGCCTTGCAAAAAATTTTATAAGCCATGGATAGTAAGATGGTATCATAGGTTCCACATTATGGCTTAAAGAAGCAACACCTATCTAGGCTTCTTGAATTAATGGTGTGATGACTCCAAGAGGCTTAAAAAGAGTCAAGATTCATAAATGGATGGAAAGAATGGAACCAAGATTATGTTTTCTTAAGGTTGCTTTATTAAGTGCATTGTGGAACCATAAATGAGATATAAGCACAATCTAGATTTTAAAATGAATATGTAGCCTTAGAAATTATTTCAAGAGTGTAATTGGCTTCCATATTATGTGTCTAGGCCAAAGGAAACAAGTCCTACCTTCTTGTGAGTGTGTGGCCGTGGGAGAGGAACTAAGGTCAAGGAAGGAAATGTGCAAGTGTGACAAAGGTAGCTCTCTCTTCTTTCTCTCATGCATGAGTGGATGTTTATCTTGTCTTTAAATATGTGTATGAATGTTTTGGGCTATGAAAAATGTCTTAATATATATCTATATGCCATGGTACCATGATGTTACATTATATCTTCAAATGATGCTTTGTGTATTTGCTTTGGTTTGCTTGAGTGTGGTGAAGCCAAAAACCCACTAACCATGGTGAAGATGAGCTAAGAACCCTTAAGAATAGTAGAGATAAAGCTAAGAGTCTCCCATGAGTAAGGCCTAGTTCAAAGATTTAAAAAAAAAGGTGAGGCAAGTCCAAAATCCTTAAAGAGAATGGGAGAGGCTAAACCACTTACTTGGCAAGCCTATGTATGTTTATAATTTCTTAAATGCTAGAAATATTTCATGAATGACTACATGCTCCATGATGTTCATGCATGCATTTTTAGACTTGGATTTGCATTCTCTATGTGTGATTAAAATGGAGAAGAGCTATTGAGATTCCTAGAATCTCATTCTTTCCTTCCCACATGTCTAACTTATCTAGATGGACCAAGTGAATCAAGGAATGGAAGCCACCAAGCCAAAAGGAAGAAGATTGACAACAAAGTGTGGAAATTTGCCATTTTGTAGCCATATGAGTGGCATATGATGTAATCCCTTATTGTATATGTTGTATGACTTCTTGAACACATGTAAATATGTAAATACATTATGTATGTATGAGATTTGATGCCATAGGTATGTTATAGCATAAATTGGACATTGAATGGCAAGAATTAGTATATGTGCTCTTGTGTATATCTTGGGATGGATGAGTGAGCTCATAAAATCTGGGCTTGTACACCTTTGAAACTTTCCCACATGCTCAAGTGGCCATTGAAGCCTTGGAACCAAAATTGACACTTTTGAGACCATTCAAGAAACTTAAAAGAGTAATTTTGCAACTCAATGTCAAGATTTGACCAAATGAACAAATTTGTCATGCAATTTGGCATGCATATAGATCTTATTTAGACCTTTTTTAGAAGTTAAAGACTAGATTATTTGGAGCTCTATGGAATTAATTATGATTTTTCAAAGTTGCCATTTTTCTGCTGTTTTAATATAAGTATTGTTCATATGATTAGTTTATTGTACTATGTCATTTGAGAGTCAAATGGAGTCCAGTACTCATAACATTTTATAGACACAAAATAGATATGATAAGCTTTCTATAGCCACTGACATCACCCTAATTGGACATCTGAATAGGAAGATATGAATTTTTGAAATTCAAGGATAGTACTAGTAGCGATAGGCAACCCTAGTTACTATTCTATTAGTTTCCAATGGCTAGACATCCCTGTTGTGGTCTAAAATTGTTTTTAGCATAAAGTAGACATCTATAGATTTCTAGAATGGTATAGTGTGCTTAATTTTGGCTTTCTTAGAATTAGTTATGATTTTTCAAATTTTATGACAGAAAACTGAAATACCAATTCGAGGTTGGACACATTATTTTCATGTATATACTCCATTAGCTCGAGTTCTTGGCCACTTCTTGAGATGGTTTTGAGTTATATTTGTGTACTTAAATGTGTGAATGAGATGGATGACTTTATATGGTCCACAGGACATGAAACAAAAAATTTACCTATGACATAACGCAAAATAATCTATCATTTTTATTACTTTTCTTAAGTAAGTGTGTGGAACCAAGGAAATGCAAGTTAAATTGGCATGAGATGAGTTCTATAATTATGGTGTTACATCCCTCAGAGCCTCAACCTCTAAAAATCCTCCAAGAAAATACCAAACAAACACATTTCAGATTTTGTATACCAAATTTCAAGTCCTAAAACATAAAGGAAAAGGCTATGGAATTTTTAGAACCAAAGAAACTCACTTTTGAGCTTAAAATAAAGCTAGATTATGTTATGACCAAAATATGATGTTAGGGCTGGAATTTGATGATTTTATCCATTCCAATGGATTCAAAAGGGTGTTTTTAGCTTGTAATACTTATGGGAAAGCCCCTAAAACGCATGGAATAAAATTTCTAAATTTTGGCCAAGAAATGCATACTATTCGGCCATAGTGAACGGGAAGGGAAGGAGTTAGATTTTTCCAATTCCAATGAGTTTAAAAGGGTCATACTACTTTAGAATTTAAGGTTTATGTGTTGATTGTGATGAATTATCATTATGATTATAAGGTTTGATATTGTTTTGGGAACTCCAAAAGTAAGTAAATTGAGTTCCAAGGATTGAGGAGCAAAGTTTGCTAAGGTAGTAGTTTTCCTCTCTCTTACCTTAAGCTTGTATGTTTGTATAATAATGAGTGTTATGCTATATCAAGTTGTCATTTATGCTATAAGATGAGACATGTATGCTTAGATTGTGCTTGGCCTTGTATGAAATTCCTTGTATTACTATGCGATATGTGGCATCTTGACTGGCATTATGTTATGTACTTACATGCTTTCTTGTGAATGAGATTGGTTTACTACTACTGAGATTTCATAATCTCACCCCAAATATAACCCATGCTAGGTCTGAATTCAAGCAAAGAAAGAGCAAAGAATGTAGAGACATAAATCGAAGACCTTACTTTTATGCACCACATTTTGTCATGTAATTAAATATTTTAGATTATTGCGTGTATGAGTTATATTATGACACTGTAAGGTATTCAGGTGTGAAATGGAAAGCCATGTATATACCTAACCCTGAAGTAAAAAGAGTATGACTAGCGTGCCTAAGATGCAAGAATGCCTGTGCTTATATAAAGGCAAAATAATAATAATAATAATATGACCAATGAGGGGTAAAATTGTCCAATTTGTTGTAGGGGCAACTTTATATGAATTTATATGTGCTCCGCTAAGTAAGTATTTTCCCCATGTAAAGGGCTTAGAGAACTTGAAGTAGAGCCCTGAATTAACTTCATACGATTTTTTTATAATTAAGTATATATTTTCAAAGTTAGATAAGAATTTGGAAATGACCAAATAAATAGTGAAATTGTATAAAAAAGTTTTAAAATGAAAAATTTTTACCAGTTTAGGTTTTCATTGAGTCCTTTAAGTTTTATATAAGGTAATTGAGTAGGAAAAGTGTTATAAAATAAGGTATGACATTTATGGTATCAGAGCAATATTTCAGGCTTTCTAAGGTTGTATATAGCTTAAGGATGTGGCTATAAAGCTATGTAAAGGTTTATAGAGTTATGAAAAGCCTTATAGGAGGTATCTTAGGTGTGTAAAGATGACTTATATTTTTATTTATACTAAATGAGTTGTGAATGGTCATGAGTAGGTGGTCAGTTGTGGGTGAGAGTGGCCTTCAGTTCTAGAACAGAGTTAGGTGATCCAATAGCTATAGCCCTATAATTTATAGTGGCTCGCCGGGATCAGTGGCAAGCTCTGTGTATTAGGTAGCAGGAGAGGATTGTGTAGCTACTAGAGAGGCTTACCTAGAGAGGTTACAAAAGGCCTAATCTCCTTGAATGCCACACTCAGACCATTTGGGAATGTCTTGCCAATGCAGAAGCAAGCAGTGAGACAGCACAGTATGAGATAAAGCTGCTACCACACAGAGTAAGGGTTAAGAGAGTTATTTCCCTCTAGTCATGACACCCAAATATTATGATGATGTGAAGAGCCCAGAAAGTAATTCCCTTAAGCCAGAGGTTTGAGTTATAAGTTACACCCCATAGAGCCCCGACAGCTCAGAGGTGGTAGTTAGTTATGTATGTGTACAAGTAAAGCAAGAGGTGGAATCCATTAGCTTTGATGATGGGCTGCAAACAGAGATGGTGAGGCTCAGATCATATAGTTAAAGAAAAAGGTCCTAGTTATAGCGGAGTGTACTATGACATGAAAGGCTTTATTGGTCATACTCAGGCTAACATGAGAAATGAGCTACTATGGGGTCGATCGATGCATAGATACCAGGGACCCCTAGTATAAATAAAGAAAAAGAGCAGTAAATGGTCATGAAAAAATTTAGTAAGTAACATGTGATTAGTGGGCCTAGTAGTTGAGAATGAAAAGAGCTCAGTATTAGAGAAAGTTAAACACAAGAATAATAAGGTTGTTGAGACCCACCTATAAGGTATTGACTCCAACCTAGAATGCTACTCTATGAAACACTGAATGACAGAGATTCAAAAGAGAATAAGAATAGTTTAAGAGGTACTAAGTTCATTGTAAGTCCATATGAGTTAATGGGACTTGTTGTGAGCTACAGATCTAATGAGATATGTAGCTCAAACTAAGTATGAGCTGAAACTTAAGCAAAGTAACCAGTAGCATCATCCAAGTGAGATATGTGAATGAAAGGCTCAGTGAAAGTTCTCCCTGGATCGAGAAAGAAAGGATGAGGCATCCTCATGTCGGGGAAACCACCTAGTAGTGGTTAGTGAATTCCCTAGATAGACCCCCCAGAATTGTAGAGTATAGTGATAAGAGGAGCGAGGAAAAGCTAAGAAACTAGCCATAGAAGAGATGCCCTCGCTTTAGTAATGACTAAATGAATAGACTAAGCTTAGAAAAGTAAGTAGACAGGGGTCCAATAGTTAGTCCGATGAGCTCCCTAATATGAGAATAATGTAGGGTTAAGGCACATGAGTAATTAAACCACCCAGTAGAGCATAAGTCTTCAGTAAGGTAGAATCCAGACATTAAAGGTGCGTGTCTTGGATTGGGTTAATGAAACCCTAAAATCAATATACTGTGCTCCTAGGGATGAGACTAAGAGGTTGAACAGAAAGAAAGCCTAGCTTCGATATGAAAGTAGAAACGAGTTGAGACAAACAGTGAGTGCCTTAGTACCCTTAGAGAAGCTCAAGGGAGCTAAAGACTGCCTGAGAAGGTGAGTCTTTGTATTATATAGAGAAAGAGTGTAAGTCAAGAGCGCCATAAAATGTAATTCTTGGGATTTCATGAAATAGAATTTTCCTACAAAGGAATGCTCTAGTTAAGCGCAAAGCAAGAGTAAGAGTGAAAAGTTGACCCCCTTGATGTTATAGAGAGTAAATAAGTAAAGGAACTCAAGAAAATGTAGGTGCTCTTAAGCGTAATGAAACTTGAATTGGCAACAGAAATAGCCAGTAGTAGAACATCCTCTTACCCAAGTAAAAGGATAAGAAAGGTAAAAAGAGAAAAAAAATATGATAGTATTCAAGCCGAGGATATAATAAATTGAAAATAGATATTGAGTTGATGTGCTTGAGTATTTAAGAAAGCACACTTGTCTTTGGCATAGATGTCCTTCTAGCATGATACTACCCGAAGTAAAAATAGTCAGGCAATACAGAGAAATCTCAGAATGTAGTAGAGAAAGAATCCTACTTTCCCCGAGAACTCTGTGAAAATAGGGCAAATAGAGAGAAGTAAGAAAGGAATACTTTAGATTATTGGAAAATTTGCAATATACAGGCAATAGTGGCTTTGAGCTCAGTCATGAGGCGCCCGTGTATTAGTGTTTGATGTTGTAGTTTGCTTGCAACAATGGTTGCATGATATTAGGCCTAATCAACCTAATAGTAATGTGGCTTAAGTGCGTAGCAAACGACGACATTAATCACCAAAGTGTCCTGATAATCGAAGGGTATCCTAGTTAGTTAAAGAATAAGATGAGTCAGAAAAGAAAGGTAAAAGGATTCCAGTAATATCAGAATAGTGAGAAAAGCATGCACAGAGGAATCCCCAGTAGAGAATGTTCAGATCTAGATAGCATGAGTTCAGTACATATAATTTGAGTCCCTTATAGTACATGTAAACAAAATGAATAAGGACCAATGCATAACTTCTCTCCAGCTAGACATGTTAACCACACTCAGAGTGTGAGATGCCCTCATGCCAAAGCACTTAAAAGCAAAACATGGGCATAGTTAACAACTGCAGGATATGAGAGGAAAAGATAGACGAGTACAATTAGAATAAGAAAAGAAAGCCCAAGTAAAAAGGAGCTGAAGTGGAAATTTGAGGATCGTATGAGGAGCAATGAGTGAAAAATTTAAAATGCTCCTTAGTATCAGCATGATGGGATCCTAGAGAATCAAATGACATAGAACCCACTTCTCACGAAGAGCACGATGTACCTCTGAGTTTAGCCTTAACTATTATGAGCGATGGTTACTGGACTTAGTGAGCATGTATTTTACTATCAGATACAGTGATCTTAAGCTTTGACGTCTCTCAGAGATGGATCGCAGTAGATTCTAACATAGCACAGTGGGTTGCAGTAGACCTTAGCAGGGCTCTGAGAGGTCACAGTAGACCTAGGGGTCACAATACATCCCACATAATTACAGAGAGCCCTAGCCACAGCATGATAGTTCTCTGGTAGAGATGACAGCTTAAGATAATTTTATAGAGTACTTAGTCTCAGAGACCAGTATAGTTTCAGCTAGCTTTTATCTCAGAGACTAGAGACTTCCTGAGTCTAGTAGACTGTTGCTACAGAGATATTAACGCTTTACTCAGATAGTTAAACCATTGAATAGATCTCTCTAGAGATGAGCACAATGTATGGGATGAGGAAAGTAAGAAATAAGCTTTTTAGAGTTAGGGCCAGACGAACCACTGCCTACCAGACAATAGCCCTGACCGAGGGATAGAAAAATCCCCACATGTTAGCTTATGTATTCAGAAAGGGGTCAGGTATAGTTGTAAATAAGGTAAATGGTATAGTATGTCTTCGTTAATCAAGACTGTGAGTATAGTAAGCATCCCACTAGAATTCAGTAGTAGTAAGTGGTAGTTGCTCTTCGATGTTAGTACAGGAAAGAGTAAGAGCATAATGATAAGTTATTTAGCCAAAGAGTTATATAAGCCCTTTCGTGTGAACAAAGAGAGTAAAACACAATTTAAACTTAAAAAGGCAAGGGTAAGAAAAGACCAGTTAGCAAGGATATAAGAAAGGTCAGATGAGAATGTACCCTAAATTTCAAGGACAAAATTTATTTAAAGGGGGGAGACTCCTTCATACTTGACTTCGAAGACTCTTCGGGACCTTTTTCTGATCTTTTCTTTTTTCATCTATTTTGGCCTCAATTTTAGGGTACTTTTGGCCTTGACTCATCATTATTTGCAGTCTAGAATATTATTCTAATTTTATTGGACCTCAATTTACTCTATTTAGGGGACTTCCTTTTATATCCGATGAATTTCGTATGTTGACGGAGAAACCATATGTTATGTTTCTCGTGTTTCCTTACATTTTCTTGGATTTTCATAAAATTGGATGTTAATGCAAAGAAAAGTTATATGCTAGGCAAAATGTATAAATAGACCAAAAGTTCAAGGAACCTTAGTTTCACCATCTATTTGTAGCTTTAAGCACGAATATCAAAAAATCGAGCAAGAATCTCATAAATTTGTGACCCACGGTTAAGCTCAGTTTGATCAGACAGGTCCAATGATGCCAAGTTGTCTGGATGGCTGGGCGGGATCCGGTCTGGGATTTGGTTATCCCGATTAGTAGCTATGAGCAAAATAGAAAAAGAAAGCTGTAACAACTATAGAAATAAAAATAGCTAAAGGGCTAAGATGATATGAACCAGACTCATGTGGGGAAGGATGCTCGTGTGGAGAAGGACTTGATGATAGATGGCCCAATGACAAGAGGAAGAGTTAAGCATCTACAAAGAGTAATTGGGCTTCAATTTGCTGAATTAGAAGCCCATAATGTTAGTGCATGCATTGAGGAAGCAAATGGAGCCTTAATCATGCTTATTCAAGCCCAGGTTGATGCTTAAAGAGCCCATTGAAGATAGAGGACGTGAATAGTACTTCAAATGCAAGATGTCCAGCCCATTAGTATTGATTAGTTTCTATTAGACTGATTATCTATCCTTTTCTATTTTTAAAAGGATTTGATTTTGTATCCCTATTTTTTAGATCTTTCAGTTAGGATTATGTAGTTAGTTTCCTACTTTTCCTCCAGTAGATAGGTTTGAGCTACACTATAAATATATGTATTCTGCCTTCATTTGAATCAGATTGGAAGTAGTAGAATTATTGAGTGTTTCTCTAATTGTGAGAATCTTATCTTTTCTTTGCTCTTGTGAAACCTTTGTCTTGTCAACCTATCTTTCGGTTGGTGATTCAAGTTCGCAAAAGCCCCCAATTCGTGCTTCGATCCAAGTGCGTCGTTGTGTGGATTGGTTTACTGTGTTCGTGGTTAGGCGCATTGTCTAAGTAGTAGGTCAACGTTCTTATAACGTTGGTTGGCTATTTGCTTCCATCGGGTCTCGAACCATCATCTATCCATCAACCCACATCGTGAAGATTGGGCCACCCCTTGATTTCGCATCATTTGGTATCAGAGCTTCGGTTTACACGGTAGGTTGTCTATCATACATTCATCATCCACCATTCTACTTCCTTTCTAGCCTCCATATTTTTTTTTCCTTTTCCATATCCATTCATTGCTACCTTTTATTATAAAAAAAAAAATACTAAACTTTCTACCTTCCCTTGTTTCCAGATTTGATCCTTAGTGTGCAAGATTTGGTTTTTTATGCTACAAGAGTCATTCATTTTGTAATCTGGAAAATTTTTGTTCTGGACGTGTTATTTTTCCCTTATATGTTCAACCCTTTTCCTTTTGAGATTTTGGACAATTAATAGGTCAATCCTAAGTTTCAAAATCTCAACTTTCATTTCGTTTTAGAATCATCAAATTCAGAGTTCTCTAGAGGAAGTTATTGTTATTTTTAGTGCTAACATTTTCTGATCTATTTCTTATTGTGTGATCTTGTGATTCTCTTTCATCTGATCCAAAAAAAAAAGAGGCAAAAAAAAAGGAATAGAAAAGAAAGGCAAAAAAAAAAAGGTTAGCCAAAAAAAAAAAGTGAAAAAAAAAACGAAAAAAACAATTGTGATCAGATTTCTTTCATTTGTGATCAGCATTGTTTCCTCTTCCATTTGTTTCCTAATTTTTGTGATCCACTTTCCTATTCCTGTATTGTTTCCTTTTATCTTGTGATTGTGGACTTTCCTATTGTGACTTCAACTTGTTTTCTATTCCTTTGATTTGAACTTTCCTAATCTAACCCTCCATTGATTTCTCATATCTTGGGTTTTTAGAATCATTGTAATTGGCTCTTTGGTATTTTAAACTTGATTTTGCATTGTTAAGTGGTTAAATCTTCCCTTTTTCCATATTAGAACCCTAGCCTAACCAAACCCTAACCTTACTTGTAACTTGTATGCGCCAATCACAACTTTTCATACCATCCACCAGCACATACTTTGGTGAACCGAGAATTGGCAGTCCTTGATCACTTGACAAGGTCTTAGGTAACATAAGAGCTTGGGATTTGATATTGAAAGGTAAAAAGCAAGAGTGGATAGATCATTGTAGAAAAAGCCAATAAGAGAGAGTAAACACGAGTGAGAGTGTTATATCTCAATTGAGTGAAACACGTGAGGAAATATTTGTGAGGTCCTATATACTTTTGTTTCTTTTTCACTAACATGGCAGATAATCGAGAAAAAGGAGTTGCACATGAAAGTGATAATGATGATCACAATTCATTTGGAGTAGCGCCTTTGCAAATGAAAGCACTAGTGAGTCATTTTGAAAGGATGCTTGATAAGAAGTTGGGAGGACTTCATGAACGCTTAGATCGAGTGGAGAGTAGAACCTCTAGCTAAAAGACTACTCAAACTAACCAAAGACAAGCTCATGCTGCACGCCCACAACACCGTGAATATATGGAAGACATGGAAAGCCATGATGAAGATTACGAAGAAGAGGAGACTCAGCCAAGAAGAAGGCCACTCAACATACAAAGAAGACCATTGAGGAGGCCTAGAGATGAAGAAGAAGGCCTTGGAGGAGTCAAAGTCAAAATTCCTTCCTTTCAAGGCAAGAGTGATCCGGAAGCATACCTAGAGTGGGAGATGCGTGTAGAGCAAATCTTTTCCTGCCATAACTACTCTGAGGGTAAGAAGGTCAAAATTGCTGCTCTTGAGTTTACTGATTATGCTCTTATTTGGTGGGACCAGATGCAAAGCGAATTATATATGGAGAGTACCTCATCTCAACATGGGAAGAGATGAAGGCTATCATGAGGAGGCGATTCATTCCATCCTATTTTCGAAGGGAACTTCACAATAACCTTCAATGCCTCACTCAAGGATCCAAGAGTGTGGATGAGTACTACAAGGAAATGCAAATAGCCATGATTAGAGCTAATGTAGAGGAGGATCCAAAAGCAACAATGGCTCATTTCTTAGATAGGCTTAATCGTGACATAGCCGATTTTGTGGAGATGTACCACTATGTTGAGATTCATGACTTGGTCCACCAAGCTGCCAAGGTGGAAAAACAACTCAAAAGGAAGAATATTGCAAGGAAGAACTCCAGTTCAACTTCTTTCAACTCATGAAGGAACAACCCAAAGAAAGATATTCCCTCTACTTCAAATTCAAAGGGAAATGAAATAAAGAAAGAAGAAAAGCTGGCTGCACCACCCAAGAAGGTTCAAAGTGGGCCTAATCCTTCAAGAAATCGAGACATAATATGCTTCAAGTGCTAAGGGAGAGGACACATCTCTAGTGAATGTCCTAACAAGCGAACCATGAATATCAACAACCTTGGTGAGTGGGAAACTGAAGGAGAAACAACAGAGGAAGAAGAAGAGCTATTCATGGAAAATGAAGATGGAGAGTATGCAAAAGAAGGAGAACTCCTTGTAACTAGGAGAGCCCTTAGTGCCCAGATGATGGCAGACGAAGATAAACAAAGAGAGAACTTATTCCATACTCGTTGCCAAATCCAAGGAAAGATATGTGGTGTGATTATAGACGGAGGAAGTTGCTGTAATGTGGCAAGCACTGAGCTAGTGGAGAAGTTGAATTTGTCTACTTTCAAGCATCAACGGCCTTACAAACTCCAATGGATCAATGAATGTGGAGAATTGAGAGTAACCAAGCAAGTTAAGGTAATGTTTTCAATTGGCAAGTATAAGGATGAAGTGCTTTGTGATGTTGTACCAATGAAAGCATGTCATATTTTGTTAGGTAGGCCTTGGTAGTATGATAGATGTGTTACACATGATGGTTTTCTAAATCATTATTCTTTTGTACTTAAAGGGGAACCTATAACCCTCCTTCCTATGTCACCAAAGCAAGTGTTAGAAGATCAAATCAAAAGAGAGAAGAAAAGAGAAAGTGAGTGTGTAAAAGTGTCTGAAAAAGAGGAGAGTAAAATTGAGAAAAGAAAAGAGGGCAAGCCAAGAGAAGAGAGAGGAAAAGGAGAGAGAGCTAAAGGTAAAAGAGAGAAAGAGGGAGAAAGAGAGAAAAGTTTGTTAGTAGCAAGAAAGAGTGAGATCAAACAAGCTTTGTTTTCTCAACAAAACCTCCTAGTAGTTATCTATAAAGAGGCTATATTGAATACTAACGACTTAACCTCTACTTTGCCTAGTCTTGTTATGTCTCTTTCGCAGGAATATGAAGATGTCTTTCCCGAAGAGGTACCACCTGGGTTGCCACCAATTAGAGGGATAGAACATCAAATTGACTTTATACCTGGAGCACCTTTGCCCAATCGTCCAACTTACCGAGCTAATCCTGAAGAGACCAAGGAGATTCAAAGACAAGTGCAAGAGCTGCTGGAAAAGGGATATGTGAGGGGGAGCCTTAGCCCATGTGCAGTACCAGTGTTGCTCGTGCCTAAAAAGGATGACACATAGAGAATGTGCATTGATTGTCGAGCCATCAATAATATAACGGTAAGATATCGTCATCCTATCCCTAGGTTAGATGATATGCTTGATGAATTAAATGGCTCCACTATCTTCTCTAAAATTGATTTAAAAAGTGGCTACCATCAAATTAGGATGAAAGAAGGAGATGAATGGAAAACTGCATTTAAGACTAAACATGGACTTTATGAATGGTTAGTTATGCCTTTTGGTCTCACTAATGCACCTAGCACATTTATGAGGTTGATGAATCATGTCTTGCGTGCATTCATAGGTAAATTTGTGGTAGTTTACTTTGATGATATCCTTGTGTACAGTAGGACTTTGCATGAGCATGTAGATCACTTAAGACAAGTCCTAGAGGTTTTAAGAAAAGAAAGATTGTTTGGCAATTTGAATAAGTGTGATTTTTGCACTAATAAAGTTGTTTTTCTTGGTTTTGTTGTGAGTGCTGAGGGGGTTGAGGTTGATGAAGAGAAAATCAAAGCCATTCAAAATTGGCCAACCCCTACCACCATCGGACAAGTGAGGAGCTTCCATGGACTTGCAAGCTTTTATAGGAGATTTGTGAGGGACTTCAGCTCACTGGCAGCTCCTTTAAATGAGTTGACAAAGAAGAATGTTCCATTCAAGTGGGGAGAAGCTCAAGAGAAAGCCTTCCAAACCATCAAGGAGAGGCTCATACATGCACCTTTATTAGTCCTTCCAGATTTTGGTAAGATTTTTTAGGTTGAATGTGATGCTAGTGGAATTGGCATAGGAGGTGTACTCATGCAAGAAGGTAAGCCCATTGCATATTTTAGCGAAAAGCTAAGTGGTCCTACTCTTAACTATCCTACATATGATAAAGAGCTATATGCTTTAGTTAGAGTGTTGGAAACTTGGCAACATTATTTGTGGCCTAAAGAATTTGTCATACATTCTGACCATGAGGCTCTAAAACATATTAAGAGCCAAAACAAATTGAATCGAAGACACGCTAGTTGGGTTGAATTCATTGAATCTTTCCCATATGTGATTAAGCATAAGAAATGTAAGGAGAATATTGTTGCTGATGCACTTTCACGTAGGTATGTTCTTCTTTCCATGTTAGACTCTAAGGTTCTTGGTTTTGAGTTCATCAAGGAATTATATACAAATGATGTTGATTTTGGTGAAGCTTTTAACTATTACAAGCCTGGAGTTGGTTGGGACAAATTTTACTTGCATCAAGGATTCTTGTTTCGTGTTGATAAGCTTTGCATTCCTAATTGTTCTCTACGTATGTTATTAATAAAGGAAGCACATTCAGGAGGTTTAATGGGACACTTTGGCATTGTTAAAACATTTGATATCTTGAATGAGCATTTTTATTGGCCTAAGATGCGTAGGGATGTTCAAAAGCTTGTGGGGAGATGCGTTGTATGTCATAAAGCAAAATCTAAATTAAATCCCTATGGAATGTATACTCCCCTCCCTATTCCTAGTGTACCTTGGGAAGATGTTTCCATGGATTTTATTGTGGGATTACCTAGGTCTAAGAGGGGGAGGGACTCTATTTTTGTTGTTGTGGATAGGTTTTCTAAAATGGCACACTGCATTGCATGTCATAAGGTTGATGATGCTTCTAATATTGCTAATTTGTTCTTTCAGGAAGTTGTAAGGTTTCATGGGATTCCGAGGACTATAGTATCAGATCGTAATGCTAAGTTTCTAAGCTATTTTTGGAAGACTTTGTAGAGCAAGTTTGGAACTAAATTGTTATTCTCTACTACTTGTCATCCGCAAATTGATGGACAAACTGAAGTTGTTAATAGGACACTATCTTCTTTGTTACGAACTGTGGTTAAAAAGAACCTGAAGAATTGGGAGGAGTGTCTCCCACATGTCGAGTTTGCATACAATAGGACTGTTCATTCCACTACTAAATATTCACCATTTGAGATTGTATATGGTTTTAATCCTCTTGCACCCATTGACTTAGCTCCTTTGCCTTTGCAGGAAAGAATCAATATGGATGGACAGAAACATGCTGAGTTTGTTAAGCAAATCCATGAGAAAGCAAAACAAAACATTGAGAGGATGACTCAACAATATGTAGAACGTGCTAATAAGGGACAAAAGAGGGTTATCTTTGAACCAGGAGATTTGGTTTGGTTGCACCTTAGAAAAGAGAGGTTTCCTGACAAAAGAAAGTCTAAACTTATGCCTCGCGGAGATGGGCCTTTCCGCGTGCTAGAGAGAATTAATGATAATGCCTACAAGATAGATTTACCAAGTGAGTATGGTGTAAGTGCTACTTTTAATGTTTCTGACCTTTCCCCTTATTTTGGTGTAGACTTTGAAGAGTCGAGGACGACTCCTTTTCAAGAGGGGGAGGATGATATGAACCAGACTCATATGGGGAAGGATGCTCGTGTGGAAAAGGACTTGATGATAGATGGCCCAATGACAAGAGGAAGAGTTAAGCGTCTACAAAGAGCAATTGGGCTTCAATTTGCTGAATTAGAAGCCCATAATGTTAGTGCATGCATTGAGGAAGCAAATGGAGCCTTAATCATGCTTATTCAAGCCCAGGTTGATGCTTAAAGAGCCCATTGAAGATAGAGGACGTGAATAGTACTTCAAATGCAAGATGTCCAGCCCATTAGTATTAATTAGTTTCTATTATGCTGATTATCTATCCTTTTCTGTTTTTAAAAGGATTTGATTTTGTATCCCTATTTTTTAGATCTTTCAGTTAGGATTATGTAGTTAGTTTCCTACTTTTCCTCCAGTAGATAGGTTTGAGCTACACTATAAATATATGTATTCTGCCTTCATTTGAATCAGATTGGAAGTAGTAGAATTATTGAGTGTTTCTCTAATTGTGAGAATCTTATCTTTTCTTTGCTCTTGTGAAACCTTTGTCTTGTCAACCTATCTTTAGGTTGGTGATTCAAGTTCGCAAAAGCCCCCAATTCGTGCTTCGATCCAAGTGTGTCGTTGTGTGGATTGGTTTACTGTGTTCATGGTTAGGCGCATTATCTAAGTAGCAGGTCAACGTTCTTATAACATTGGTTGGCTATTTGCTTCCGTCGGGTCTCGAACCATCATCTATCCATCAACCTACATCGTAAAGATTGGGCCACCCCTTGATTTCGCATCATAAGAAACCTGGAAGGAGTTTCAGGGATAGAATTGTAGTAAATAAAAATTTTATAGCACAATCATAATACAGAATGGTAAAAATTACACCTATAGACCCGAGTGTCCGATTGACACCAAAATTTATGATGATTGAGGTTAAGGGCCCCTGAACCATGTTTGAAGCTTAGTAAGGCTAGAAAGCAGAGGAAATAATATTCATAAATTTTAGAAAGGTCTAAAGGTATGCATTGTACCGTAAAACCTTAATCGGATCCGGATACCGATTGTTAGACTGCTGTAAGGCCCAATAGCTAATTCTAAAGGCCCAAAAGAGAAGAGAAGATATAATTAGGATTTTAGAGAAGATGAAACCCAAAGATAAATATAAAATAAAAGGGAAAGAAGAAAAGGATTTTAGTCATTTTAAAGAATTAACCATGGTTAAATTAGAAACTAACCATGGTTGAGTTAAGAAAATTTAACCATGGTTACCATCCATAACTTAAGAGCTAAGAAAAGGCTTCCAAGTATGTGGCTAAGAATTTTTAAAAGAAGATATTTAGTTATGAAATTAGAAAATCAAAAGAAAAAAGGAATGGAAGGTTAAGATTTGATCTTGAAAAGGTTGATCCAAGGGTCCATATTTAGTATGACCATTTAACTTCATTAGATTCACCACCTTCACCTCCATTCCACCATTTTCATGCGACACACAAGGGAGAAAGAAAGAAAAATGTGAAGAGAGAAAGAGATGGAGAAAAAGTGGAAGAAGAAGTGAAATCAAACAAAACTACCACCATCCTTCACCAACTTTCTTCATTTTCTTCATCCTCCATGTAACGACCCTAACTTCTAATAATTGTAATTAAGGTTAAATACGTGATTAACAATCATATATCAAGGTTTGAAGTCATTAAAATTAATTACATCGAGAAAAGGTGAGAAAACTTGAAACCTTAATGTTGCTAGGGTCATTAGCTAGACAACCACAATTATTCGAATGCGTGAGTGAATTTAATTATTAATGAGGAGCCTTTGATTCTCCCATCCATCAATTCCAACTCATAAAATCCTCTTAAAAATGTTTCTAGATCATTCCTTAGCATTACCTTAAGAGAAACTAAGGTTTCTAGGTGAATATGAGAAATAGAGCACTTTTGCCGCGGCTAAATTCCCTTGCGCCGTGGCCAATTACTCTCGGTTCAACTCCTTACGGCTTCACAAATTTTTTACATTTCACCGCGGCCAAATACCCCTTTAGCCGTGGCCAAGTACCCTCTGGAACACCCCCAAATCTGCCTCTCAGACTTAGTCGCGGGCAACGTCACTGTTCGCCGCAGCCAATTGCTCTCTGTTTTCTTCCCTGGCAGGTTCGCCACATTTGGCCGAGGCTAATTAAATGTTGGCCGTGGCCAATTCTTCTCTGTTACCATTTGGCCTAGGCCAATTAAATGTTGGTCGCGGACAATTCCCTTCTGTTCCTACAACTCCCAAAATTTCATCTCATGCTCTCTAATTCCCCCTCTAGCAACACTATAGGCTACTTTAACTTAGTTTGTGAAGATTTAGTATCTTCTTTTTACCTAATTTACCTAACATATCTATCATTACCCATTCAAAATTCAAATGTGGATCCTTAGCCCTCTAGCTACCATAAACTAGTGAGTTCATAGATTAATGACAGCAAATGTATTATGGTCACAAGGTGCATGGGGTCAATGCTTAATGTTCATATAAAATCAAATCACTTATCCATTATTAGCCAATTACAATCATAATGTTCAATTCCATAATAATCAAATTACATATACAATCCCTATACTTGGCAACTTATCATGCAATGCAGCAATGATACAAAACTAATTATTTAGCTACAATACATTTTGTCAAAGCTCCCAAACCTATGTGCTACTAAACCATTGAATGATCTTCTATTAATTTTCTCCTTGCCACTAAGAGGTCCGGTCCCTGAAAAAATTAGCCCACAACGAGGTGAGATATACAATCTCAGTAACAAAAGGGAAGATTCCATATATATGTACAAGTCAATCAATTCAATGCAATTTCATGTCATCAATTCTAGAATCATCAATTCAATTCGCAAATGAACTAGTTGAACTACCAATGACTACTGTCCCATGCCAGCAATCATACACAACATGTTAATGGCCAATAACACCAGGAGAGGTCCGTCCACGGCACTTACTCCATAATGAGCACAACTAGGGTTCAATGCATCTGGGGTCTGATCACAACCCAGTGCTCGACAAAGTACATGCACAGGTGGCAGCCGCACCACAGCTCCACCATGGACTCACAAGGTCTAATCACAATAACAATTCAAGTAGTCAACCAATCATTTAACATTTCAAAATCATATATGTGCAAACAATATCAGATCAACATGAACATAGACATGGAATTGGAAAATAACCCCAGTTACCTCAATGAAGCCAATTACTCTTCCCCTAGCTACCATAATAATCCAAATGCACACCAAGCCTATAACAAGCGTAATTATCATCATTTCTAATCACAATCAAATATCCAAAGAGTTAAACTACTAAGGATAGACTAGAGGTTACTCACCTAATTACCAAGGGATTTAATTTCGGATTCTAACTTTCCCACACCAAAAATTGCCATAGTTCACTCCAATTTTTAGGTAATTTCACATGAAACTAAAGCCCATATCATAAGTCAACTATAGGGGTCTCAAACTAACAGAAAATGCATCAAAATGGGAAGGAAATACTCACTTAACAACAGCCATAGCCTTACCTCCGAAAATCCACTATAGACTCACCAAAATTCGCATTTCAATCATCAAGCCCAGAAAATTATGTTTTTCACCATTATCTCCTTGTAATTTCACACAATAACAGAACCCATTATGATAATACATCCTTAGGTGCATTTTCCAGCAATGTGATACACAAAATGAAAGGGAAAAGCTTACCTAATCCTCCCTCTAACCTCCAAGTCCAAAAATCTTGCAAGGAATCACCCAACACCAAATTTCAAATTTGAGAAGGAGATGAAAATGCTAAAACCTAGAAATTAATCGGACCAAAATGAAGAGGAGGATGAGAGGGTCAAGTTATATATAACTCACATTGGCTAAATCATCCTCTAAGAGTCAAAAATAGAGCTCCCATGTTGGTAGAACCCTAGCCTCCCTTAAACCTCCGAATTTGCTCCCTTGCCTCTTGTGTTTTCTGTTCAATGGGGAGGGAGGCTGCTGAACCCTTAGGGTTTTTAATGAAAAATGGGTTCACCCATTAGCCCAAGGTCCAATTGGGCTTATTATTTCATGTGGGCTGGTACTAGATGAAATAGGCTGCAGAAAACTTAATTCTATAAGTGGGATGTGCTAACCCAATGACCCAATTCCTTGTGGGTTCAGATTTTCATTCTTGTTGGGCCTTATTTCATAAGTTGGGCTGTAGAAATTTGATGGGTTAGGCCAAGTTCCAAGAGTCAATCTAACTTGGGTTTGCATAATGTGTGTTGGGCTAACTATAAGGGCTCATGTAAATTGGGTCTTGGGCCTCTATTCTACTAAATCAAATTGGGCTATTACTAGGTGATCTCTCTTGGCCCAAATCTCATGATAAGGAGTTGGGCTTGCACCTAAAATCATTGGGCCTCCATAAATCCTTACCCATGGCTTATTTAAATTGATTTTGGGCCCAAATTAAGCTTTAACCCAAATGAAATCTTGAACCTATATTATCTTTCTATAAATTCTCGTTCATATTACTTACCCAATTATTCCATAATAATTATTTTTAATTAGTCCAAATACATTATTAACACCTTAATTAATTTTTGGGGTGTTACACAAAGAATCCCAATAGCTCATCTCCCATTCAATTATATATAATGGATGCAAACAAGTCTCATAAATGCATGTATGGTCATATTGACATGTGCAAACATTCAAGAGACATTTTCATCACTTAAGAAAGTCATACATAGCATACAAAGGCTTGCCAAGCAAGTGGATTGGCCTCACCCAATTTCTTGTGGATATTGGACTTGCCTCACCCATTCTTTAAGAGATTCTTGGACTCAACCATGCTCTTAGGAGTCCATCTTACTTTTGGGAGACTCTTTACTTTGTCTCAACCAATCTTAAGGGTTATTGGCTCATCTTCACCATGGCTAAGGGTTCTTGGCCTCACCACACTCAAGCAAACCAAAGCAAACATCATAAACATCATTTGGAAAACATAATGCATCATCATGGTACCATGGAGTAAGAGCTTATACTAGAACATTTTTCATGGCTTTAAATACATATACACACATTGAAAGACAAGTAAAGCAAATAATCATGCATGAGAAAAGGTGGAGAGAGCTACCTTGGATATAATTACATACTTTTTCCTTCAGCCTTGAGTCCTCTCCCTTGACCTTATACACCCAAGAAGGTGGAGATCATTCCTTTTGGCCTAGACACAATTTATGGAAGCCAATTAGGTTCATGGAATTAATTTTAAGGCCACACAACTTGCTTAGACTCTAGCTTAGTCTATAAACCTCATTATAGTTCCATAATTGCACCTAATGAAGCAGCACCCCTTAAATAAATTCTAGGCTCCATCCTTTTTTTTCAAATATGATTCTTAACTCCTTTAAGCCTCTTGAAGTCATCAAACCATTAAAACAAAGAGCTTTAACTATATGTTGCTTCTTTAGATCATATTATGGAACATAAAGCACCATATCACTTTCTATGCTTCCTAAATTTTTTCCAAGGCTTTCCCTTATATTCATTTATCATATATGACTCAAAAATGGGCTTAGAAAAATTTAAAACTCTCCCTAGCTACATGAACCTCTCTTGGCTAAACCTATGCTAGGTTTTGGCATCCATGGACTTTGTTTTATTTTCTCAAGGGGAGATGCATGTGGGGAGCCTCATAGGGATCTTAGGAACTCATTTAAACTCTTATTTAGGCCTAGGAATTATTGTACAAAATCAGATTTTATAAGGTGCAATTGAAACCCAAGAAATTGCATCTTGAAATCTAAGAGCTTTTTGTTAATTCCTTTTGCATATTCTTAATCTCCACACCTTTTTTCCTTAGAATCACCCTTGGTTCTACCTAAAAATCAAACCCTCCTAGGGTTTCTTAGATGAGGCAAAATGGCGAAGGAGGGGAACCAAAGGTAGCAACCATGGGAGGAGAAATTACCTTATTTTCTTGCTTTTTCTCACTTGAATCTTGCTTTCTCCAAGCTCCTCTCTTCAAATCCGAAATTTCCCCTAATTTTCTCCCTTAAAATAGATTTATAAACTTCATTTTAATCATAGGAAATAAAGGAGAATGGAGGAGAAGAGGTTTGGAAGGAAGAAAGCATAAAAAACTACTAAATTTCCTTACCTTTTAGCTTGAATTTCTTCTCCTTTTCTTCCTCCTCTTGTGCACCTAAGAAAGCCAGTGTTTCCTCTAGTTTTTGGGAAGAGTGGGTCATGCAAATGAAGGAGAGAAGAAATAAGAAGCTTAAAGTGTGTTCAAGAAGCTTCCACTTTCTCAAAAATTCCAATTTTACCCTTTATTTTTGGCATTTTTGTTTCTAATTCATTTTAGCTCCATTTTTTAGAACTGTCTTCTCCATTATGAAATTTAGGTTCCTAATTTAGTAAAATGCCTTTGGAATCACTCAAATCAGAGCTAAAACTTTCCCAAACGAATCAGTCAAGTTTAGGTCAACTGACGTTGGAAAACGTCTACCGGAGGGGTTTTAACTGTCCTGAGGCTTTCCATGATTTTTAGGGCCTCTGAGAACCTTGGAGAACTCAAAATTTTCATTTAAAAATCCCTCCTCTGTGAATTCCAAAATTTGCTTAAAATTATGAAAATGCCATTACATTTCGTAAGTTTTCTATAAGAAATTGTTTCTTCATTCTATCTCCATTTTTCTTTTCGTCTGAGCCTGGGATTCTCATTTTTAGGAGTCTAGAATGCTTCCCAAATTTTTTGGGACCTTAACTACATTATTTTGGGGGACTTCCTTTTGTATCCTGTGAGTTTCGTTCGTTTACGTAGAAATCGTACGTTACATTTCTCACCTTTTCTCTCGTTTTCAGAAAACTGGATGTTACATATATGAAAAAGGAATGGGGGTGATTTAAATAATTTCTAAAATTCCCATTATACCCCTCATTGTCAATTTCTCCCTTTAGGTCTATTTTAAATCCTTTTTGAGAATTGTCTTGTCCATATGAAAATTTAGATTTTCTAGTTTATTAAAAACATTTACTTTCAAATTTATGGGGTTTAGAACCATCTCGAATGGCTTAATGAAAGTTTAGATCAACCAACAACCTAAATTACACATTAGGCCCATTCTAACGATTCTTATAGTTTTTAGAGCCTCTAAAAATCCTAGTGAGCTTAATCTTACCATTTAATACTTCATTCTTTAAGTTTCTAAAAGGTTGTCTAAAATTACATTTTTGCCACTGCCTTTCCATTTTAGACTGCTTATCCATTTTGGTTTTAGTTTCGAGCCATCTTTAGCTTTATAATCTCATTTCTGAATACTCATATTATCATTCTATCCTTACTTGACCTTATTTTATTTTATTTTGGGGTCCTCTTTTATTATCTCACTGATTTTAGTTCAGTTTTAAAAAGACCAGATATTGCATTCCCCCCTTAAATAAAATTTCATTCTCGAAACTTTGATACATATCTTATTAAAATAGTTATAGATGCCTCTTTCTCATCTCTTCTTCCAATTCCTAGGTGGCCCCTTTAGGAGATAGTCCTTTCTAAATCACTTTCATTAGCGGTATGCTTTTATTTCTTAACTGCTTGAACTTAGCATTCAAAATTCGATTTCGTGATACTATATAAGATAGATTGTCCTATAACTACACATTCTCTTATCCTATGACATGTGAAGACTCAGGCTAGTACTTTTTAAGCTAGGATACATGGAATATGTCATGTCCTAGGCTATATTAAGAGGGAGAGGGAGTCTATAGGTTATTGGTCTAACTTTGTCTATGTAATAGCTGGTTTTCCATAACATTGAATTGAACCTAATAAAATGAGATAGAATCACCCTAAAGCAAGGGAAATTGAGTCTAAATGAGACTATGATTAGAATTAGAATATCTCAAAATATGGTTTAGAGTCTCAGAATAGCTTAAAATCGGAGCCAAAATGGCTGAACAAATTTAAGAAATAATGTAGTGATGTAACACCCCAAAATTAATTAAGATGTTAATAATGTATTTGGACTAACTAAGAATAATTATTATGGAATAATAAGATAAGCTATGTGAATGGAAATTTACAGAGAAATAAGTTATTAATATGGGTTTAAGATTTCAATTAGATTAAAGCTTAATTTGGGCCTAAAATTTAATTTGAGTAAGCCATGGATAAGGATTTATGGAGGCCCAATGATTTTAGGTGTAAGCCCAACTCCTTATCATGAGATTTGGGCCAAGAGAGATCACCTACCAATGGCCTAATCTAATTTAGTAAAATAGAGGCCCAAGACCCAATTTATATGAGTTGACCCAACACACATTATGCAGACCCAAATTAGATTGACTCTTGGAACTTGGCCTGACCCTATCAAATTTCTGCAGCCCAACTTATGAAATAAGGCCCAACAAGCATAAAAATCTGAACCCACAAGGAATTGGGTCATTGGGTCAGCATATTCCACTTTTAGTTCTAAATTTTCTACAGCCCATTCATTAAACCATAGCCCAACCACTAGAAATAAGCCCAATTGGACTTTAGGCTAATGGGTCAGCCCATTTCTCATTAAAAACCCTAAAGGTTTCAGTAGCCACACCCGTTTGGAAAAACAAAACACTTAGTTCTATAAAAGTGAGAAACCTATTTTCGTACCTTAAGGAGAGGCTAGGGTTTCCATCACCATTTTGGCTCCATTTCTCCCACTTATAGCAAGATTCAGCTCAAGTAACCTTCATATAACTTAATCCTCTCTTCTTCCTCTTTGATTTAGCTCAATTGGTCTTTTATTTGGAGCATTTTTATCTTCCACCCAAAACTGAAACTTGTTGTTTGGTGCTTCCATGGTGGATTTTCGAAGGTTAAGGCTATGGGTGTTGTTAAATGAGTATCTTCTTCCCATTTTGATACGTTTTTTGTTAGTTTGAGACCCCTATAGTTGACCTATGATATAGGCTTTGGTTTCATTGAAATTACCCAGAAATTGGAGTGAACTATGGTGGTTTCTAGTGTGGGAAAGTTGGAACCCAAAATTAAAATCTATTGGTAATTAGGTAAGTAACCTCTAAGCAGTCATTAGTAGTTCAACTCTTTGGGTATCTGATTTGTTACTAAAAATCATGATAATTATACTTGTTATAGGCTTGATGTGCATTTGGATTTTTACGGTAGCTAGAGGTAGAGTAATTGGCTTCATTGAGGTAACCGGGGTTAATTTTTCAATTTCATGTATATGTTCATGTTAATCTGATATTGTTTGCACATATATGATTTTGAAATGCTAAATGATTAGTTAACTACTTGAATTGTTATTGTGATTGGACCTTATGAGTCCATGGTGGAGCTGTGGTACAGCTGCCACCCGTGCATGTGCTTTTATCGAGCACCGGGTTGTGATCAGACCCTATATGCACTGAGCTCTAGTTGTGCTCATTATGAAGTAGGTGCTGTGGATGGACCTCTCTTGGTATTATTGGCCTTTAACATGTTGTGTATGAATGCTGGTATGGGACAATAGTCATTAGTAGCTCAACAAGTTCATTTGTAAATTAAATTGATGGTTCTAGTATTGATGATATGAAATTGCATTGTATTGATTAATCTATACATATATATGGAATTTGCCTCTTGTTATTGAGATTGTATATCTCACTCTAATTGTGGGCTAACATTTTCAGAAATCAGACCTCTTAGTAGTAAGGAGAAAATTAATGGAAGTTTATTATATGGTTTGGTAGTAGGTAGGTTTGAAAACCTTGTCAGATTGTATTCGTATAACTAGACTACTAGTTTTATGTAATTGCCGCATTGCATCATGAATTGCCAAGCATAGGGACTGTAATTATTTGATACATCGGATGTCAACTTAAACTAGTGATGTATGGAATTTCTAATGGATTATATATTGAATGATAATGGTTGATAGTTCATGAACTCTTACTGTTATTACTCTATGAACTTGCTGATATAGGGTAGTTGGAGGAGTAGAGATTAACATTTAAGTCTTGAACTAGTAACGATAAATAAACTGGTAAATTAGGCTAATGAAAGCTATTGGAGCCCCACAATTAAGATGGAATGGCCTTAGGGTATCATTAGAGGGGAGAGTGGAGAGTATGAGACAAGATTTTAGGAGTGATAGGATCACAAGGCATTTGGCCATGGCCAATATAGGCGAAGTTACCCAGGGAGAGTACCAAAGAGCAATTCACCACGGCAAAATATGAGAGGCCAAACTAGGAGTCATCCAGAGGTTAATTTGCCGTGGCTAAATAGGAATTGACTGCGGTGAACTTTTGTGAAATTGTGTCAGGCATTCTAGAGAGGAATTAGCCGCAGTGAAAGGAGGAATTGGTCGTGACCAATAGCGTGAGGCGAGCGAGGTAGGCTCCAGGAGGTTTCCTCGCTACGGCGCCTTGTAGGTTAGCCACAGCGAAGCTTCAACACGCCACGGCTATCGCCGTAGTGAAACATGCAAAGATAAAGAGTGAACCCGAGAGCAATTGGCCATGGCGCAAGGAGATTTAGCCATTGCTAATGGCCCCAAACTCTCATTCTAACCTAGAAATCTTTGTGTTTCATATGGTAACCTCAAGGGATGACTTAGAAACATTGATAGAAGACTCTTGTAAGTTGGAATTAATGGGTAATAGAATCAAAGGCTTATAAATGAGTGTTTGTTTCCCTTGTGTACATGAATGCTTGTAATTATATGGTTGATGATTCTAATAACATTATGGTTCAAATTTTCTTGCATTTTCTAAATATAATTAGTCATAATGTCTTGTGACCCTGATTTGAGGTTATTAATCACATATTTTACCTTAATTACAATGATTAAAGGTTATGGTCATCACAAGTGACATAATCATAATTTAGAGCAACATTTTGAAACTCAAAAGAGGAAACTTTAAATGGAAAATTTGAGTTTTTTGGGATTCTCATAAGCCCTAAAAACTATAGGAACCTTTAGAATGGTTAAAACTCTTCCAATATGCGATTTTAGTCATTTATTGACCAAAAATTTGACCAAACAACTCAATAAGGTTTTAAATCCAATTTAGGAGAAACCAAAGATATTTTATGAATTAGTGTCACACCATACTTTATTAGACCCTATATTCCCATATTCAAGAGAGCTTTCATGCGCAAGTGAAGAAAACCAAGGAAAGGGAATAAAATACGCTATTTCTTTGTGTTACGTCGGGGTTAAAAATTTAAATTTTGATCCGTGGACCTCAGAAAATTACTAACAACATTCTATGATTATTTTCCATCCATAAAAATCATAAATGTTCTAAAAATTTGCACAAACCACGGACCAAGAGCTAAAAACCAAAAATATTCACGTTTTACCTTGGGTCAGAATTTCAGTTTTCTACTAGCAACTTTGGAAAATCATAACTAAATCTAAAAAATTGAAATCAAGAAAACCATAGTTTTCTGGAAATATCTGGATGTTAATTTATAGTAAAAATATTTCCAAGCCACAAAATCTCATCTAGACCATGTTTGACAATAGAAAAGGCACAAAGGTCAGGCTATCTAATAATATTCATATAGCTTACTGATATAAATTTTGAAAATACACAATTAATTTCACAAAAATCTAATTCATGTAAAATGTACCAATTTGGAAAGATACGGATGTTTAAAAGAGGGAAAAAATAGTTCTAGATCAATCCAAGAGTATTCAGACCCCAAAAATTGATAAAACATTGCTGGGGGTCTGATTGTGCGCCTAGAACAGAATAGAAACTTCAAAAATTTATATCTCCCTCTCTAGACATCCAATTGAGGTGCTTCTAGTTAGCACGTGTCACTGGCAAGGTCTAGTTTCTTCTTGTAAAATTTCACAACAATTGGACATCATTTGCCCCATGAATGACAAAGATCTATTTTTGAACCATATGAATAGTACCAGTGCTAAAACTATAAAATTTGCCAACTTCAAAAATTTGATAAAAATTATGTAGACCTCCAAATATTATGCATTTTATCTTTCCAAAAAACTTTCAATAAGATCTAGATGCATGACAAATTTCAAACCAAGACGAGCTCATTTGGACCATTTGTCCCATAACTCACCATTATGGTCATTTTTGCATCTCATAGGGTATCAACTTAGTCCATATGGCTCTCTTTATATGTTCAACATGAAGGCCATGTGAGCTTAGTTATTGTTGTTATGTGTTGGGGCTTTGAAAAACACAGATTGTAATTTTTGGGAAAATAGAAATCATAGGGAGATGCTATCAGAATTTTCCCAAAATTCATATGATATTTTCTTGATGTCTTAGAGTCATGTATACCAAATTTCAAGTCCTAAAACATGAAGGAAAATGTTATGAAATTTTTAGAACCAAAGAAACTCACTTTTGAGCATAAAACAAAGATAGATTATGTTATGACCAAAATGTGATGTTAGGGCTGGAATTTGATGATTTTATCCATTCTAATGGATTCAGAAGGGTGTTTTTAGCTAGGAATACCTATGGGAAAGCCCCCAAAACTCATGGGATAAAATTCTTAAATTTTGGCTAAGAAATGCATACTATTCGGCCATAATGAATGGGAAGGGAAGGAGTTAGATTTTTCCAATTCCAATGAGTTTAAAAGGGTCATACTACTTTAGAATTTAAGATTTATGTGTTGATTGTGATGAATTATCATTATAATTATAGGGTTTGATGTTGTTTTGGGGACTCCAAAAGCAAGTAAACTGAGTTCCAAGGATTGAGGAGCAAAGTTTGCTAAGGTAGTGATTTTCCTCTCTCTTTTCTTAAGCTTGTATGTTTGTATAATGATGAGTGTTATACTATATCAAGTTGTCATTTATGCTATAAGATGAGACATGTATGCTTAGATTGTGCTTAGCCTTGTATGAAATTCCTTGTATTGCTATGCAATATGTGACATCTTGACTGGCATTATGTTATGTACTTATATGCTTGCTTGTGAATGAGATTGGTTTACTACTACTGAGATTTCATAATCTCACCCCAAATATAACCGATGCTAGGTCCGAGTTCAAGCAAAGAAAGAGCAAAGAATGTGGAGACATAAATCGAGAACCGTACTTTTATGCACCATATTTTGTCATGTAATGAAATATTTTAGATTACTGCATGTATGAGTTATATTATGACACTATAAGGTACTCAGGTATGAAATAGAAAGCCATGTATATACCTAACCCTGAAGTAAAAAGAATTTGACTAGCTTGCCTAAGATGTAAGAATGCCTGTGCTTATATAAAGGCAAAATAATAATAATAATAATAATATGACGAATGAGGGGTAAAACTGTCCAATTTGTTGTAGGGGTAACTTTATATGAATTTATATGTGCTCCGCTAAGTAAGTATTTTCCCCATGTAAAGGGCTTAAAGAGCTTGAAGTAGAGCCCTGAATTAACCTCATACGATTTTTCTATAATTAAGTATGTATTTTCAAATTTAGATAAGAATTTGGAAATGACCAAATGAATAGTGAAATTGTATGAGGAAGTTTTAAAATAAAATTTTTTATTAGTTCAGATTTCCGTTGACTCCTCTAAGTTTTATATGAGGTAATTGTAGTAAGAAAAGTGTTATAAAATAAGGTATGACATATATGGCTAGGCCAAGTGAGGAAGAGTAACCTAGGGAGTGTTTCTTTGAGTTCTAATAAATTTAGAGACTTAGATATGATAAATAAATAATTATGGAAGTATTAGATAGAATTTCTAAGCCTTAGAATGGAAGTTAAAATTTTAAGGATTAAATGAGATTAATGAAGCAAGTTGGTTCTAAACCCTTCTAACCAAGTATGTAGTGATTCATATGAGTTCTTTAAGAGTCTTAAGACTTGTACCAATCAAGAGTTTTGGGTTTGGAAAGCAAAAACGAAAAGTTGCTTCATAAGGCTTAAACTAGTTATAATTGACACTTTGAGTCCTAATGAGATTAAGAATTATGAAGCCTAAAATGAGTTATATGGGATTCATTTGTCTTGTAATTGTCATATGTAGGTCAAGTTAACCCAAATTCACTCACTTTTGAGTGCCAAGCCAAAAAAAGTAAAGGGAAAGGAAGTTAACAAGTGGATTAATGGTAGATTCAAGTTCCTAAAATCACAATGCAGCTTTATCTCCCTTTCTTGCATACTTTTGAGTGTTTGAATGAGTCTGAATGCTTGTATATGTTGTTGCTTGAATAAGTATGACATGTTTTTGGCTCCTAGCTCCCCTAAGATATGGAATTGAGCGCATAAGCTTTTCCTTGGCCTTGGGTTGAGAAAAGTTGAGCCTAGCAAGTTTATGATGACACATGGCTAAGAAATGAATGAGTTTTCATATTTTATGATGTATTTGATTCATATGAAATATAAGCATAGCACTCTTGCACCACATGCATGGCATACACTCGTGGCTTTCTTATATATATTGAATTGGTTGAGATTAGCTATTGAGATTCTCCCAATCTCATCAGCATGCTTCCACTAACCATTTCAGGTTCACGAAACGAAAGCCAAGATCATGAGAAGTAATAGATACTAGGAAATGATGTATTAAGATTCTATATTATACCAAATTTTTATATAAGTATGTATATAACACTTTATATGTACCATGATGGACCTATGATGTATTTGATGATAAAATTGCAAGTTTTATGATAGAACCATGTGTAAAAGTATAAGAATAGAAATGTATGACCATTTATGGCAATGTATATGCAATATGGTAGAATATGACATATGAAGAGCCATGATGCAAGAATGTATAATTGGATGTTAAGGGGTCAAATTTTGATCCTACCCTTTTAGCATGATGTTGAATGGTTAGAAATGCCATTTAGGATGGAAGAAATGTTCTCAGAGAAGAAGAAAACCAATTGGACATCAAATGGTCCAAATTGGAATCAAAGTTGGTCTTAAATTTTCTATAAAAAAACTCTTATGTCAAAAGTGGCCTAGATGAGCTAGTTTGAGACTAAGATTTGGCATGTATTTACACCCTTTCTAGAGCTTTCTAACAGGCTGAGAAGCATAATTTTTGGAGTTGTATAGAATATTTTAGAAATTTCCAAAATTGTGCAAGATTTTTAAAATAATCCTGGTATTGTTCACACTGCATAACTCTGATATTTCTATCTTTGAGGGACAAACGAATTCCAATGTTCATGAAATTTTACAAGAATATATTTGGCATTATAGGCTTTTTGTGGCTACTAAGATCACCTAATTTAGAGTTGTGTAACTAAAGATATGTATTTTCAAAATTTGGGTCTATCGTATACTTTCCATTTCGACCATAGTTACTATTCCATTGCATTTGGTTAAGCCAATGAATCAATTTTGCTTGAACTTTTTACAACATGTAGTTCACATCATAAACTTACCATAGACACCTAATTTGCATGATTTAGAGTGGTATAGCCTGAGTTATGAATTTTTGAAATTAGTATAAATTTTTACCTCATGCTATCATCTCGGGTTAAAGTGAATTTTAGGGTATCCCATGAGCTGAACATGATAAAATGAGTATAAACAAACTTGTTTATGATGAAAATGAATTAAGGGAAAGAAAGAATTAAGTTTGGACCCTTATAGCTTATAATGCCCTGTATATGGCTTGATTTCGGTGTTGAAAGCTTATAAACGAATGTGAATTTGTGCTTGAAACTTCATGTTCAATATGAATGAGTTAGTAAAAGTTAGGTATGACAAAAAGGGCTCAATCACAACACCTACTCATTATTGAGCATGCTCAGAACTTGGTGTGTTTTAATGAGAATGATCGAGACTCAATGCACGATCATAGCATATCACATTGGTGGAAGTATGATTACAACTCTACCAAGGACACGATCATGGTCTAATAACAAGTAGCCAAACCAATCATTTAACACAAAAAACATATCATTTCAGCAAACAAGATTAATATGAACATAAACATGGAATTAAAACCCTTGGCTATCTCACTCAATAGCCAAATTCCTCATGAGCTCTCAACTAGTGCCAAACACTCTAAGGATCATAGATCAACCGAAATGCAGTTTACAAAAATTAGACCCATTCATTCCAATCATTAAGAACTACTTAAAGAACACTTAACCAAGCCTCCAATGAGGTTAATGTATAGATTTAAGCCTTTTAACCTATAAACCACAACGGGTCACACCAATTTCCTTGCATTTTTCTACAATGGTAGAACCCAACATGAAAATTAGTCACTGGATCCAATTTCTAGCATAACAACACATCCTAATGGGGAAAAATGTAATACCATACTCCTTTTATCTCCATATTCTCACATTTAGCTCAAATTCATATGGTGCCAAAGAAAATAAATAAAAATAATAGTATTTTTATTCATTGCGTAATGTTTTAAAAATTCATACTTCACCTTGTGGACCCCATGGACCCATCAATAGCATTCTCTACTTATAACTCATCCATACAATTCATACATATCATAAAACAATCCATGAACCATGAATTTGAAGCCAAAAACTAGAAAAATTACAATTTGCTTGTGGGTCCAGAATTTAGATTTTTGGCACCAACTTCGAAAAATTATAATTAATTCTAGAAAAAATTAAAATTAAGCAAATAATAGCTTTCTAGAAAGCTTTAGATGTCTAGTATAGGTTAAAATTTATTCCATGCCATAAAAACCCAACTAGACCATGATTGACAATAGAAAAGCTCAAAAGGTTCAGCTACCAAGGTTTGCTGCCATAGTTTATTGACATGAATTTCACAAATTCATAATTAATTCTAAAAAAATCAAAACCTAGCAAACCATATATTATAGAAAGCTATGAATGTTAACTAGAGGGAAAAAATAAGTTAGATCAAAACAGAAGCAATCAAGCCATGAAAACTGATAGAAGAATAGTGGAGGTCTAACTATTTCCTTGATACTAATATGGGAATTCAAAAAAAATTTCTCCCTCAATATAAATCCAAATGAGGTGCTCTTAAGTGCTACAAAAAGATTATCATGTCTAATTTATAGCTATAAAATTTCAAAGCCATTGGACACCATTTGACCTATGCGTGACAAAGGCAAAGATTCTAACTATTTGCACAGTACCCAGGCCAAATCTATAAAAAATTGCCAACTTTGAAAATTCACCAAAAATTCTCTAGAGCTACAAATAATGTGCACTTTTGCTTCTCAAAAATATCTAGACAAGACCTATATGCATCCAAATTTCAAGCCAGGAAGAGCTCATTTAGTCAGATCTTAATATAGCTTACAAATATGACAAATTTGGCACCATATATGGGTCAAAATTCATTTAAATGGCTTTTTACTTCTTCTACCACCACATGAGCACGTTGGCGAGCATGAACATAGCATCTAAATGATCTAAACTACCATGCATCACAATCTCACTATGCCACATGCAAGAATACATAACTAAGAATGAGCTACCAAGTACCCAAAACACAATTTCTCATTGAATTGGTTCCAATTTTGGTTCATACACCACATATACATACTTTTACATTTGCTCCAAGGTTTACATTTTAAAAATAATACGTACATATACACTTTGACATTCAACTACATCAAAACTAAACAAATGTCAAAAGATAGTCCATCAAGCTCCTTGGCTTCCATCTTTAGCTTCATGAGCTCCACTTAGACATAGTGAGATGGGAGAGGGAAGGGGTGAGATTCAAAGAATCTCAATAGCTCAAACATCCTTTTCAAACAAGCAAATAGGCATATGTTCATGTCACAAGATACAAGCATGTCATACACACCTTCAAAAAGTGTGACATCTACAATTTCCATGCCATAATAGCACATCAAGACTAAGAACAAGCTCAAGGGACTTTTGATTTAGCCTCACCCCTTTTTTGGGACTTTTGACTTGGCTTCACTCGTCTATGAGACTTTTGGCCTTGTCTCACCTATTCCTAGGGACTTTTGGCATAACCTCACCTAAAGAGCACAATTTTACGTTCAAATGCCAATCAAGAAACATAATGGTACCATAGGAGTCAAATAATAGCATATGGAATTTCTTAAGATTCCAACACACATACATACATCAATGGACATTCACATAACCATATTGCACACAAGAAAGGGATGGAGAGCTACCTTGGCAATTAAATACAATTCTTCCCTTTTGATTTCTCTTTTCCCTTCTCGGTCTCACACCCACAAATAGATGGAGCTTGATTTCTTTGGCCTAGACACAACAAATAGCATCCAATCACACTCTTGAAGCAAGCTAGAATATTATATATACATTAAGGAAACACACTTTGCTAGTTACATAATAGCTCCATTAATGGCTTAATGAAGCAACTACCATAATTCAAGTTCTTGGTTCCATTTCTTTCTCATATCTAGGCCTCTTGGTTCCATTTAGACTCCTTGAAGTCATCACAAACTCATTTCCAAGAGTCTAGATACAAATTGTTTCTTAAGGCTACATTATGGAACCTATTGCCCCATCTCCCAATCTATGGCTTTGAAATTTTTTTCAAGGGTTTCTCCCATCTTCATCCATCACATAAAGTCCCAAGCCAAGCCTAGAACAAATTAAAACACTCCCTAGCTCCTTTATCGTGTCTTGGCTAAACCTAAGGTATGGTTTGTAGCCCATAAAGTTTCCATTTTTTTCCTTGATGGAAGGGGCACTTGGGAGGCTTCCTAGGGGTCTTAGAAACTCAAACAAATACTCATATAAGCTAGGGAATTCATGGATCAAAACAAAAATTTATAATATGTTCAAAGATCCCTAACTTCCTATTCTTGAAATTCACTAGCTTTTCTTCCATTTTCTTTGCATTTTCTAGGTTCCCATAGCCTAATTCAATGGTTTCTTGCTTGTTCTAGGTCAAAATTCCCCTCCCCCTACAAGCTCTCCTCTTGGCTAAAACACACACATAAAGGAAGCAAGAAGAGAAAAGCAAGAAAGGAATGGAATTACCTTGAATCCAAGCTTCCTTCAAGAGCTTCTTTGTAATACCCCATAATTAATTAAGGTGTTAATCACAGATTAGATTAATTATGAATAATTAATATGGGTTGAGATTTAATTGAGATAGAAATCTTATCTAGGTTTAAATTAATAGATCATGATAAGAGGCTAATGGAGGCCCAATGGGTTAGGTGCAGACCCAACCCAATTTAGTATGACGGAGGCCCAAAATCCACCTTGGTTAGACTCTTCTAAGTGGCCCAATAACCCTTGTGTAGACCCACATTCTTGAGCCCTTCAAACTTGGCCCAAACTTAATTAAACTTCAGCAACCCAATGTATAAGAACTGGCCCAACAAAATTCTGCAGCCCAACACTCTAAAAACTAGCCCAACAAGTAAAAATCTATAGCCAAAGTGAAGATGGACCTTGGAGCAACCCATGACCCATATTTAATCTAACTAAAACCCAACTTAAACCCTAATACTCCAGCCACTTTCTCATTTGCTGAAACTCAAGAAGCAAATTCGGAACTTGGAGAGGAAGCTAGGGTTTGGGGCAAGAATTCTGCATTTTCTCACATTTAGAGCAAGATTTAGCCAAGGTAATAGTTATACAACTTAATCTCATCATCTTTCTCTTTAATTTGGCCTAATTAGTTTTTCATTTAGAGCATTTTCATCCTACCCAAAATCTAAAATGTGAGTGTTTGGGGATTTTCTTGGTGAAATTCGAAGGTTGAGGTTAGGGTTGACATTAGGTGAGTTTAAACCCTCTATTTTGATGCTTTATTTATTAATTTGAGACCCCCATAGCTAATATATAAAATGGGTATTAATTCTATACGAATTTGCTTAGGATTTTAGATAGAATATTGAGTTTTCTGGTGAGGGGCACTTTAATCTAAATTTAGGATTTTGTGGTAGTTGTTGCAAAGTGTCTACAAGTGAGGTAACCGGGTTATATTAATTCTATGTATATATTTGATTTAATTTCATATGTTGCTGTATATGAATGATTTGAGATATTGAATGAATTAATTGGCTATCTGTTGAATTGTGATTGGAACTTGTGAGTCCATGGTGGAGTTGTGGTGCGGCTGCCACCCGTGCATGTACTTCAATCAAGCACTGGGTTATGATCAAACCCAGATGCACTGAGCCCCGGTTGTGCTCAATAGGGAGTAGGTGCCGTGGACGGGCCTCTCCCGGTGTTAATGGCCTTTAACATGTGATAATACGATTGCTAGTATGGGATAGTAATCATGATAGCTTAATTGATTCATTTGCTGATATGATGGATATGATTTTGATGTTGATTTTGATTCATGCTTATATGCTAATTAAATTGGATATATGATGGAATTGTCTTGGTTACTGAGATTTATATCTCACCCCATTTTATATGATTAATATTTCAGGTGAAGGTTCCTCGGGTAAGGATAAGGGTAAGCAAGTGGATGAACATCCATGAGCTGAGGCCGGGTGTAGGGAGCTACACTTGGTCTGAGTAGAATAGGGTAGTTGCAATTTTGTTATTAGTTTACATAGCATCATCATGTACTCATGTTGCCAAGTGTAGGCGTTCATATTTTGTTTGATTGAAATGTAACCGTTAAGGATTTAAATCTCATTGTAGTTGAATACTAATGTATGAACTTACAGCATTATATATGTATTTTTGTTGAGATTGTGATATGGATTATCATATGGGAATTATAGTCATATGATGTCTTGGATGTGGACATAAGCTATTGTTGAATGGAATCTCTATGGAATATGCATGGGATGTCAATTGCTACTAATGCATGTGTTCTTGCTGTTATATATTTATGAATTTGCTGATATTAGCTAGTTGGACAAGTAGGAAGTAGTATTTAAGTTTTGCAATGGTAATGAACGGATTAATGGGTAAACAGGGTAGATAAACACCATTAGAGTCACATAAAATAAGGGAAGGTGGACCTGGAGTGTCTCTAAGATGAGGTTTGGAGTGTAGGAGGCGAAATTTAGGTAATGTAGTCACAGGAGGGAGTTTCGCCGCAGCTAAGAAGGCTTAGCCGCGGCTAAATAAGAGACAGAGCCGAAGGGCGCCGCGGCATAACCAATCCTGCCGCGAAGCAAGGGAAGAAAATTGGCCCATGGAGTGACAGTGGCGAGGAATGCCGCGGCTTGAGAAATCTCGCCACGACGCAGAGCGAAAAAAATTGCCCAGGAGGGTAACAGAACTAAAACTCGCCGCGGCGTATTATGTCTTGTCGCGGCTCGAGTCGAGGAAATAAAATAAGGGTTGGACATAAGCAAAATTCACCACGGCACAGATATATTACGCCGAGGAGAGAATTGTGGGAGTCGAGAATAGTAGTTCCATAAGGTGTTTCCGCCGCGGCGCCACATAGGTTGGCCGCAGCGAAGGTCCAACTCGCAGAAGGTTATTGGGTATTGAAACTGATGAATGGTTGTATCATAAACCCTTTATGGTAGTAGAATTTTTTTTATGCAAATTTTGATTTGTGTGGTCGTATGGTGATGACCCTAACTCAAGGTTTAAATTTTTCCCATATTTTCACAATGTGATAGATTGTAACCACTCAAAGCTTGATAATTAATTATTAATTGTACATTTAACCATAATTACAGTGATTAGAAGGTAGGGTTCTCACATTCTTCCTTTGTATTAGCCTTTTTTTTGAATCTCTAATCTCCCTCCTCTGAATCAAGGCCAAAACAGCCCCAAATGAACAACCAAAACCATAGGAAGAAAGCTTGAGAGAAGGAGAACAACATTAAAGAAGGAGAAGCCATGAAATTCTTCCATTTTCTTACCTTACTCCTTGATTTTTTCCTTCTCCTTTGTCCTCCTATGGTGTTCCTTCCTTAACAAAGCTCTCCCCTAGTCTTGAGCAGAAAGAGTCAGTTAATTGGAGAGCAAATGGGGGACACCTCTTATAAGCTAAAAAGAAAAGAAATTGTTCATTGAAATGATGTTTAAGTCCTGCGTTCGTGGCATTTTTGTTTTAAATTCAGTTTAGCTCCTTTTTGGGAACCTTCTATTCTATCATAAAATTTAGGTCCTCAATTTTATAAAATGGCTTTGGAAGCACTCAATTTGGATTAAAAACCTTTCTGAACGAATTGGTCAAAGTTTAGGTCAACCAATGTTCAAAAACATACACTGAAGGGGTTTTAACTGTCCCGGGGCTTCTATTAGTGTTCAGGGCCTCTGAGAACCCTAGAACACTCAAATTTTCCATTTTAAAAAACCATCCTGTGAGTTTTCCAAAAGTTGCTGATATTTATGAAAATGCCACTATGCTTTCGACAATTTTATTGAAGCACTTCGACTTTAGTTTCTGGACAACTCAAGACTCAAATCTTCATTTTTTATTATTTAAAATTTTGTCCAAATTCTATTTAGTCTTAAATTATTCATCTTAGAGGACTTGCTTTTATAATCAACTTAATTCTGACTTTTAACGAAAAACCAAATGTTACATTTTCCACCTCTTTTAAATAAATTTTGTCCTCGAAATTCCAATACATACGTTAAGAGAATAGTTCTAGATATTTCTGTCTCATCTCATCCTGTAGTTCCCAGGTTGCCTCTTCATATGTTAGACCCCTCCAGATCACTTTCACTAGAGGAATATTCTTATTTCTCAGTTGTTTTAGCTTAGCATCCACAATTCTCTCCAGGTTCATTACATAGGAAAGATTTTCCTGTAATTGAATATGCTTATATTCTATGATATGTGAGGGGTCTGATAAGTACCTTTTCAATTGGTAGACATGAAAAACATTATGGACTTGAGCTAGGTTAGGAGGTAGGGCTACATGGTAGGTTATGGGTCCAATTTTCTCAAGAATTTTAAACAAATCAATATACCTAGGATGGAGCTTCCTTACCCTCAAAGACTGACCTACCCTAGTCACTAAAGACACTCGGATGAATACATGGTCTCCAATTTCAAATTTTAACGGCCTCCTTCTCTTATCAGCATAACTTTTCTGCCTACTCTAGGCAGTAAGGAGGTTCTTTCTAATCAATTCTATTTGCTGGGTGGTCTGGTTCACAATTTCAGGTCCTATCAGGCTCCTCTCATCTAGCTTAACCCAACATAGAGGGGATTTGCACTTTCTCTCATACAAAGCCTCATAAGGGGCTATATGAATATTAGAATGGTAATTGTTATTATACTCAAATTCTGCTTGTCACACCATATTATTTCTAATATTATCTTACTCATTTAAGGGGGATTTCACATGTTGTCAAGAAAAATTCAAGAAAATACATTAAAAATAATGAATTTAATTGCATTACGTCAGGGTTTAAAAATTTATCTCGCTTCTCAAGGATCCTATGAACTTACCAACCACATTCCCTATTTATTTTCTATCTATACAAGCCATAGATGTCTCAAAACATCACACAATTCATGGGTCTAGAAGCAAAAACCTCAAAATTAACTCATTCACCACAAATTCCATGATGGTAGATTTCTAGTGTAACTTTGAAAAATCATAACTAAATTTTAAAAAATTAAAATCAAGCAAACCATAGCTTTATGGAAATCTAGGGATGTTAAATTTATAGTGAAAATAATTCCAAGCCACAAAAATCTCATTTGTATCATGATTGACAATAGAAAAGGTACAAAGGTCGAGCTGCCCAGAATTATTGATACAACTTACTAATATAAATTTTGAAAATGCACAATTAATTCTAAAAAAATCCAATCCATGCAAAATATACTAATTTGGAAAGCTATAAATGTTAGAGGGAAAAAATAGTTCTAGATCAATCCAAGAGCATTCAGACCCCAAATATTGATGTAACAATGCTGAAGGTCTGACTGAACGCCTGAAACAGAATAGAAACTTCAAAAATTCATATCTCCCTCTTTAGACATCCAAATGAGGTACTTTTAGATGGCAAGGGTCATTGGGAAGGTATAGTTTCTTCCTGTAAAATTTCATAGCAATTGGACATCATTTGCCTCATAAATGATAGAGATCCATTTTTAGACCATATGAATAGTACTAGGGTTAAAACTAGAAAAATTTCCAACTTCAAAAATTTGCCAAAAATTCTATAGGCCTCTAAATATAATTTAGTTTCCCAAAAATCTCTTGACAAGATCTAGATGCATGTCAAATTTCAAACTAAGAAGAGCTCATTTGGATAGTTTGTGCCATAGCTCACCAAAGTGGTCAATTTTGCATCTTATAAGGCACCAACTTGGTTCAAATGCTTTCCTTTGTGTTTGGCACCTCATGGGCAAGTTTGAAGCATAAATACAACTTATATGAGTTGCCCAAGTGGTCCCAAACCTCATGTATCTCATTTTGGTCATTCCACATCCAAGAATACACTAATACATACATGCCATCAAGTGTCAATTTTTCTCATTTGCATTGGTTTTGTGCCACCTATGGTCCATATATCTTTCATACATAATATTACATTTGCTCAAAGGTTTACCACTCAAAAATATCATGTATATATCCACTTTGGTATTTACATACAAAGGAAGCTACATAATGGTTAAAGTTTGATCTCTTAAGATCCTTGGCTTGCATTCTTTACTTTATAAGTGCCACCTACACATATTAAGATGAAGGAGGGAAGGGGAGTGGGATTCATGGAATCTTAATAGCTCACACACCTATTCACATACACATTCATGGAATACATACATCAAAGGCACAAGTATGGAAGGTAACATAACCATAAAGCATACAAGATCACATTTCCATGCCACCATTTCACATCAATTCAAGAACGAGTTCTAGGGACTTTTGGTTTTGCCTCACTCATGGTCTAGGGACTTTTGACCTAGCCTCACCTATTCAAGAGACTTTTGACCTTTTCTCACCCATGCCATGAGACTTTTGGCATCATTTCACCTTCATGAAGGGACTTTTGGCATCACCTCGCCCTTATGAGCAAGTTTCATAATCAATAACATTCAAGACAACACATTGATACCAATGCAACTCAAAGTATCAAGTGGCATATTCTTAAATCACAAAGACACACACAAGCACACAATGACATATATATACAACCAAAAATGCAAAGATAATGAGATGGAGAGCTACTTTAGTATTTATGCAAGCTTCTCTTGATCTTTCTCCTTCCCTTTTTTGGTTCCACAAGTACACCTAGGTGGGTTGGGATTTTCTTGGCCTAAGCATCATAAATAGCACACAATTATACTCTTGAAACAAGCCAAGACAATACATCTATTCTTAAAAGCATAAACGGTTCCATAGGTTACATAATGGTTCCATAAATGGCCAAGTGAAGCAATCCTTATAATTCAAGTTCTAAACTCTATTCTCTTTTCATTTATAGGCCTCTTGACCTCATTCAAGCTCCTTGGAGCCATCTACTCACTTACAAGAGCTTAGACATGCGTTGCTTCATAAGGCTCTATTATGGAAGCCATTATCCCATCTCTTAATCCAAGGCTTCTAAATTTTTTCCAAGGGTTTCTCTAACTTTCTACCATCATATGAAGTCCTAAACCAAGACTAGAACAAATTCAACACTTTTTTAACCTATTTAACTAGCCTAGGTTGAAACACCCCCCCAAGGAAGAGTTCATAGAGCTTTTGATTTTTCCTTGATAGGATAGTCTCTTGGAAGGCTTTCTAGAGGTCTTAGAAGCTTATTGGAACACTTCGATAGCCTAGGAAATAAATGTACTAAATTAGTTTGTACAAAACCCTCAAGAGCTCTACACTTTTCTAAATCAATTTCCATTAGTTTTCCTTGTAATTTCTTGGCATATTCTACTTCCTCATGGTCTAAAACCCTATTTCCTCTCTTGTTTTTGGAAAAAAATTCTCCCCCCATATGGTTCTAGTTTGGGTCAAAAGTCACACAAAGAAGGAACAAGAAGAAAAAGCAACAAGGATAGGAAACTACCTTAGATTCAAGCTTGCTTTCAAGAGCCTTTCTTCTTAGTTTGCTTCTCCTTAAGAATTTTGAACCATTCTCCTTTGTTTTGGACTCAAAACAGAACCAAACAACTTAATAAAACCATGGAAAGAAAGCTTGGAGGGAGAGGAACAAACTTGGAAGAAGGAGAAGCAAGAAAATCTTTGAATTTGCCTACCTTCTTTGGCTTTTTCTTTCTCCTTTCTCTCCTTCTCTTGTGTGCCCAAGATGAAGCTCTCTTTTTCTATTTTTGGGTAGAGGAAGGTTGGCCTAAAGAAGGTAGGAGAAAGGGTGTGAATGATGTGGAAGCTTCAAGAATAATCTATTTAGCAAAATTCCAATTTTGCCTTTCCATTGTGGCATTTATGTTTTAGCTCCTTTTTTAGAGTCGTCTTTTCCATTATAAAATTTAGGTTTCCAATTTAATAAAATGCCTTTGGAATCACTCAAATTCGAGCTAAAACCTTTTCGTCAAAGTTTGGGCTCATTGTTATTAGAAAACGTACACCGAAGGAGCTTTAACTATTTTGGAGCTATCCATGGTTTTCAAGGCCTCTGAGAACCCTGGGCAACTCAAATTTTCCATTTAAAAATCCCTCCTATGAGTTTTTCCAAAAATTGCATGTAATTACAAAAATACCACAATGTTTCGTCAATTTTGTAACAATTTTACTTCACTGTTCTAGCTCCGTTTTTCTTTCTATTTGAGCCTGGGATTATTATTTTTAGGAGCCTAGGATACTACCCAAATTTTTCAAGACATTATCTAACTCATTTCAAGAGACTTGCTTTTATATAGCTCATTTCATCATTTTTACGAAACTTCCCATTCATTACACTACTAATGGTAAATACACATCCCAATCATCCCTCATCTCTAACACACATACCCTCAATATATCTTCTAGGGTCTGGATGGTTCTCTTAGTTTGACCATCTATTTGGGGGAGATATGTAGTATTGAACCGCAACTTGGTCCCTAAGGCATGCTATAATGACCTCCAGAAGTTTGATATGAACCTAGGGTCTCTATCCAAAACTATGCTACTGGATACTCCATAAAGTCACACTATCTCCCTTATATATAATTGGGCTAATTTATCTAGTGTGTAAGTAGCCCTTATAGCTAAAAAGTGTACAGACTTCGTCAGTTTAGCCACAATTACCCAAATAGCATCGTGTCCAGAGGATGTCTTGGGTAACCCTATGATAAAATCCATGGCTATACTATCCCACTTCTACTCAGGGATATCTAGGGGTTGTAACAACCTAACTAGTCTTTGATGTTCTATCTTCACCCTCTGACACACTAGGCATCTAATCATGTAATCAGTTACATCATTTTTCATTCTTAGACACCAAAAGATTCTTTTCAAATCATGATACATCTTGGTGGTACCTGGGTGGATAGTATACTTACTCTTATGTGCCTCTCTTAAAATTCTTTCTCTCAATTCATTTTGACTAGGCATGCAGATTCTGTCTTGGTATACTATCATACCATCCTCAAATACCTTGAAATCTGAGGTCCTACCCTAGGAGATCTCACTCTTGATCTGTCTTAGGAACTCATCCTCTCTCTAGGCATCTATGATCTAGGTTTTCAATTCATTCTCAATTTGGGTTTCACTTAGACATAATTTATCTGATACCACTTGACAAGAGAGGTTCATATTTCTAAATTTCTCTAGGAGTTCTTGCTCTCTAATCATCATATAGGCTGCATAGATGGACTTCCTACTCAGGGCATCAGCTGCCATATTGGCTTTGCCCGGATGATATTTCAAGGTGTAATCATAATCCTTCAGGAATTCCATCTATCTCCTCTATCTTATGTTCAGTTCCTTCTGGTCAAATAGGTATTTGAGACTCTTGTAGTCACTATAAATTTCTATGGTAACACCATACAAATAGTGCCTCTAGATTTCAAGAGCAAACACTACCGCGGCTAACTCTAGGTCATCTGTGAGATAATTCTCCTTATGAGGCCTTAACTACCTGGAGGTATATGCTATTACTCTACCTTGCTGCATCAACACACAAACTAACACTTTTCTTGAAGCATCACTATAGACTATAAAGGGTTCACTAGGGTCAGGGATAATCAGTATAAGCACAGTAGTCAAATAGAGTTTCAACTTTTAGAAACTCCTCTCACATCTATCATCCCACACAAAGGATGTATCTTTCCTAGTCAACCACGTCAGTGGTAAGACTATTTGAGAAAAGCCTTGAATGAACTTTCTAACCTTACCAAATCTAGGAAACTCCTAACCTCGATGATGGTTCTAGGTCTATCCCACTATAACACAACTTCTACTTTATAAGGATGAACCACAACCCCCTCCTATGATATCACATGACCTAAGAATCTCATCTCAATTTGTCAAAACTCACATTTATTAAGTTTGGCATACAACCTGTTATCTTTCAAGGTCCCTAGGACTAGTCTCAAATGTCTATTGTGCTCTTCAAAGGATCTGGAGTACACTAGGATATCATCAATAAAGATCACTACAAACTGATTTAAATACAGTTTGAATACCTTATTCATGTAGTTATGAACATAGCGGGTGCATTCATCTACCCAAATGGCATCATAAGGAACTCATAGTGCCTATTTCTTATTCTAAAGGCCATTTTTGAGATGTCTTTAGTTCTCACTCTCAACTGGTGGTACCCAAATCTAAGATCTATCTTAGAAAATGCTAATGCCCCAATTAACTGGTCTAACAAGTCATCTATTTTAGGGAGAGGATATTTATTTTTGATGATAACCTTGTTCAAATCTTTGTAATCTATACACAATCTTAAGCTATCATCCTTCTTCTTCATGAATAACATTGGAGCACCCCAGGGTGAAATACTAGGGTGTATGAATCCTTTCTCTAACAACTCCTCTATCTACTTTTTCAACTCAGCGAGCTCAATGGGAGCCATTTTGTAAAGAGCCTTAGACACTGGTCTAGCCTTAAGCACTATGTTTATAGGAAACTCTATCTCTTTTTTAGGAGGTAGACCACTAAAATCAAAATCTTTAAGAAAAACCTCCAAGAATTCCCTAACTAGGATCTCTTCTATCCCTTCCTTTACCTTAGCTTGAATAGAGCAAAAGACTAGAAGCTCTTGACATCCATGCACTAAGTGTCTCTCAGCTTAGGCAGTAGTCATAAAAGATAACTTAGCTCCTACCCTAAGTATAGTCCCACAAGTAGGTAAAGATATGGTTTGATGTTCATAATAAAGCACAACGTTATTCGTAGTCATCCAGTTCATACCAACAATTAAATTAATGTCATGGAAAGGCATACAACTCAAATCAATAGTAGTATGACAATGATTAAACTGAACAGTGACATTCAAGCAAGTATATAAAGTAACAACGTGGCATCTAGTGGGTGCAGTGACAGATCAGTCAAAGGGTAAAGTACTAATGGCTAGACCTAATTACCTTACACAATCATAAGATACAAACGAGTGAGTAGCATCTGAATCAAATATGGCAAGTTGATAAGTACTAATTTTCATATATTTTATCCACATTTATTATTATTTTTAATGATTAATTTGAGCTTAAATGGATTTATTATACAATATTTGAATTTGTGGTTACATTTTGGAAAATAATACAATTTTGAATTAATTAGGAGAATTTTTGGATTTAAATTACTAAGATTTTATTCTCCAAAATTCTTTGATGATTGAATATTTTTTATCCTTAAAACACTTTTTAATTTTGGGCAGAATTTTCTTTTGGACAAATGAATTGAAAAATTAAAATGAATTAAGGAAGAAGATTTGGATGATAATTCTGTTTTATTAATAATATATTAGATTTTTATTGGCTTGGTTTTCTTGGGCAGAAAAATGCAGCAGCAAGGCAGAAGAGCTGGGGGAAAATTTGAATACAAGAGCTATGGGTTTTACGTAGAAGCTAGGTGGGAAAGCTGAAGAATGAAAGGAAAGAGCTACAGGTTGCACTAAGGCTACAGCTTAAACGTGGGCAGAATGAGATGAAGGCTGAGCACGAAGAAGCTGAGCTGATGGAGAGAACAACGCATTAAAAAGCATGTAGTGCAGAACGTAGAGGACATGCAGGAGCTAATGTGATGGCTGCAGTAGAGAAGAAAAGCAAGCCACGAGCTAAACGAGCTGAGAGCAAAGCAAAACACATGCTGCAAGCTGGAGAAAATGAACAATGAATGAGCTATGGGTTCTAGAGTAAAGAAGAAGCAGTAGCTGAGAAAGCAAAAAGAGAAGGAAGCTCAACGGGGCTGGAATGAGGAAAGCTCTGTATGTAGGAGGAAATAAATAAACAAACACGTGGGTGGCAGCATGTAATTCATTAAGGTGTAGAACCTGTGAGATATTAACGTGGGAAGCTACGAACTGAAGCTGGAGAGGTAAACACAAAAGCTACGGGTTTGAGCTGAAAAAGAAGGAGCTTCGAGCTTGGCAGAAGAGGCATCCCCTGCTAAAGAAATACGAAAAAGCTGAGAAGAAGAGAAGCCACAAAATTTACATGGAATGGGAGCTGGAGAAAAGTAACGAGCAAAACAGAGCATGAAAGTGAATGAAGCTATTGGCTTTTGGAGCTGAACGAAGGAGAAATAAAGGGTGTGGCTAGAATAGAGGAAGGAACAAACACTATAGATGAAGAAACAAGGAGCTGCAATTTCAACGTGGTACAGAATGTGTGTGCTACAATTTTACACTGAAAATAGAGCATGAAGCAACAAGCTAAGCATGTGAGATTTTATTGAAATAATAAGCTGGAAATTAGCTACAGAATTTTGTGGATTAATGAAGCAACCAACTTGAGCTACTGGTTTGAAGATACTGAAGCTTTGAAGATGCTGAAGCTGGACGATGCAAACGCTGGAAGCCACATGAAGAAAATAACGGGCTGCATGTGATTCACTGAGGAACAAAAATGCTGGAGCAGAGGGAAGAAAGAAAACGTGATTTCAGCATGCAAAGCTTACGTGGTGTTAATCAATTAAAAAGTCACGTGAATAGGAGCAAGTTTAAAGCGTCCAGAAGCACACTCCTTATTCATACTTCATTCATGCCTCTCACAGTCCAACACATTCACGCCTCTGAATTATCACCAGAGTTTACTCCATTCATGCCTCAAATTCTTAGCAAATCCTTGCCTATATATATAACCATTTACTCATCAAAGAGGGTGTGGTTTGCAACGAAGAAAAGGTCAAATAAGAACGTGAAAAACACAGAAGGAGAACGAGATTCCTGGAGCATTCTTCCAACAACTCTTCTCCAATTAAATTCTTCATGGCAGCTTAATTCACCCATGGTGGCTAGCTGAAAATTTGGAAGCTCCCAGATGAAGATTTGAGCCCCATCTTTTCCCACAAAATTGGATAATTATTCCTTACTATGTCTTTTAATTTCCAGCATTAAATCTTTGATTAATTTGACTAGGTTTAGTTGATTGATTTAGGAATTTAGTTGCTGAGATTTTATTAATTTGTTTTATGAATTGAATTTGATTTTGGAATTTTGATTTTGATCATCACATGTTTATAAAAAAAAAATTCCAGAATAAATGTGCAATTTACTTTTAAATTCCTCTTGATCTTGGGTTAATTGATGTAATGGTTATTGGATTAATTAACTAGAAATTGTATGCAAATTGTTTGAGGAATTAATTAATCTAATTGGTCAATTAGTATCTTAAGTAAATTGTGCATGTGATTCTATTAATTAATTGAATTTGGTTAAAGTGTGTTCTTGTTCTTAATTCAATTAATTAGTTATTCAAGGTTTCTTGTGGTTGCAAATTCCTTGTATAATTAATAAATTGAACCTTGGATGGTTATTCAAGAATCTTTATAGGGAATACACTAAAGAGCAAGGAATTAATTCCAAATTTGGTAAACTAAATCAAGGGCAAGGATAATTGAATTCTAGGGAGTCCAATGCAAAGCTAGCTACCATATTCTCTTAATTGTTCATCTCATTTAGTTTTAAATTCTTTTGATTTTTGTCAATTAAATTTAGTTCAATTAAATTCTAGCACTTCAACCCCAAAATAAGTTTCAGTAGCAATACTTAGAATAACCTTTCCATAAACAAATTGAGGCATAAACCCCAAGGGAGATGACCTAGGATTGCACCACTAACTATAAAAGTTTATTTCACTTCCTAGTTTTATTTGAGATTGAACAACACAATTGTCACAAGTACAGGAAAACCATTCACTATAAGTGTACCTCAGATCAAACTGGAGGATGTACTGACCCTCTACTGAGTGAGGGTGAACACTCTGCCCTGGGTTTACTGCCTAGGTGGAGGCATTGTATCCATCTGGGGGCAATTCCTGATAATGTGCCCCACCTTCCTACACTTGTAGCATGTCATCGGAGATTGCTGGATAAAAGACTGGATTCGAGGAGGCTGCATCTTCTTGCCCTTCTATGGCCTTCTGTTCCACGGCACCTTGCCTCTCCTCTTATAGTTGGGTGCCATACTAGAACCCTCCTTAGATCTCAATCTCTTTAGTTATAGAGCCCCTTTCTGAATAAATGAAGTCGCAGTGGGCATGATCACTCATAGGTTATTCTCAATCACCTTGCTGACCTCCACAAGGGTATTAAACTTTCTAATCCATTATGGAGTAACCCTGTCACTAATCAGGGGCTTCAACCCAGTCTCAAACTGCTCACATTTCTAGGGCTCATCATCATATCTCTAGAGGTAAGAGGAATACCGAAACAACTTGATAAACTTGGCCACACACTAATTAACAGTCATCTCATTTATTTGCTTCAACCCCATAAATTTCATCTCTTTCTATTTTATCACCAAACTAGGGAAATATTTTTCATAAAACTCTATCAATAAGTTTTTCCAAGCAATCTAGATATTCTTAGTCTACATTAAGGGTTTCGTGCTACGCCACCATCTATTAGCTTCTTTTTATAACATAAATGTGATGGGCTAAGCTTTTTACTCTATGGTACAATCCATTACTGTAAATATTTTCTCTAGCTCCATGATCCATGCCTCTGCCTTATTTGCATCCAATTCCCCATCAAATAAGGGTGGACTATTCTTTCTGAATTGATTTAATAACTTCTAGATAGGCGTCTGGGTCTGAGTTAGCTCCTTAAGAGGTGTAGGTGGAATACTAGAGGTAGATGGCTGGGGTATAGGGGATTCTCTCCTTGCCTCTTCTTGCCTAGGCAGGGTTTCTTGCAACCATATTATCATCTTATACTGTTGTTATGCAATATATCTCTATTGTTCTAGCATCTCCTGCTGTTGGCCCATCATGGTCTCATATCTGTCAAGCCTCTCCATGATGGTACATAGAGGGTCCTTAGACTCATCACTCTGAGCCCTAGGTGGCCTATCCCTACCCGTTCTAGTCTCTACCATCTTATTTAAAAAGAATCACAATCTTAGTGCACAATTGCATTTCAAGCACATAAGCATATGTATTCCATCACTTCCATGGTAACTCACACTGAAACATAGGCTAATCACACCATTCAAGAGCTAAACATCAAGTAAAAGTGTTTGAACCTTTGCTTTGATACCGAAAATGTAATATCATACTCCCTTTATGTCCATATTCTCACATTTAAGCTTAAACTCACATGGTACCAAAGAAAATGAATAAAAATTATAGTATTTTTATGCATTGCGTAAAATTCATACTTCACCCTGTGGACCCCGTAGACCCATTAATAACATTCTCTACTTATACTCCATCCATATAATTCATACACATCATAAAAAAAATCTATGAACCATGGATTTGAAGCAAAAAAAATTGCAATTTGCTCGCGGGTCTAGAATTCAGATTTTTTACACCAACTTTGAAAAATTATGATTAATTCTAGAAAAAAATCAAAATTAAGCAAATAATAACTTTTTAGAAAGCTCTAGATGTCCTTTATAGGTTAAAAATCATTCCAAGTCATAAAAGCCGAACTGGACCATGATTGAATCAAAAAACTTCAAAAGGTCCAGCTTCCCAAGTTTGCCATCATAATTTATTGATATGAATTTCAAATTTTCATAACTAATTTTAGAAAAACCAAAACCTAAGAAACCATACTATTCTGGAAATCTATGAATGTTAGCGTAAGGGAAAAAATATGTCTAGATAGAAACAAAAGCAATCAGGCCATGAAAACTGATGGAACAATATAGAGGTCTGACTACGTCCCTGATACTAATCTAGGAATTCAAAAATTCGTTTCTCCCTCAATATAAATCCAAATGGGGTGTTCTTAAGTGCTATAGAAAGATTATCATGTCTAGTTTACTCTTGTAAAATTTCATAGCCATTGGACACCATTTGGGCCACAAGTGATAGAGGAAAATATTCTGACCATTTGCACAATACCCAAGTCAAATTTGTCAAAAATTGCCAACTTTGAAAATTCACCAAAAAGTCTCTAGAGCTCCAAATAATGTGCACTTTAGCTTCCTAAAATATTCTAGACAAGACCTATATCTATGCCAAATTTTAGGATAGGAAGAGCTCATTTGGTCATATCTTGACATAGTTCACAAATATGGCAAATTTGGCGCCACATATGGGTCAAAATTCATCCAAATGGCTTCTTACTTCTTCTACCACCACATGAGCACCTTTGGGAGCATAAACACAGCATGTACAGGAATCCCAAATGGTATAAACTACTATGCATCATAATTACACTATGCCACATGCAAGAATACACAACTAAGAATGAGCTACTAAGTACCTAAAACACAATTTCTCATTAAATTGGTTCCAATTTTGGTTCAAACACCACATATACATATACACTTTGACATTCAACTATATCAAAACTATGCAAATGTCAAAAGATAGTCCATCAAGCTCCTTAGCTTCCATCTTTAACTTCATGAGCTCCACCTAGACATGGTGAGATGAGAGAAGGAAGGGGTGAGATTCAAAGAATCTTAATAGCTCAAACATCCTTTTCAAGCAAGCAAATAGGTATATGTTCATGTCACAAGATACAAGCATGTTATACACACCTTCAAAAAGTGTTACATTCATAATTTCTATGCCATAATAGCACATCAAGACTAAAAATAAGCTCAAGGGACTTTTGGTCTAGCCTTACCACATTTTTGGGATTTTTAAATTAGCCTCATCCTTGGTCTAGGGACTGTCTACTTGGAAACACACTTTGTCTATTGGTTACATAATAACTTCATTAATGGCCTAATGAAGCAACTACCATAATTCAAGTTCTTGGTTCTATTTCCTTCTCATATCTAGGCCTCTTGGTTCCATTTAGACTTCTTGAAGTCATCACAAACTCATTTCCAAGAGTCTAGATACAAGTTGCTTCTTAAGGCTACATTATGGAACCTATTGCCTCATCTCTCAATTTATGGCTTCTAAACTTTTTCCAAGGGTTCCTCCCATCTTCTTCCATCACATAAAGTCCCAAGCCTAGCCTAGAACAAATTAAAACACTCCCTAGCTCCTTCATCTTGTCTTGGCCGAACCTAAGGTGTGGTTTGGAGCCCATGGAGTTACCATTTTTTTTCTTGATGGAAGGGGCACTTGTTAGGCTTCCTAGGGGTCTTAAAAACTCAAACAAATACTCACATAGGTCAGGAAATTCATAGATCAAAATAGAGTTTACAATATGTTCAAAGATCCCTAACTTCCCATTCTCAAAATTCACTAGCTTTTCTTCCATTTTCTAGGTTCCCATAGCCTAATTCAATGGTTTCTTACTTGTTCTAGGTCAGAATTTCCATCCCCTGCTAGCTCTCCTCTTAGCCGAAACACACACATAAAGGAAGCAAGAAGAGAAAAGCAAGAAAGGAGTGGAATTACCTTCAATCCAAGCTTCCTTCAAGAGCTTCTTCCTTTGTCTTAGCCTTCTCTTTGAATCTCTAATCTCCCTCCTCTAAATCAAGGCCAAAACAACCCCAAGTGAATAACCAAAACCATAGGAAGAAAGCTTGAGAGAAGGAAAACAACATTAAAGAAGGAGAAGCCATGAAATTCTTCCATTTTCTTACCTTACTCCTTGATTTCTTCCTTCTCCTTTGTCCTCCTATGGTGCACCTTCCTTAACAAAGCTCTCCCCTTATCTTGAGCAGAAAAAGAGTCTGGTAATTGGAGAGCAAATGGGGGACACTGCTTATAAGCTAAAAAGAAAAGAAATCGTTCATTAAAATGATGTTTACGTCTCGCATTCGTGGCATCTTTGTTTTAGATTTGTTTTAGCTCCTTTTTTTAGAACTTCCTATTCCATCATAAAATTTAGGTCTTCAATTTTATAAAATAGCTTTGGAAGTACTCAATTTGGATTTAAAACCTTCCCGAATGAATTGATCAAAATTTGAGTCAACCAACATTTAAAAACATACACTGGAAGGGTTTTAACTGTTCCGGGGCTTCTCATAGTTTTTAGGGCCTTTGAGAACCCCAAAAAGCTCGAATTTTCCATTTAAAAAGCCCTCCTGTGAGTTTTTCAAAAGTTACTCATATTTACAAAAATACCACTATACTTTTAGCAATTTTATTAAACCACTCAGACTCTGATTTCTAGGCAACTCAAGACTCAAATCTTTATTTTCCATTATTTAAAATTTTATCCAAATTTTATTTGGCCTTAAATCATTCATTTTAGGGGACCCACTTTTATAATTGACTCAATTCTGACGTTTAATGAAAAACCAGATGTTATAAAAAATACTTACTTAATAGTTCTTCTAGCTTCAAGCTTTGAAAATCATGCAAAAAACACTAAGAGCATACATTTTAAGCCTAGGGTTTAGGTGAATCTCCACCAAATGGAAAACCAATTAAGCCAAAATGAAGAGGAAGATGAGAGGATCAACTTTTGTATAACTTACCTTGGTTAAATCTCCTTCTAGGTGTGCAAATTAGGGCCAAGATGCTAAAGAACCCTAGCCTCCTTCTCAAAGTGCAAATTTCTCTCTTTCCTTTGGCTAAATGAATGTTTTGTCTGCAGAATGGGATAAAAGGGCTACACTAGTATTAGGGTTTAGCTTGATTTTAGGGGTTTTAGGTGATGTGGCTAATCTAATGAGCCTCTTATCCAAGTTGTAACACCATATTCATTAAACTCAGCTCAAATCATTACTATACTCATTTCCTTGAATTATATAAAGCTCCCAAGGAAAAGCTATTAAAATATTCAATTAAATTACGTTACGTCGTGAATAAAATTTTCATTTGGTGTCCTGTGGATTATACGAACTCATCCATCTCATTCACATATTTAAATAAATGAATACAACTTAAAACCATCACAAGAAGTGGCCAAGAACTCAAGCTAATGGAGTATATACATAAAAATAGCATGTGCAACCTCAGGTTGGTATTTTAGCTTTTTGTCATGAATTTTGAAAAATCATAACTAATTCTAGAGAAATCAAAATTAAGTACACTATATCATTTTGGAAAGATACAGATGTCTAATTTATACTGAAAATAAATCCAGACTAGAGTAGGGATGTCTAGCTATTAGAAATTGATAGAACAATAATCAAGGTTGCCTATCACTACTAGTATTGTCACTAAATGTCAAAATTTCATACCTCCCCGCTCAGACATCCAATTGGGGTGATCTTGGTGGCCATAAAAAGCTTATCATGTCTAGTTTATGCTTGTAAAGTTGCATGAGCATTGCACACCATTTGAGTCTCAAATGACATAGCACAAGAAACTGACCATATGAACAGTGCTTATACCAGAATAGGAGAAAAATGGCGACTTTGAAAAATCATAATTAATTCCACATAGCTCTAATATAATCTGGTCTTCAGCTTTTAGAAAGCTCTAGATGAGATTTATATGCATGCCAAATTCATGGGCAAATTTGTTGATTTGGTCATATCTTGATATAAGGTTGCAAAATGGTCTATTTAAGCTTCTTTAAGTGCCACAAAAGGTCCAAAATTGCTCCCAAAGCTTTCATGGCCACTTGAGTACATGAAAAAGCACTAAAATGGTCTATCAAACTTGTTTTAAAGATACACAAACCCAAATTTCACAAGTTCACACTCTCACCCCAAGATATACACAAGATTTCATAAGCCAGATCATGCCATTCAATGCCTAAAAATTGCTATATTGTACATATGGCATCAAATCTCATACATACACAATATATCCATATATTTACAAGTGCTCATGGGCTCCATATATTTACAAGCACTAATAGGCTCATACATCATATACAATATTAGATTACATCATATGCCATTTATATGGCTACAAAATGGACATTTCCATACACTTTGTTGTTAATCTCCTTCTTTTATGCTCAGTGGCTTCCATTTCTTGGCTCACTTAGTCCACCTAATCATGTTAGACAAATGGGGAGGTAGGGATGAGATTCTAAGAATCCCAATAGCTCTGCTCCCTTTCAACCATACATAAAGAATGCAATCCAAGCTTAAACAAGCATGCATAGATATCATGGAACATGTAATTATTCATAAAACATTTCTAGCATTTAAGAAGTTATACTAAACATACATAGGCTTGCCAAGCAAGTAGTTTAGCCTCACCCATTCTCTTTAAGGATTTTGGACTTACCTCACCTATTTTCTTAAAGGCTTTTAACTAAGCCTTACTTTTGGGAGATGTTTGGCTTTGTCTCAACTATTCTTGGGGACTTTTAGCTCATTCTCACCATTGCTAGGGGGCTTTTGGCTTTACCACACTCAAGCAAACCAAAGCAAGTTCACAAAATATCATTTGAATTCATAACGTATCATCATGGTACCATGGTATTTGAACACTTGCTAAAAATTTTTTCATGGCTCAAAACATACATACACACATTCAAAGACAAAATAAACATCCACTTATGCATGAAAAAAAAAAGAGAGAGCTACCTTTGTCACAAATGCACACTTTCTTCCTTGAACTTAGTTCCTCTCCCATGGCCACACACTCACAAGAAGGTGGGACTTGTTTCTCTTCGCCTAGATGTATCATATGGAAGCCAATTATACTCTTGGAACAAATTCTAAGGCTATACATTCATTAGAAAAGCTAGGTGGTTCATATGGCTCTTTTATGGTTCCATAATGCACCTAATGAAGCAACCTTAGGAAAACATCATCTTTGCTCCATTCTTTCCATCTATCTAAGGTTTTTGACTCCATTGAAGTCTCTTGGAGCTATTAGACATCTATTTCATGGAATCGAGCTAGGTGTTGCTTCTTTAAAGCATAATATGGAACTTATGATACCATCATACTATCCATGACTTCTAAAATTTTTCCAAGGCTTTCTCTCATCCTCTCCTATCATATATGACTCAAAATCAAGCTTGGAACAAATTAAAACTGTAATACCCGATTTTCATAAAAAATGACGAAAATAGGCTAGATATAAAAGAGAGTCCCCTAAAATGAATTAGTTCAGACCAAATAAAATTTTCATAAAATTTTAAATATTAGAAAACGGGGAATCAAGGCTTAAGATACCAAGAAATCAAGGCTAGAATGGCTGAAGAAATCTTTGACAAAATGTAGTGGCATTTTCGTAATTTTGTGTAACTTTTAGAAAACTCAGAGGAGAGACCTTTAAATGGAAGAATTAAGTTTCTTGGGGTTTTTAGAGGCCCCAAAAACCATAGGAACCCTTAGAACAGTTAAAACCCCTCCGGTTTACGTTTTTTAATATCAGTGACCTTGAACTTTAACCCTTTTCATTCAAGACAATTTTAGATCCAATTTGAGTGATTACAAAGGCTATCTATAGGTTAAAGAACCTAAATTTTATGATGAAAAAGATGGTTTTTGAAAAAGAGTTGAAATGAGCTTTAAACGAAAAAGCTAAAAATGAAGGACAAAATTGGTATTTTAAAAAGCTCCTTAAGAATCCCTAGCTATATATATGTGGTGGCTCACTTATCCCTCATATTTGGCCAACCTAAATTCTGTCTAAGACCAAGGAGAAATTTTGCAAAAAGTGGTGCACAAGGAGGAGCTCAAAAGGAGGAGAAAAACCTAAGAAAAGATAAGGAAAATCAAGGAATTTCTTGCTCTTTCCTTCCTTGAACTTGCTCTCCTTCTCCTCCTCTTTCTTTCCATGGTTTTGATGCATTTTTTGGATCTATTTTGAGTCCTATTCAGAGGGGAGAAGTTCAAAATTTCAAGGAGGAGTGAAGACAAGGGAAAAAGATCATGAAAAGGCTAAGGAATCAAGGTATTTCCATGGCTTTCCTTGCTTCTTCCTTCTTGTTTCTCCATAGATCATTTTTGGCCTCATATAGAACTAGGAAGAGGGAGCAAAATCTGACCTAAACCAAGCATGAAACCTAGGTTTTTAAGGGTAAGGAACAAGTAGATGCAAAGACATTCCAAAAAGAACCATTAGTTTTCAAGTTTCCAAGACGTAGGGTTTTCTTTGCACCATGGTATGTATAAAGCTTTCTAGTGGTATTTCTAATTGTCTAAGAGTATATTTGGATTCTTGAGATGCCTAGAAAGCCTCACATGTGCCATTCCTTCAAGAGAACAAAGCTAACTTTATAGGTCCATAAATGGGTACATGTCTTGGCCTAACCAAGAACAAGCACCTAGGGAGAGTTTTAGATTTTTCTAAGGGTAGAAAAAGACTAAACATGATAAGAGAACATCAACGAAAGGCTTGGAAAATTTTTAGAAACCTTGGTTGGTTTGATGGAAGTGTATACTCCATAATAAAGCTTAAAGAGGCAACTTAGGTCTAAGTTCTTAGGAATGAAATTATGATGACTCCAAGAGACATAAATGGGATCAAGAGACCTAGATGGAAGGAGAAAATGGAGACAAGACCTTGAATGCTAGCACTTGCTTCATTAGGTCTTATATGACAACTTTATGCAACCATAGAATAAAGTGAGCTTTCATAGTGAGTGAGTGATGATAGAACTTATTTCTATAATATAATTAAGTCCTATTTAATGTATTTAGGCTAAGAGAACCAAGCCCTATCTCATTGTAAGTGTGTGGGCGAAAAGGGGGAGGAATACCTAAGAAAAAGTGTTGAACTCTTGCTTCAAGGCAGCTCTCTCTTCTTTCTCTCATGTATGAGTGGATGTTTATCTTGTCTTGAATGTGTGTGTGTATGTTTTAAGCTATGAAAGAGATCTCAACATGTATTTATATACCATGGTACCATGAAGCTTTATTATGTACTTGAATGATGTCTTATGAACATGTTTTTGTTTGCTTGAGTGTGGTGAAGCCAAAAGTCCCCTAGCAATTGTGAGGATGCGCCAAAAGTCCCCAAGAATAGTTGAGACAAAGCCAAATGTCTCCCAAGAGTAAGGCTTAGTTAAAGGCCTTTAAGAAAATGGGTGAGACAAGTCTAAAATCCACAAAGATAATGGGTGAGGCTAAACCACTTACTTGGCAAGACTATGTATGCTTTGTGTGACCTCCTGAGTGCAAAAATGTTTCATGAATAATTATGCATTCCATGTTATCCATGCATACATTTTTAGACTTATTTTTTTCATCTTTTATGTATGTTTGAAAGGGAGAAGAGTTATTGGGATTCCTAGAATCTCATTCCTTCTCCCCATTGTCTAACATGTCTAGGTGGACTAAGTGAGCTAAAAAATGGGAGCCAACAAGCTTGAAAGAGAGAGATTGACATGAGAGTATGCTATTTTGCCTACTTTGTAATCATATGGATGGAAAAAGATATAATCCAATGTTGTATATGATGTACGAGCCCTTAAACACTTGTAAATATATGGTTATATTATGTATGTATGAGAATTAATGCCATATGTATGATGTAGTAATTTTTGGGCATTAGATGGCAAGGTGAGGCTTGTATGTTCTTGTGTATATCTTGGGGTGAATGAGTGAGTTTATGAAATATGGGTTTGTTTACCTTTGAGACAAGTTTAATAGACCATTTTGGTGCTTTCCCACATGCTCAAGTGGCCATAGTTGTCATAGAAGCCAATATGGACCATTTGAGACCCTTAGAAGACATAAAAATGACCAATTTGCAACCTAATGTCAAAATCTAGCCAAATGAACGAATTTGCTCATGACATTTGGCATGCATATAGAACTTATCTAGATCTTTTTGAAAAGCTAAAGAATAGATTATTTGGAACTCTATGGAATTAATTATGATTTTTTAAAGTTGTCATTTTTTTGCTATTTTGGTATAAACACTATTGATATAGTCAGTCTCTTGTGCTATGTCATTTAAGGGTCAAATGGTGTCCAATTATTATAATATTTTACAAGAAAAACTAGACATGATAAGATTTTTATTGCCACTGAGATCACCCCAATTGTATGTCTAAGCAAGGAGATATGAATTTTTGAAGTTCAAGGATAGTACTAGTAGTGATAGGCAACCTTGGTTACTATTCCATCCATTTCTAGTGCTAGACATCCCTGTTGTGACATGGATTTATTTTTAGCATAAAGTAGACATCTATATCTTTCTAGAATGATATAGTGTACTTGATTTCAAGTTTTCTAGAATTAGTTATGATTTTTCAAATTTTATGACAGAAAGCTAGACCATGAACCTGAGGCTGCACTTGTGAATTTTGTGTATATACTCCATTTTCTCAAGTTCTTGGCCACTTCTTGAGATGGTTATGAGTTGTAATTATGTATTTAAATATGAGAATGAGATGGATGAGTTTGTATGATCCATGGAACACAGAATGAAAAATTTATCCATGACATAATGTGAAAAGTTTCATTATTATTATTGTATTTTCCTTGAGAAAGTAGCTTGGCCAATAAATATGCATTAGAAATGAGATGAGATAGCCTATATGAATATGGTGTTACAAAAACTACCCCTTGGTGATCTTTCCTCTCTAGGCCATGGCTATGGACCATAAGGACACCAAGTGAGTTTGTTTTGTTTTCTTAGTGGGAGATGCATGTGAGAAGCCTTCTAGGGATCTTAAGAGCTCATTCTAACACCCATTTTAGCCTAGGAATTCTTGCATCAAAATAGAATTTTAAAGGAACACTTGAAACCCTTACTTTTCTATCTTGAAATCTAATAGTTGTTTAATTGTTTTCTTTGCATATTCTTGTTCTCCTCCCTTATTTTACTAAGATTCATCTTTGGTTTGGTTAGAAATTTAACTTCTTAGGACTGGTCATAGGTGGGATGAAATACTCAAGAGGAAGAACTAGAAGAAGCAAACATTAAAGTAACAAAATCCCTTGGATTCTTGGCTTCCCTTGCTTGTTCTTCACTTTGGTTAGCTTCTCCTCTCCAAACACAAAAATTCCCTCCTTGGTCTAACCTCAAAACCATAAGAAAGAAGGGAAGATGGAGGAGGAGGAGTTTGCTAAAGAGAAACCAAGAAAATCCATGAAAAACCATACCTTTTCCTTGCTTTTTCTTTTCCCTTGCTCCTCTCCCTTGTGTGCCTCACTCCTTTGCTTCTTTCTCTAGTTTATGGTAGAAATAAAATGAGCTAAGTGAGGAAAAGACTGGGGTGTAGTCATATATATAGCTAGGGTTCAAGACTTGCTTCCAAAAATTCTAATTTTGTCCCTTAATCTGGCATTTTTGTTTCTGGTTTGTTTTAGCTCCTTTTTGAGAATTGCCTTCTCCATCATAAAATTTAAGTCCTCAATCTTATAAAATGGCGTTGGAATTACTCAATTTGAAGTTAAAACCTTTCTGAACATAACAGTCAAAGTTCAGGTCAATCGATGTGAGAAAACATACACCGGAGAAGTTTTAACTATCCCAAGGCTTTCTATGGTTTTCAAGGCCTATAAGAATCCCAAAGAACTCAAAATTTCCATTTAAAAAGCTCTCCTATGAGCATTCTAAAATTTGCCCAAAATTATGAAAATGTTGTTACATTACGTAACTATTCTGTTATTTTCTGTCTGGTTATTTTAACCTTTGTTTCAGGGCACCTTTGCCCTCCTAATTTCATTACTTAATATCTAGATCATTATTCTAATTTTTTTGGATCTTCACCAATTTATTTTAGATGACTTACTTTGAAAACATATCCGTTTTTGTCGTTTTTGCAAAAATCGAACATTACACAAGTATGCTTATTTTCTAAGTGTTGGGGCCATAGCTAGATAAGCCCAATCATGCTAGGTTTTTATCAAAACTCAAATTGGGCTTTTGGAAATCATCCTTGGCATATTAAAATTAATTATGGAGCTCTATTCTAAATTTTACCCAAATAAAAATTTAAATCTTTAATTAAATTTATTTTTCACCAAAAATTGCCAAGTTATTATTATTTGCCTAAAAATGTCCAAAATAATCATTTTTATTAGGAAGTTTCTATTTCCATAATTTTAAAAAATTCTCTTAATATTTTGTTATTTTACAAATTAAATTACTTCTCTATAATTTCCTTTAATTAATTTCTAGATGTTACATTATCCCCATCTTTTAGGAATTTTGTTCTTAAAATTAGACGTATCTTATTCAAAATGTGTTGGATAATTTTTCGTCATTGTTTCCTCCTTTTCCTAAGTTGCATCATTAGGAGTTAGTCCTTTCCATGCCACTTTTGCCAAGAGGATGTTCTTACTATACAACTATTTAACTTTCGAGTTCACTATCATTTCTGGCTCAACCATATATGGCAAGTTATCTTATAGATGCATATTCTCATGCTCAATGACATGTGAAAGGTCTGAGTGATATTTTTTCAAGTGGGATGAACACATTATACACTTGGGCCAAATTACGAGGTAAAGCCACTCTATAGGCCATGAGGCCTATTCGCTCAAGGATTTGAAAGGGATTAAGATTATAATGAATGTAATTTTTGTAAAATGACAAAATGACCTGTATAAAAGTAAGCCCTCTGAAATGAGCTAGATAATGTCCTAAAAAATTTGGGTAGAGTCCTAGGCTCCTAAAAATGATAATTCTAGGTTCAGACGGAAAGGAAAATAGAGCTAAGACGATGAAACAATTTATGACAAAAATTGACGAAATGTATTGACATTTTCGTAAATAAGTGCAACTTTTGGAAAAACACATAGGAGGGTGTATGTTTGAGTTGCCTAGGCTTCTCAGAGGCCCCAAAAACCATGGGAAGCCCTGGGACTAGTAAAGCCCCTCCGGTGTATGTTTTCCAACGACAGTGAGCCCGAACTTTGTCAGATTCGTTTGGAAAGATTTTAGCTCTAATTTGAGTGATTCCAAAGGCTTTTTATTAAATTAGGAATCTAAATTTCATAATGGAAAAGATGGTTCCCAAAAAAGAGTTAAAACGAAGCTGAAACAAAATTGCCATTACAAAAGAATGAAATTGAAATTTTTGGAAAAGTGTGTTTCTAGAAGCTCCCACACACTTCTCCCCTCTTCTCCCACCTTCTTAAGCACGACCCTTTCTACCCAAAATATAGAAAATTTTCAGCTCCTTTAGGCGCACCAAGAGAGGAAGAAAAGGGAGAAGCAGGCAAGAAAGGTAATGAAACTTGGAGAATTTCATGCTTTTCCTTCTTTCAACTTTGCTCCTTTTTTTCTTGGTTATTCTTCCATGGTTTATTTGAGCTATTTGGTTTTGTTTTAATCCAAAATATTGAGGGGGGAGTTTGAAATTCTTGAAAGGAAGCAAACCAAGGAGAAAGACTCTTGAAACTAAGTTGGAATCCAAGGTAATTCATGCTTTGAATTGTTTCTTCCCTTTGCTTCCTCTTGCTTTGAGCTTCCGCCTAAATCAGAACCATAAGGGGGAGGGAAGTTCTATCCAAAAACAAGAGAGGAACAAGGGTTTTAGGCCATGGGGAGATGGAATATGACAAGAAATTCTAAGGAAAACCAATAGAAAACAAGATAGAAAAGTGTGGGCTTCTTTAGGGTTTTGTAAAATCTGATTTTATGTGAGTAATTCCTTGACTATTTGAATGTTTCCTTGAGCTCCTAAGACCTCTAGAAACCTTCCCAAGTGGCTCTCCCATCAAGGAAAAATTAAGAACTCCATGAACCCCTTCCTTGGTGCATTTCTCGGCTAAGCAAGGTTAAATAGCCTAAGGAGTGTTTTAATTTGTTCTAGCCTTGGTTTGGGACTTTATATGATGTTAGAAGATGGGAGAAACCATTGAAAAAAATTTAGGAGCTATGGAATGAAAGATGGAGCAATGATGTCCATAAAGGTGCCTTATGAAGTAACTTGGGTTTCCAATTGTGCAAGTGAATGTGTGAGGGCTCCAAGGACCTTAAATGAGTCCAAGAAGTCTAGAAATAACAAAGGAATGGAGCATGGAATTTGAAATGTAAGAGTTGCTTCAATAGGGCAATTGTGGAACCATTATGCCATTTATGAAACTGAGTGCGTGTTCAAGAGTATCTTTAGTGTCTTGGCTTGCTTCAAGTGTGTAATTATGTGTTGTTTATGGTGTTTAGACCAAGAGAACACTAACCCACCTAAGTGCACTTGTGAGGCCAAAAAGAGGGAGGAATAAGACAAAGGAAGGCTTGTAAAATTCAAGGTAGCTATCCACCTCATTCTCTTGCATTCTTGTGTGCATATATATATGTCTTTGTGTGCTTGAGTATGCTCTTGTGATTTGAGAACATGCCATTTGATGTCTTGAGGTTACATTGGTACCAATGTGTTGTTTTGAATGCCATTGATTGTGAGAATGGCTCATAAGGGTGAGGTGATGCCAAAAATCCCTTAATGTGGGTGAGGAAGTACCAAAAGTCTCAAGGCATCGGTGAGACTAGGCCAAAAGTCTCTTAGATGGGTGAGGCCAAGTCAAAAGTCCCTAGGCCAAGGGTAAGGAATATCCAAAAGTCCTAGAGACAAGGTGAGACAAAACTAAAAGTCCCTAGAGCTCCTTGATGGCTTAATTGTGAAAATGTGGCATGAGAATCTTGGAAATAAGCATTTATGATCTTGGTAGCTTGTTTACTTGTGCACTTGATGTATGTTTGCCTTGAATGTGTGTGTGAATGGGTGTGTGAGCTATTGAGATTCTTGGAATCTCACTCCCCTTTCCTCCTCACTCTTAACTTGTCTAGGTAGTGCTTGAAGGCAAGGAAATGCAAGCCAAGAACAATAGAAAGCCTTACTTTGCCTATTATGTAGTCTAAATTGTAGTTGAATGTCAAAGTGGCTTTATGCATATTATTTTTGTGATGTAAGATGTTTAACAAATGTAATATGATGTATGGATACTATATATACTTTATGTAGCATGAAAGCAATAGAAATATGAATTTTGAATCATGGATGGCATGTATGTATTAGTGTATTATTGGGTCTAAGATGGTCAAAATGAAATGCATGGGGTTTCAGACCACTTGGGTAGTGTCTACAAGTCATGTTTGTTCTTTTAAACTTGCTTAAGAGGAGCCAAACCATTGGAGAGGCCATTTGGGCAAAGTAGACACCTTACATGGAGCAAAATTGACCATTTGAATAAGCTACTCACTTTTTATCCAAATGAGCTCCTTTTGATTTGAAATTTTTTATGCACTTAGATTTTGTTGATAGATTTTTGGGAAGCTAAAGTGGGAAATTTTTGGAGGTCTATGGAATATTTGGTGAATTTTCAAAGTTGAGAATTTTTCTTGTTTTGGTTCAGTGCACTGTTCATTCTAGTTCGAATTGGAACTCTGTCACTCATGAGGCAAATGATGTCTAATTGCCACAAAATTTTATATGAGAAACTAGACCTTCCTAGTGAATTTACCAATTAGAAGCACCTCATTTGAATGTCTAGGGAGGGAGATATTAATTTTTTAAGTTGCTATCCAGTATCAGGCATCTAGTCAGACCTGTGTCACTGTTTGATTTGTTTTTTAGGCCTGGACATGCCAAAACTAGTCTAAAGTTATTGTTTCCCTCTAGCTAACATCTGTATCTTTCTATATTGGTATCATTTACATGGATTAAATTTTTTTGGAATTAATTAGACATTTTTGAAATTTATGACAGTAAACTGTATCAATACCAGGAACAGCTGAACCTTTATGGCTATTTCATTGTTAAATGTGGTCCAAAGGCTATAATCATGTTTTGAAATTATTTTTAGTGTAAATTTAACATCTACCACTTTCCAAAAAGCTATAGTTTATGTGATTTATATTTGTCTACATTCAGTTATAATTTTTCAAAATTACCCTTGAAATCTGCTACTATATAGTTACAGGAAATGAAGGAATTTTGGGATTTTTGACCTTTAATCCGTGGTTTATGCCAATTTTTGAGAATGTTATGATTTGTATGTATGAAAATTAATTAAATAATGTTGTTGATGAGTTCATGGGGTTTTGGAGATGTGAAATGAAAAATTTATCCACTATGCAACGCAATTTAATTCATTATTTTAATGCATTTTCTTGAGATTTCTTTGATAAAGTGCATATCCTCACTTGAAAGAGAGGGATAAATGTTAGAAATAATATTATATTACAAAGATATCATGGATTGACCTTTCTTAAGGAACACATTGTCTCTTACCTCAAATTTCATAGGTCTCCTCCTCTTATCTGTACAACTTTTTTGCCTACTCTGAGCAGCTAGTAATTTCTTCCCGATAAGTTTAGTTTGACGGGTGATTTGATTTACTATATTGGGACCTAAAAGGCTCTTCTCATTAAGTTTTATCTAGCACAAGGGTGATCTACACTTTCTCCCATAAAGTGACTCAAAGGATGTCATTTGAATATTACAATGGTAACTGTTATTATAAGCAAACTCAACAAAGGCAAGTACACATCCCAATTTCCCTTTAACTCTAGAAAACTAGCCATAAGCATATCCTTAAGAGTTTAAATAGTCCTCTTAGTTTGTCCATCTGACTGAGGATGGTAGGTAGTGCTAAAGTTAAGATTCGTACCTAAGGTTTCCTGCAAAGATCGTCAGAATTTTGATGTGAACCTAGGGTCCCTATTGGACATAATGCTATTAGGAATACCATGCAATCTCATAATTTCATGGACATAAAGCCATGTTAGTCTATCTAAACGATAAGTAGCCTTAATAGATACAAAGTGGGTAGACTTTGTTAGCTTATCCATAATCATTCAAACAGCTTTATAACTCGAGGATGTCCTAGGCAAACACATCACAAAATCCATGTATATATTATTCCATTTCAATTTCAAAATTTTTAAAGGGTGTAACAAGCTTATGGGTTTCTAATACTCAACCTTACCTTTTGGCAAATTGGACCCTTAACAATATAATCTGCTATATCTAACCTCATTCCAGGCAACCAAAAACTTTTCATAAGGTCTCTATACATCTTAATAGTGTCCGGATGAAAGGTATACCTACTTTTATAGGCCTCATATAGTACCAAAATTTTTTACCTCCTCATTCTAAAGTATACACACTTTCCTTGATGCCTCACTAAACCATCATTAGATAAGTCAAAGTCCTTAACTTCTCCATTCCCCAATTACTCTCTAATCTTACCTAAATGTTCATCTAACTCTTAAACATCCTTACTTCTCTTTTTAAAGTCACTCTTTATCCTTAACTAGCCCAAAAGAAGACTACTAGGATATGCAGTCATGACCAAATTCAAATCTTTCAATTCCTTAATCAACCTTTATTTACAAAGCATCATCATTGCCATATGAATAGATTTCCTACTCAAGGCATTGATGAGCATATTCACCTTTCCTGAATGATACTTTAGGGAGTAGTCATGATCCTTAAGGAACTCTGTCAAACCTAACTTAATTTATTCATGTTCATTAGCAACCACTTTTACCATGTTAACGTGTACCATATAGTTAATTTTAGTCCATTCATGTACTAAATAGAGCCATAGGGGTCTAATGTTAGGTTCTTCATTAAGTCATAAATTACACATTAAAAGCATGAAAATATTCATGGACTCGAAATAGCATAGTACATATAATTTGCATTAACTTTAAATTTTCATATCTTAGGCTAAAAAACCCCAATTGTACAAATTAGGTGTTTATGGAAAGCTTAAGATTTGAACTATAACTTGTAAAAGTTTCAAAATGCAAATGAATCTATTTGACACCCAAAAGTCATAGAGAATAGAACCCGTCTAGAATTTTGCCACAATAGACTAACATAAACAGATCTTAACTTCAAAAATGCATAGCTTTATCTACACAACTTTGATTGACACAAACTCTAGAGTTATAATGTGAACTTCATGCTTGTAAATTTTTATAAGCAATAGAGTTCATTTGACCCCCCAAAGACATGGAACATTAGAACTGGTTAGTAGGAATGGTACTAGGACCAAAATGTAAAATCTATTGAACTTTGAAAATTTGTGAAATATTCTATAGGACTTTAAAAACTCTGATTCTTAGCTTTTAGAAAGCTTTATTAGGACTCTAATTGCATGCCAAATCTTAGATTCAAACTAGGTCATTTGAGAGACTTTTGACATTGGTGTAATTTGGGTCACCTTTATGCCACTTTTAAGGTTCCAAATGGTTCAATTGCTATCTAATTGGAGTTCTTCCACTTTAAACAAATTTCAATCATTTTAAACAACATTTCCATCTATTTCATTATATGTAAAGAGGCTTGAATCAAAATTTGGCCCTCTTGCATCCAAGTTTACATGCATACATAATGGCATCACTTATGCAATTTGCTACACAATTGCCCATTTTATACCACAAAATGCTATATATTAAAGTTTTCAAGTTTGTACACATGGTCTCATCATAAACACATGGAATATTTATGTCATTTTACATCATAAGCCTTTAATGATGCATAAAAATGTCATATTAGGACATACATCAAAATTAAATACAAGTGACAATCCTAATACTTCATTTCTAGGCTTTAAGTCCTTTCAATGTCCTTGCTTTGGCTTGGTGACTTTGAAATGGTTAGTGGGAGCATGAGAGTGAGATTTTTCAGAGAATCTTAGTAGCCAATCTTAACCAATCCATGCACACATGAATACAATGAGAAAATGACATGCATGTGGTGCAGAGATGGAATGCATGTGCTTTATGCAAGTCAAATGCATCATATAGCTTCAAAACTCAATCATTCTCAAGCCATGGCATGTGGTGTAGAGATGTTATGCATGTGCTTCATATAAGTTAAATACATCTTATATCTTAAAAATTCATTCATTCTTAAGCCATGGCATCATCATAAACTAGCTAGGGTCTACTAATCTCAACTCGGGGGCAAGAAAGAGCTACTATGCTTAATTCCATGTTATAGGGAGGTAGGAGTCATCACATGAACTTTTCATACACATATCACTCATTTTGGAAAACATGAGAAAACATATTTCATGAATGCATCAAGCAATAGCATATGCAAACATTTCAACTCATTCAAGTATTCATATGTGTGCAAGAAAAGGAGATGAAGCTACCTTAGGACTTACAGAGCTCCAACTACCACTTGACACCCACACTGTAATGTCTGATTTTCGTTAAACGACAGAAACAAATGCATTTTTAAAGTAAGTTCCCCTAAATGAATTAGTTAAGGTCTCAAAAAATTTGAGTAACATTCTAGATTCCTAAAAATGAGAATCCCAAGTTCAGACAAAAAGAAAAATGGAGCTAGAATGAAGAAACAATTTCTTACAAAAAACTTACGAAACATAATGGTATTTTCGTAATTTTGAACAATTTTTGGAATTCATACAGGAGGGCTTTTTAAATAAAACTATTGAGTTCTTCGGGGTTCTTAAAGGCCCTGAAAACCATGGAAAGTCTCGAGACAGTTAAAACCCCTCTGGTAGATGTTTTCCAATGTCAGTGCACTCAAACTTTGACAGATTTATTCGGAAAGGTTTTAGCTTTGATTTGAGTGATTCCAAAAGAATTTTACTAAATTGGGAACCTAAATTTTATAATAGAAAATACAGTTCTAAAAAAAGAGCTAAAACGAATTAAAAACAAAAATGCCAAAAATGAAAGGCAAAATGAGAATTTTTGAAAAAACCATTCTCCTCCACCTATATATATAGGGCACCCCACTCTCCCATTCACTTAGCCTCATATTTTTTTACCCTAAACTAGAGAAGAAACCCTAAGAGAGTGGCGCACCAAGGGAAGAAGAAGAGGAGGAGAAAACAAGGCTTGAAGGTAAGGAATTTTGGTACTTTTTCATGCTTTCTTCCTTCTAAACCTCTTCTCCTCCATTCTCCTTTGTTTCCTATGATTATAAATATAATGAAGTTTATAAATTTGATTTGAAGAGAGGATACTAAAGAAGACAAGATTCAAGTGAGAAAACAAGGAAAAATAAGGTAATTTCTTCTTCTATGGTTGTTACCCTTTGCTTCTCTTCTCTACCCATTTCACCCCACTCAAGAAGTCCTAGGAGGGCTTGGTTTTTAAGTAGAACCAAGGGGGATTCTTAGGAAAAAGGGTGTGGAGATTAAGAATATACAAAGAGAATTAACAAATAACCATGAAAATTTAAAATGCAAATCTAGGGTTTCAAGTGTTCCTTATAAAACTTGATTTTTTACAATGGTTCCTAGACTTAAATAAGTGTTTGAATAAACTCCTAAGATCTCTAGAAGTCCCCCTATGTGCATCTTCCCTTGAGACAACAAAGCAAACTCCATGGAAGCCAAAATCCTTCATAGCCTCGGCATAAAGGGGTTTATGTACCTACAGAGAGTTTTGAATTCTTCTAAGCCCATTTTTGAGTCATATATGATGAGTGAAGATGAGTGGAGGCCTAGGGAAAAATTTAGAAATCATAAAAAGTGAGTTAGCCTTATATGTTCTATAATATGAATTAAAGAAGCAACATATAGTTAGGCTCTTTGTTTTGATCATATGATGATTCCAAGAGGCTTAAAAGGAGTCAAGAATCATATATGAAAGGAAAGGATGGGGCCTAGAATTTATTTGATGGGTGTTACTTCATTACATGCATTTTTGGAACCATAAAGGTGTTTATAGGTTAAGCTAGTGTCTAAGTGTAACACCCCAAAATTAATTAAGATGTTAATAATATATTTGGACTAATTAATAATGATTCCTGTACTCATCTTGTAGCTAGTTCTTCATGCTTCCTCGAGTTTGAATGAGTGTGTGCATGTGGCAGCCCCTTTCTCACACTTAAAACCCATGCTCTTCCTCTTCTCTTTCCACATAACTTTTCACAGCTTTTTTCTAGCTTCTTCCTTTATGTAATATCCCTTGCATGGCTTTATTTTACACATGTGACTTCTCCTCCCAGCTCTTGCTTCATACGTCCTTCTAAACTCACGTGTTTTCTTTCTTTTCCATGAGTTTTCTTCCACATGAGTTACCTTATAGATATTTCTACCCTCTAGACCTGTGGCATTTACACACCTTCCACCTTAGCTCCTTCATCGTGTAATCACATTCTCCCTAGCTTCCTTTCATGTAGCTTTATTAGTAAATCACGTTGACCAACTTGCATATGTGAATCCTTTGCCACATAGAACTGGTCCATGCTTTGTGCTAAATTGAGAGAGTGGTGAATGAGAATGGATTCTTTCTGAATCATGTTCTACCTCAGCTCAAGACTGCCTCATGCTCATGTACATCTTCATATAGCTTCTTTTCATTCATTTCTCTTCTCCACGTATAAGTGTGTATTTGCTACAAGTGGAGCCACATGTGGAAGTCCAACCCATGTATGAAACTAAGAAAGCCCAATGATTTGCACACCAAGAATGGAAAGAAAAATTAAGTAGGAAAAATTACAAAATTATCTATAGAAATTTATGCATTAAAAACTAAGATTTTGTAAATTCTTTTCTAAAGTGCAAAGAATGGCTACTAAAGTCAAATTCCAATTAATTAAACCTCTAACGCCATATTCCATCATCAAAATGCCTAAGCTAAAGAGAATAAAATATATAAAAATTATGCTTATCAAGCACCACAACACAAAGAGTGTACATGTAATATCCGGTTCTTCGAAAATGAGAGAAAATGTGGAAAAGGCATAAAGTATGGCAGTGGACCAAGTTAATTTAAGGGTTGAGATAACATCTCATCACCTCGGTCTAAGATCTTATCAACAAGATCTTGTAATCTGTAGTGCAAATTTGGAGACCTTGTCGACAAGGTTTTCTCCAGTAAGTACAAGGTTTCCTTGTATAATGTGTTAAAGCTTGTGTGGTATGGAATTGGGTATGGAGGACTTTTTAAATGAAAGTTTTGAGTTCTTCGGGGTTCTCAGAGGCCTTGAAAACCATGGGAAGCCCCGAGACAGTTAAAGCCCCTCCGGTGGACGTTTTCCAATGTCGGTTGACTCGAACTTTAATTGATTCATTTGGGAAGGTTTTAGCTCCGATTTGAGTAATTCCAAAGGTATTTTACTAAATTGGAAACCTAAATTTTATAATGGACAAGACAGTTTTAAAAAAGGAGCTAAAATAAGTTAGAAACAAAAATGCTAAGAACGAAGGGTAAAATGAAAATTTTTGAAAAAGTCCTTCTTAAACCCATATATATATGAGGTGTCCTTCTTCTCCTCTCATTTAGGTCAACCAAGTTCTACCCAAAAACTAGAGAAAAATCAAGGGAAGGAGGTGCACAAGAATAAGGCAAAGGAGAAGGGAAAGTTTCAAGAAAAAGGTAACAAATTGTTAGAATTTCCTAGTCTTCTCCTTAGGAAATCTCTTCTCCTCCTTCTCCACTTTCTCCCTATGGTTTTCTTAAAGTTTTTGGTGCTGTTTTGAGGTCAGACCAAGAAGGGGGAAAATTCGAATTTGAAGAGAGGAAGCCAAAGAAAGGAAGATTCAAGTGAGAAAACAAGGAAAAATAAGGTAAATCTTCCATCCCATGGTAGATACTTCCTTCCCCTTCTTCTCCCTATTTCGCCCCATGTATGTAGATACAAGAGGGCTAGAATTTTGAGGAGAACCAAGGATGATTTCCATGAATTTAAGGGAGGAGAGTAAGAATATGTAAAGAAATCCAAGTAAAAACTATGAATTTGCAAGATAAAAAAGTTAGGGTTTTGATTACACCTTGAACTCTATCATGAACCCTAGCCATATTTTATAATATTTAAGTGTTCATATAAGTACCTAAGACACCAAGAGAACTTCCTACATGATTCTCCCATTAAAGGAAGCAAAGAAACTCCATTGGTGCCATATGGAAGCATATGCTTCGGCCAAGAAGCGGTTATGCACCTTGGAGTGTTTTAATTTCTTCCAAGCTTAGTTTTGTATCATGTATGATGGGAGAGTATGAGAGGAAGCCTTGGAAAAAGTTTAGAAGCCATAGAAAGCAAGATGGCCTTATATTTCCATAATACAGCTTAAAGAAGTAACACCTAACTAGGCTCTTAGAATTGATTATGTGATGACTCCAAGAGGTTTAAATGGAGTCAAGAATCATAAATGAATAGATAGAATAGAGCTAAGATAATGTTTTCCAAATGTTGATTTATTAAGTGCATTATGGAACCATAAAAGAGCCTTATAAGTCACCTAGCCTTTCTAGTAACTGTGTGGCCTTAAAATTTGTTGCAAGAGTATAATTAGCTTCCATATAATGTGTCTAGGCTAAGAGAAATTATCTCCACATTCTTAAGTGTGTGAGGTCAAGGGAGAGGATTCAAGACCTAAGGAAAAAGTGTGTAAATGCAAGAAAGGTAGCTTTCTCCACCTTCTCTCATCCATAGATGTGTGCTTACATTGTCTTGATTATGTGTATGTATGTTTTAAGCTATGAAAAGTATTCTAGTATGATTTTATATGCCATGGTACCATGATGATACATTATGTTTCTAAATGATATTTTATATGCTTGCTTTGGTTTGCTTGAGTATGGAAAAGCCAAGAACCCTCTAGCCATGGTGAGGATGAGCCAAGAACCCTTAGAATTGGTTAAGACAAAGTAAAGAGTCTCCCAAAAGTGAGGTTAACTCCCAAGAGCAAAGTTGAGTCTAAGAACCTCTTAAAGAATGGGTAAGGCAAGTCTAAAATCCACAAGTGAATGGGTGAGGCTAATCCACTTACTTGGCAAGCCTATGTATGCTATGTATGACTTTTTCAAATGCCAAGAATGCTTCTTAAATGATTGCATATGTTAATATGCCCATGCATGCATTTGTGAGACTTGTATTGCATGCTTTATGTGTGATTGAATGGGAGATGAGCTATTGGGATTCTTTGAATCTCATCCCCTCCTCTCCAATGTCTTAACATGTTAGGTGAAACAATTGAGCAAGGTATTGGAGGCCACCAAGCTTAGAAGGAGAAGATGGCATCAAAGTATATGAATATGCCTAGTTTTGCCTTCTTTTAGCCATACATATGGCATATGATGTAATCCCATGATGAAATTGTTATATAACCATATGAACATATACAAATACTTAAATATATGATGTATGAATGAAATTTGATGCCAAATGTATATGATAGCATGTTTTGGGTATTGAATGGCAAGTTTAGCTCTTGAATGGTTAGATAAATTAGTGTAATAATGGAAATAGAATGGCCAAATTGAGATACATAAGGTTTGAGACCACTTGGGCAGTTCATACAAGTTATGTTCATACTTTTAAAACTTGCCCAAGAGGTGCCAAATTCAAGAGGACACCATTTGGACTAAAGTGACTCTTGATATGGAGCAAAAATGACCATTTCATAAGGCTATATCACTTTTTGACCAAATGAGCTCTCCTTGATTTGAAACTTTGCATTCATGTAGAACTTATTGATAGCTTTTTGGAAAGTTAAATAACAGAATTTTTTTGAGATCTAGAGAAAATTTGATAAATTTTCAAAGTTGAGAAATTTTCTAGTTTTGGTCTGGTGTATTGTTCACTCAGGTCCGAAAATGAAATCTGTCACTCAAGGGGCAAATGATGTCCAATTGCCATGAAATTTTATAGGAAAAAGCTAGACACTTCCAATGGCTTGTGATAACTTGAAGCACCCAATTTGGATGTCTATAGGGGGGAGATATGAATTTTTGAAGTTTCTACTCAGTATCAGGCGTCCATATTGACCCAGGTTACTGTTTGATCGAGTTTCGAGAATTAGACGTGCTTAAAATAGTATGGAGTTATTTTTTTCCTCTATCTAACATATGTATCTTTTTATATTGGTATTATTTTTATGTTTTATATTTTTTTGAATTAATTGAATATTTTGAAATTTGCTATAGAAACCTGTGACAGTACCAATAGCCAGCCAGACCTCTATCCCTTCTCAAATGTCAAACATCCTTTGTGTGATGATTAAAGGTCTAGTCATATTTTTAGTATAAAATAGACATGTGTAGCTTCCCAAAAAGTTATATAATTCATTTTTTTTATTTTTTAAAATTATTTATGATTTTCTAAAATTTGTGATAGAAAAGCTAAAATTCTGGTTCAAATTACTTCATGAGATTTCATGCTTCCCTTTGCTTTGCACAACCTCTAGGCTGCTTTTTGGCAATGGATTTGAGTTGAATCTATGTAATTAAATATGGGAAGGTGATACATGAGTCCATATAAGTCAGGGGCTCTAAAAGAAAAATTTTACCCATAAAGAAATGCAACTTATCCATGAGAATTAATATTATTATGTTGCCTCCCATAGAACAAGCATGAAACAAGGCATGGGAATTGCATGAATTGAGTCTTAGAAGTATGATGTTACACTTATTGGTATCAGAGCAAAGTTCCAGGCTCTCTCAGATTAGATTTGGCTTGAGTATGTAGCAATAGGGCTATGTAAAGGCTTGAAGAGATATGTAAGGCCTTATATGAGACATGTTGGGTGTGTTAAGATAGTTTGAGGCTTTATCATGATAAGTAAGTTGTAGAATGGTCTTGGAGTAGTTAGTGGACACCAGGAAAGAGTGGCCTCTAGAGTAGCTTGAGCAGAACTAAGCTTAAGCAAAGTTAAGGGATCTAACGGCTAGAGCTTGATGAGATGTGATAGCTCGTCAGGTTCAGTGGCAAGCCCTAGATATGAACAATGAGAAATGATCTCGTTGATAGGAAGAGGCTTGATAGAGAGAGTATGTGAGGCCTAATTCTCCTTGGTAGTCATACTCAAGCCATTCCGAGATGTCCTACTTAATGCAGAGACAAGTAGTGATGTAGCACAGTATGAGATGAGACTGTGACTGCGCAAGACCAGTTTAGAAAGGAATGAGAAAGAGAGTTATCCCCTAGCCACAACACCTAAATGTCTAGATAAGTATTAAAGCCCAAAATTTTAATTCCCTCAGGCTAGGAGTTTGAGTTACAAGCTATACCCTTTAGAGCCCTGACAGCCCGAAGGTGATAGTCAGCTATTCATGAACGAAATAAGAGGTAGAACTCTCTCACTTGATGATAAGCTGGGTGATGCGAGACCCACTAGGAACATGCCCTAGAGAACCTTTAACAATTCGAAACTATGCCCGGGATCGGCTAGAAACAAGACTGTTGGTCAAAGGAAAGACCCTAAGAGAACTTGTCTCTTAGAACCCTAGCCTTAAGACGCCACAAAGGAAGACCAATCCTTTGATAAGTCACGTGAATTTTCAGAGAACACAAAGAAGCAAAAGCCTCTCAAAGTATTGAATAATACTCAAGTTCATTCATTCATGATTCAAAATAGAGTACAATAGGGAGCCTTTTATAGGCAAAGTTTCTAAAAGACTTAAAATCCTACTTAAACTAAAACTCTTAAAATCTAATTAGAAATATTTTAAACAATCCCTAAAATCAAGGAATAAGATTAAGATATTAATTTTAACTTAATCTCCTAGATAAGCTCCTTGACCAAGTCCAAAAAAATAATATAATAATAAAAAACGAAATTCAAAAAGAGTTCTAGTCAAAACTAGAGTCCTAGTCAAAACTAATTAATATTAATGGGCTGGACATCTTGTATTTGAAATACTATTCACGTCCTCTAGCTTTAATGGGCTCTTTAAGCATCAACTTGGGCTTGAATAAGCATGATTAAGACTCTATTTGCTTCCTCAATGCATGCACTAACATTATGGGCTTCTAATTCAGCAAATTGAAGCCCAATTGCTCTTTGTAGACGCTTAACTCTTCCTCTTGTCATTGGGCCATCTATTATCAAGTCTTTTCCACACGAGCATCCTTCCTTACATGAGTCTGGTTCATATTACTTGGTGTTATTGCATCATTCCCCCCCTCTTGAAAAGGATTCGTCCTCGAATCTGCAATATCAAAGGAAGAGAGATCAGTTACATTAAAAGTAGCACTAATATTTCCATAAGAACTAGGTAAGTCAATTTTATAAGCATTATCATTAATCCTTTCAAGAACTTGAAAGGGACCATCTCCTCTAGGTTGGAGTTTTGACTTCCTTTTCTCCGGGAAACGTTCTTTTCGCAAGTGAACCCACACCCAATCGCCGGGTTCAAATACTACACGCCTTCTACCCTTGTTAACTTGGTTGGCAATTTGCTCATTCTTTCTTTCAATATTGGCTTTCACCTTCTCATGCAAATCCTGTACAAACTTTGCCTTCCTAGCACCATCAAGGTTAGTAAACTCATGTGAAGGTAAAGGAAGCAAATCTAACGGGGTTAGAGGATTAAAGCCATAAACAATTTCAAAAGGAGAGAATTTTGTTGCAGAATGAATAGCACGATTATAAGCAAATTCGACATGGGGCAAACACTTCTCCCAATTCTTAAGATTCTTTTAAATGATAGCTCTTAATAAAGTAGAGAGGGTTCTATTAACAACCTCGGTCTGCCCGTCAGTTTGTGGATGCGCTGTAGTAGAAAATAAAAGCTTAGTGCCAAGTTTATTCCACAATGTTTTCCAGAAATAACTCAAGAATTTTACATCTCTATCACTAACAATAGTTTTTGGCACACCATGCAACCTAACAATCTCCTTGAAAAATAATTCTGCCACATACATAGCATCATTAGTTTTGGAACAAGCAATAAAATGAGCCATTTTACTAAACCTATCCACAACAACAAAGACACTATCTTTCCCAGTGGGAGATTTAGGCAAACCCAAAACAAAGTCCATAGAAATATCAGTCCATGGGTGAGAGGGAACTGGTAAAGGAGAATACAAGCCATGTGATTGAATTCTAGACTTAGCATGCTTACAAGTAATACATCTAGAACAAACAGCAACCACATCTTTTCTCATGCTAGGCCAATAAAAATGCTCATTCAAAAGAGCCAAAGTCTTTTCTACACCAAAATGGCCCATCAATCCTCCACCATGAGTTTCCTTAACAAGAAGCTCACGAATGGAACACATAGGAATGCATAACATGTTCTTTTTGAAAAGGAATCCATCAAACCTATAATAGTCATTAGCACCATGCAATTCACAAGATTTCCAAATATCAGCAAAATCAAAATCAGATTCATACATGCCTTTTATCATCTCAAAACCTATCAATCTAGCATGCATGGAAGTAATCAAAGTGTAACGCCTAGACAATGCATCAGCTACAACATTTTCCTTTCCCTTCTTATGCTTAATCACATAAGGAAAGGTTTCAATAAATTCAAGCCAACTTGCATGCCTTTTGTTCAATTTACCCTGAGACTTAAGAAACTTAAGACTTTGATGATCAGAATGAATAATAAATTCTTTAGGCCACAAATAATGTTGCCAAGTTTCTAAAGTTCGTTTCAAGGCATACAACTCTTTATCATATGTGGAATAATTTAAAGCAAGACCACTCAATTTCTCACTGAAATATGCAATAGGTTTAGAATCCTGCATCAACACACCACCTATGCCTATACCAGAAGCGTCACACTCAATTTCAAAAACTTTAGTAAAATCAGGCAACACAAGTACAGGGGCATTAGTTAGTTTTTCCTTCAGTATGTTAAAAGCACGCTCTTGTGCTTCACCCCACTTGAATATCACATTCTTTCTTACCAAATCATTTAAAGGGGCAGCAAGAGTAGAGAAGTCCTTCACGAATCGCCTATAGAAGCTTGCCAATCCATGGAAACTTCTTACTTCACTCGCATTCTTTGGAGTTGGCCACTCTCGGATTGCTTTGACCTTTTCCTCATCCACTTGTATGCCACGAGCTCCTACAACAAATCCAAGAAAAACCACAGAATCCAAACAAAAAGAGCACTTCTCTAAATTGGCAAAAAGTTTATTCTCCTTAAGCACAACAAACACATCATGCAAATGATTCACATGTTCTTCTAGACTCTTAGAGTAGATCAAAATATCATCAAAGTAAACCACAACAAATCTTCCAATGAAAGGTCTAAAGACATGGTTCATTAAACTCATGAAAGTGCTAGGTGCGTTAGTCAAGCCAAATGGCATAACTAACCATTCATATAATCCAAACTTGGTCTTAAAAGCAGTTTTCCATTCATCACCTTCTTTCATTCTAATCTGATGGTAACCACTTCTAAGATCAACTTTAGAGAAAACACATGCACCATGCAACTCATCAAGCATATCATCTAACCTAGGGATAGGATAGCGATATTTTACCGTTATTTTGTTGATGGCACGACAATCTACACACATTCGCCACTTGCCATCCTTTTTGGGTACAAGAATCACTGGGACAGCACACGGACTTAGACTTTCACGAACAAAGCCTTTCTTCATGAGCTCTTCCACTTGATGTTGTATTTCCTTAGTCTCGTCTGGATTTGCTCGATAAGCAGGTCTATTGGGAATAGATGCCCCTGGGATAAAGTCTATCCGATGCTCAATGCCTCTTAGCGGGGGCAATCCATCAGGTATTTCCTCTGGGAACAAGTCACAAAATTCCTGTAATAAAGATGTAACACTAGCAGGCAAAGAGTGATCAAGATCATCGATAGTAAGATAAACATCTTTATAAAGTAATAAGAAGGCATTTTCACAAATAAGAGCTCTCTTGATCTCACTTTTACCCGAAAATAAACTCACTTTCTTTTCCTCATGTTTTTCTCTAATTTTCTTTTCCTTTCTACTCAGATCTCCTTTCTCCTGCTTCTTCTCATTCTCAACACTCACACTCACTTTACTTTTCTTTTCTTGCTCTCTCTTCTTACACTCTCTTTCAATTTTTAACTGATCCTCATATGCTTGAACAGGACGAAGAGGGGTCAACACAATGGTCTTACCATTAAAAACAAAAGAATAATAATTTTTTATATCCATCATGTTTTACCTTTCGGTCAAACTGCCATGGCCTACCAAGTAACAAGTGACCAGCATACATGGGTGCTACATCACAAAGAATCTCATCATGATACCAATAGAAAAAGAGATGAGCACCTGTTTTGTTACCTTTACCTCCCCACTATCGTTAAGCCATTGTAATTTATAAGGGGTAGGGTGCCTCAAAGTAGGTAAGTTCAGCTTTTCCACAAGTAAAGTACTAGCTACATTTGTGCAGCTACCACCATCAATAATCAAACTACATACCTTCTTGTGGATGAAACATCGAGTATGGAAAATATGCTCACGCTGCTCTACCTCAAGATCTTCTTTAGGTTGAATATTGAGAGCACGCCTAGCCACAAGGGCTTCACCATTTACAGCTTCCGTTAACTCTAAATCTGAGTCATCAGTCAGGGGTGGCATCTCATCCTCCTCAGACTCACTACTAGCACTAGTCACATCACCATTCTCAAGAACAATCATAGTTCGTTTGTTCGGACATTGTGAAGCAATGTGACCGAAACCATTACATTTAAAGCATCTAAGCTTAGAGGAGGAAGTAGTAGGATTAGAAGATGAGAAGGGTTTTGACTCAGTTTTACCCTTAACCTGAAAGGGTTTTACCTTACTTTCCTCTTTAAACTTGAAATCAGTCTTTGGTTTGAAGGGGACTTTGGAATCCCTCCAAGAACTCGAGTTAGATGTCACTTTCAGCTTTTGTCGAGCCCTTAGCTGCTTTTCCACCTTGATAGCTCTATGCAAGAGCTCCTCCATATCTAGGTAATTGTATAAATCAACTTGGGCAGCTATATCAGGATTTAAGCCCTCAATGAATCGGGCCATGGTTGCTTCACGGTCTTCCTCCACATTTGCCTTAATCATGGCAATCTCCATTTCTTGATAGTAATCTTCCACACTCATAGAACCTTGCTTCAGCTTTTGGAGCCTCTTATGCAATTCCCTATAATAGTAACTAGGGATAAACCGTTTGCGCATGATAATTTTCATCTCTTGCCAATCACGAATTGGACCTTCACCGGTACGTCTTCTGGTGAGTAAGAGTTGATCCCACCAGATGCTAGCATAATCAGTAAACTCTACTGCAGCAAGTTTTACTTTCTTCGCCTCAGTGTAAGAGTGGCACTCGAATACATGCTCCACTTTTCTTTCCCAATCTAAGTACTGGTCTGGGTCATTTTTCCCAGGGAATGATGGAATCTTCATCTTGATATTTCCGATACCACCATCCTTATTGGATGATGATTGTCTACCTCTCTGAGTATGGGACTCCCCAAAGTCAGACTCAGCATCATCATCAAGCTCCACTTGAGCTCGCCTTCTATGGGTCCTCTTATTGGAAGAAGACTCCACATCATCTAATCTGGCACTTAGTTTCTCAAGAGTACTTTGAACAGCCTTAACCCAGACTTTCATGTCAAAGTCACTATGCTCAGATTCTCCAGACATCCTGAAATATTAGTTTGTACAAAAACACAAGCAAAGAAAGATATAGGACCTCGCAACTCACTAGCTCACGTGTTTACACTCAAAAGATGATAAGTTCGCTCGTGTTTAACTCTTTTTGGCTTTTTCTTTAATGTTAATTGCACTCTTGCCTTTTACCACTCAACAATTTGCTTCTTACAAGTGTTCTAAGCAAGTCACAAGCAAATCAAAAGAAAAGATCAGAGTAGTGGCAATCAAAAAACTAAAATTCTAAAATGCAAATTCCCAAAGAATCAAACAAAGGAGAAAAAGAGGTGTATAACAAAAAAAAGCTAAAGAGGAAAGGAAAACAAGGGGGGAGAGGAGGTTGGGATGGCTTGGAAGGAAGGAGAAGAAAAGGAGAAAATCTGAAAATAAGAAACTTTAAAAATAGGAAACTACTTGGGAAATTAGGAAACCAACTTTAAGAAAATATAAAAATTAGAAAACTAAGTGCAATTAGGAAATTGAGTCCAATTAGGAAATTAATTCCAACTAGGAAACTAACTCTAATTAGGAAATTGTCTCCAATTAGGAAACTAACTCCACAACTTGCAACTTTTTTTTTTTCACTTTTTTTTTTTTTCGAATTTCTCTTTTTTTTCACTTTTTTTTTCGAATTTCTCTTTTTTTTCACTTTTTTTTTCGAATTTCTCTTTTTTTTTTCTTTTTTTTTTTCACTTTTTTTTTTGAATTTTTTTTTTTTTGGAGTATCGCACTCTCCCTTTTTTTTTTTTTTGAATGAGTATAGAGGCACGCAACAATGGAAGAAGGAAGAAGATAGAAGACAAAGATGAAGATGAGAAGATAACACTAATGGAAGGAGAAAAGGTGTGAAAGAACAACGGTAGGAAAAACACAAAAATATACCTTGTACTAGCGAACCAAAGCTCTGATACCAAATGATGCGAGACCCACTAGGAACATGCCCTAGAGAACCTTCAACAATTCGAAACTATGCCCGGGATCGGCTAGAAACAAGACTGTTGGTCAAAGGAAAGACCCTAAGAGAACTTGTCTCTTAGAACCCTAGCCTTAAGACGCCACAAAGGAAGACCAATCCTTTGATAAGTCACGTGAATTTTCAGAGAACACAAAGAAGCAAAAGCCTCTCAAAGTATTGAATAATACTCAAGTTCATTCATTCATGATTCAAAATAGAGTACAATAGGGAGCCTTTTATAGGCAAAGTTTCTAAAAGACTTAAAATCCTACTTAAACTAAAACTCTTAAAATCTAATTAGAAATATTTTAAACAATCCCTAAAATCAAGGAATAAGATTAAGATATTAATTTTAACTTAATCTCCTAGATAAGCTCCTTGACCAAGTCCAAAAAAATAATATAATAATAAAAAACGAAATTCAAAAAGAGTTCTAGTCAAAACTAGAGTCCTAGTCAAAACTAATTAATATTAATGGGCTGGACATCTTGTATTTGAAATACTATTCACGTCCTCTAGCTTTAATGGGCTCTTTAAGCATCAACTTGGGCTTGAATAAGCATGATTAAGGCTCTATTTGCTTCCTCAATGCATGCACTAACATTATGGGCTTCTAATTCAGCAAATTGAAGCCCAATTGCTCTTTGTAGACGCTTAACTCTTCCTCTTGTCATTGGGCCATCTATTATCAAGTCTTTTTCCACACGAGCATCCTTCCTTACATGAGTCTGGTTCATATTACTTGGTGTTATTGCATCACTGGGTATAGAGGCAATGAGGCTCGGGTTGGTAGCTAAAGATGAAAATCTAATTCCTGAAAAAGCAAGCCAATCAGAGACTGTTAGCCATGGCCAATTCATTACTTAGCCGCGGCCAATACTTAGACAAGAAAACTAGGGTGAACCCGAGGCTAATTAGCCGCGGTGAATGACAGTATAAAAGGCCTTGTTGGTCATATTTAGGCCAACTTGAGAAATGAACTGATAAGGGGTCAGATGACCCATAGGAAGCGGAAGCCCCTAGTATAAGTAGAGAAAGAGAGTAATGAATAGTCATAGGAGGTTAGTATGAAATTTGTGGGCCTAGTAGTTGAGACTGAGGCAAGAGCTTAACTCAGAATAGGTTAGACACATAATAGGTTACAAATATTGATTATTTTAGCATTACGTCGCGTATAAAAATTTCATTCAGTGTCACATGGACCATGTGGGCTCATACAATACATTCTCATATTTAATTACATGAACACAACTCATTTTCATCATCAAAAGTGGCCTAAATCTCATGGAACTCAAAGGGAAGCTTAAAATACACATATATATTTTCAGCCAGATTTGTCCTCATTTCTATCACAACTTTGGAAAATGATAACTAATTATAGAAAATTTGAAATCATGCATTCCTTGCCATTATAGAAAGCTACACATGTCTAATTCATGCTAAAAATGTGTCCAGACCATAACATCCAACACAAACGATGTTTGACTTCGAAATGGTCCAAAGGTCAGGCTATCCACTGGTGCTGTCATAGAATTCTGCAGCAAACTTCAAAAATGTCCAATTAATTCCAAAAAAATCCAATCCATGCAAATGATACCAAGTTGGAAAGTTGTGAAGAAGGAAAAAATAATCTAGAATGGTTCAGGCATGCCCAGACCTTGAAACTCAATCAAACAGTAACTGAGGTCGCTGGAGTTCCTGATACTGGACAAATTCTTTAAAAAGTTCATATCTCCCTCTCTAGACATCCAAATGAGGTGCTTCTAGTTAAGTCTCTAAAAATGTCTAGTTTCTCTGTATAAAATTTTGTGGCAATTGGACATCATTTAGGCCCTGTGTGATAGATTTCATTTTTAGACCTGAGTGAACAATTACATGACCAAAACCAGAAAATTTGCCAACTTTAAAAATTCATCAAATATTCTCTATATCTCCGAAAATTCTGTTCTTTAGCTTTCCAAAAAGTTCTCAACAAACTGTAATTGCATGACAAATATCAAATAGAATAAGAGCTCATTTAGATAAAAAGTGACATAGAGTTCTAAATTGATCAATTTTGGCTCTATATGGAATACCAAAATATCCAAATGGCTTTCCTTAGGGTTTAGCACCTCTTAGGTAAGTCTAAAAGCATAATTAGGAATTGTGTGAGCTGCCAAATGGTCCCAACCTTCACGCATCTCATTTTGGCTATGCCACTTGCAATTATACACAATTGCATAAACTCATTCAAGAAGCTACAATGTCATAACATGATCATATTGCATTCTAGTGATAACATAATACATTCTTCCATTTATACATGACATATTATCATAATTACATGTGTTCGTAACATCATAATACATGTACATCTATCGGTTACATCAATTGCCTTTTGCATGGTCTTAAAGTAGCAAAATTCAAGCACTTTAATGTCATCCTCTCATCTTCAAGGTGGTTGGCTTCCATTACCTTGATCTCTTGGTCCACCTTGCATGTTAGAACATTGGAGAGGAGGGGATGAGATTCAAAGAATCCCAATAGCTCATCTCCCATTCAATCATACATAATGAATGCAAAACAAGTCTCATAAATGCATGTATGGTCATATTGACATGTGCAAACATTCAAGAGGCATTTTCATAATTTGAAAATGTCATATATAGGATACACAGGCTTGCCAAGCAAGTGGATTGGCCTCACCCATTTACTTGTGGATTTTGGACTTGCCTCACCCATTCTTTAAGAGATTCTTGGACTTAACCATGCTCTTAGGAGTCCACCTCACTTTTGGGAGACTTTTTACTTTGTCTCAACTAATCTTAAGGGTTTTTGGCTCATCCTTACCATGGCTAAGGGTTCTTGGCCTCACCACACTTAAGCAAACCCAAGCACACATCATAAACATCATATGAAAGCATATTGTAACATCATGGCACCATGGAATCAAAGTCACTCTAGAACACTTTTCATGGCTTAAAAATACACTTAAACACATTCAAAGACAAGAAAAGCAAACAATCATGCATGAGAGAAGGAGGACTGAACTACCTTGGATACAATTACACACTTTTTCTCTTGAATCCAAGCTCCCTCTTTCGGCCACACACACAAAAAAGTGTGGGGATGATTTCTCTTAGCCTAAACACAATTTATGGAAGCCAATTAGATTCATGAAATTAATTCTAAGGCCACACAACTTACTTAGATACTAGTTTGACTTATAAACCCCATTATGGTTTCATAAATGCACCTAATGAGCAACACCCCTTAAATAATTTCTAGGCTCTATTCTTTCTTTTCAAATATGATTATTGATTCCTTTTAAGCCTCTTGGAGTCATCACACCATTAAAAGAAAGAGCCTAACTACGTGTTGCTTCTTTAAGTCATATTATGGAACATAAAGCACCATCTCACTTTCTATGCTTCCTAAATTTTTCCCAAGGCTTCCCCTCATATTCATTCATCATATATGACTCAAAAATGGGCTTAGAAAAATTTTAAACTCTCCCTAGCTACCCTAACCTAGGTCGAGACCATAAAGCTTAATGGCCTTCATGGACTTTGCTTTGTTTTCTTAAAGGGAGATGCATGTAGGGAGCCTCATAGGGATCTTAGAAACTCAATTAAACTCTTATTTAAGCATAGGAATCATTGTACAAATTTAGATCTTACAAGGTGCACATAAAACCCTAGAAATTGCATCTTAAAATTCCATGGTTTTTTTGTTAATTCTCTTTGCATATTCTTAATCTCCACACCCTTTTTCCTTAGAATCACTCTTGGTTCTGCCTAAAAATCAAACCCTCCTAGGGTTTCTTAGGTGAGGTGAAATGGAGAAAGGAAGGGAACCAAAGGTAGCGACCATGGGAGGAGAAATTACCTTATTTTCTTGCTTTTTCTCACTTGAATCTTGCTTTCTCCAAGCTCCTCTCTTCAAATCCGAAATTTCCCCTAAGTTTCTCCCTTAAAACAGATTTGTGAACTTCATTTTAATCAAAGAAAACAAAGGAGAATGGAGGAGAGGAGGTTTGGATGGAAGAAAGCATGAAAAACTACCAAGAAACCATAACTTTAGCCTTTGATTTTTCTTCTCCTTCTTCTTCCCTTGGTGTGCCTAAACCCTAGCCTTCTTTTCTGAATTTAAGCAGAAACAATTGTGTCTAAATGAGTGAGGAAGGGTGGCGCCGCCTATTTATAGGTGGAGGAAAATGGCTTTTTCAAAAATTCCCATTTTGCCCTTCGTTCTTGGCATTTTCGTTTCTCATTCACTTTAGCTCCTTTTTTAGAACCGTATTTTCCATTATAAAATTTAGGTTCCCAATTTAGTAAATTTTTTTTTGGAATCACTCAAATCGGAGCTAAAACCTTCTCGAATGAATCCATCAAAGTTTGGGTACACTGACATTGGAAAACGTCCATCGAAGGAGATTTAATTGTCCTGGGCCTTCCCATGGTTTTTAGGGCCTCTGAGAACCTCGGAGAACTCAAAGCTTTCATTTAAAAAGCCCTCCCGTGAGAATTCCAAAATTTTCTCAAAATTACAAAAATGCCATTATGTTTTGTAAGATTTCAGTCAAAATTTGTTTTTTCATTCTCGCTCCATTTTTCCTTTCGTCTTAGGATAGGATTCTCATTTTTTAGGAGTCTAGAATATTAACCAAATTTTTTAGGACCTTAACTAATTCATTTCAGGGGACTTGCTTTGAAAATGCATCTGTTTTTGTTGTTTAACGAAAACCTAACATTACAGTTAACACCTAGAAAATGGTTAGTTCATAATGAGATAAAATCCTAGTAGCTAATAATATACTCAAGAAGTATACATATATACAATACAGATTACTATCCAAGATACATTCGATGCATACTTTGGTGGTAGAGCACGTAATATCTAGGTAGCAACATATTCTCATTCATTAGGCTACCATACTTCGGTTATTGGCTAATAACAATAATCTAGTACTCATAAGAGTCATTTTAGTAGACATACATGCAACCAAACACACCATAGGGACTTTGGGAATTCATCCAGTGCATTAATGTAAATAGCAAAATGAATACAATGTTAACTACTTGTTTCGTCACTGTTGTTCTATCATGTTATTCCTTAGCTCTTGCTGTCCCAATTGCCTTCCTAAACTTTGATCATGCATTACCTTGATTAAGAATGAGTCATGGTTAATATTTATATTGGAATTAAACTACTAATCCCCCCATACGAAATTCCTAAACCCCTTTCATTAGTTGACAATTGAAATTCCTAATCGTAAACAATCACATCTTCATTTTCTTTTCCTTCTCATTATTTAATTACTATCTAAGTTGTTCATGTGTGGTCCAGTGCTTTGAATTTAAGTCCTTAGTCCTTATTTTCAAGCTTGATTCTCTAATTTACTATACAAATTCACACTATAATAGTGAAAAACGAAAACTACCATAGTCTCAATTCAACTACATTTTCGGACTTGTTTTTGTGAAATTTTTTTCCTCCATTAAATGACCTCCAAAAATCATAAATATTGGTACAATGACCCCTTATTATGTTAATTATAAGCCACAGGAAAAAATTTTCAAGAATTCCCAAGGATAATGCCCAAACTCCTACTGTTTTGGCCACTACCTCATTTGAGCTCGCTGTACACTGTCCTTGCTGTTTCTGGCTTTCTTACCCTACCAAATGAGTTCATAAAATTATAAGACTTTTCATATCTAAGTTTTTACGTCTTAGATACTTTCCCACAAAATTTCATGCACTAATTCGTTCATTTACCCATTTAACAAGATTTGTTATGAAATCAGTCCCAAGCTGTCTCATCCAGGAGCTAGGTTGAGTTAGTATGTTGTTTCTTTGATCTACCCTGTCCCAAAAATTCTATAATTTTGCAGATTTCAAGTATAAGGAATGGGCAACCTATTATAAAAGTTTGGACTTAAAAATCCTTTTCTAGTTAATTCTACTAAAGGCAAACATTAGGTGCTTACGATACTTAATCCCCAATTAACACTTTCCCAGCCTTGGTACGACCATTTTAGATTTGTGGCTAGTTACATGGTTTTGCTTGGTGCCTAAACACTCATCATATATTTGGTTCTTTGGTGCTATTCATTTTATTCAATTTGTGCCATTCTCAAGGTGCTATTCCCATGGCTACTAAATATATGGAATTTTCTATCCACCCCACTCCCATTCTCGGCTTACATGATTTCAAAGGGATGGTTTTAGCATTTACCTTGAATTGTCCATAGCTCTTTCCCCAAAATTCCTATAGTGGTTGGTTCCTCAGTGTTCCATGGCTGTCCAATAATAATAAGACATCCCATTTAAGTAATTTAATCTATTCAATGGGAGTAGTTAAGGAGTTTAGATGGTTTTCTATGCTTACCTTCATGAGCCTCCTTGAAATCCTCTTCTTCCTTTCATGGTTCCTTCCTACCCTTCAATACCATGGCTTAACTGAGGCTTATGCTCTCTTCTCTTGCTTCTTCTTTTGGCCTAATGGAGTTTAGGTGCAAGGATTGTATTAGCCACTTCCCATTGCCTAACCATAAGTGGATATAACAAAGTAATTAAAATTTTATCTCATTTCATGTCATTCGGTGCTCTTGCTAGGTGGCAGCATATATATATACTCTTCCTTCCCACTTAAGCATGAGGTGTAGTTGACCTTTAATCCATACGATTAGAAGGGTGAAAAAAATGGTTGAATGCCATTTACCTATACATGTGTATAGCTTGGGTGGTGGAAGCATGAGGTGTCAAGGAGTATTTGGTTAATTATTTTCCTAGCTTCTTGCCTTCATCCAATTGTCTATCTAGGTGTCTCTACCATCACATGTTGCACTCTACACTCTCTTTATTTACCCCACAACTACATGTAAGGTGAAGTCATGACCAAATGCTATTTGTACCTATATACATCAAGTTTGGACGGTGAAAGCATGAGGTGGCAAGACTTGCTTATTTAAATTTTTTTTTAACATCCTACTTCTATTCGGCTGTCTTGGTGAGGTGTCTTCATCTCATATTTACAATCAAGTGTGGTGTCTCATAACAATTCTTAGCTCTCCCACATCACAAGAAGCAAGCCATAACCAATTACCATATATGTATATATATATCTTGCATGGTGAAGTATGATGTGTAGGTATTTTGTTAATTGTAATTCCTTCTTTCCATTGCTCCACACTCTCATCCATGCTAGGTGTCCTCTCCTACATCGTTCAAGTCATTCCATTCCATGTAATCTCTTATCAATTCCCCAATGGCAGGACATACAATTGAAACAACCAAATAACTAATGCACATTATAGGTGAGTGGTAAGTCAAGGTGGAAATGTTTTGTCTTTACTATCATTTGATTGCTTGCCTATTCTTACTTCACCTTCTCGGCCATGGTAGGAGCTTATGGTACTTAGATTAATTTAAGTGTTTCTCTAGATATTGGTCTTGACTGTACACAGCTAAGGGGAGGGTTATCACCTAATTGAGGGTGCCTGACGATTGTGTCACGTAATCTCAAATAAAACTAGGAAGCAAAATAAATTTTATAGTTAATGGTGCAATCCTAGGTCATCTCCCTTGGAGTTTATGCCTCAATTTGTTTATGGAAGGGGTATTCTAAGTATTGCTACTTGAAACTTATTTTGGGGGTTGAAGTACTAGAATTTAATTGAACTAAATTTAATTGACAAAAATCAAAAGAACTTAAAACTAAATGAGGTGAACAATTAAGAGAATATGGTAGCTAGCTTTGCATTGGACTCCCTAGAATTCAATTATCCTTGCCCTTGGTTTAGTTTACCAAATTTGGAATTAATTCCTTGCTCTTTAGTGTATTCCCTATAAAGATTCTTGAATAACCATCCAAGGTTCAATTTATTAATTATACAAGGAATTTGCAACCACAAGAAACCTTGAATAACTAATTAATTGAATTAAGAACAAGAACACACTTTAACCAATTTTAATTGATTAATAGAATCTATTGCACAATTCACTTAAGATACTAATTAACCAATTAGATTAATTAATTCCTCAAACAATTAATTGCACAAAAATTCTAGTTAATTAATCCAACAACCATTGCATCAATTAACCCAAGATCAAGAGGAATTTGAAAGTAATTTGCACAGCACTAATTCTGGAATTTTTTTTGTAAACATGTGATGATCATAATTAAAATTCCAAAATCAAATTCAATTCATAAAACAAACTAATCCGATAATTTTCAGCAACTAAATTCCTAAATCAATCAACTAAACCTAGTCAAATTAATAAAAGATTTAATGTTGGAATTTAAAAGATATAGCAAGGAGTATTTATCCAAATTGATGAGAAAATATGGGCCTCAAATCTTCATCTGGGAGTTTCCAAATTTCAGCCAGCCACCATGGTTAATTCAAGCTGCCATGGAGATTTTAATTGGAGAAGAGTTGATGAAATTAGCAGCAGTCATGGATGGATTGATGAAAGAATGCTCCCTGGATTGTTCTCGCGTTCTGCACGTCCCAGGCGCTTCTTCCTTCTACTCTCTTCTGTTCTACGTCTCCTCTCCTCGTTTGGAAACCACACCTCCTTCTTGAATGAGTGAATGAATCTATATATAGGCAAGGATTTCCTAAGATATTGAGGCATGAATGAATGAATGAATGATGATGGATCAGAGGCGTGAATGGGCTGGAGTCTGGACGATGAAATATGCTCCCTTTCACGTGAATTCTTTTAATGATTCCACGTCAACTTTGCATGCAAGAATAAACCATTAAATCTGTTGCTCGTGCTGATTCATTCTCTTCCTCACGTGCTGCCTCTCCACGTCAGCTTCTCCTTTGTTTCAACCACCTGATTCTTCTCTTGGATGCTTTGTTTAAACCATCAACTGGAGCATTTGCTCTGTTTCTACATTAACATATTATGCTCTGATCTACCTTCTATTTTTGCTGCTTCATCATTCTTTCTCCATTTCAAAACAGTAGCTTCTTGCTTCTCAACCAGAACTTACATTCTTCCACGTTCATCTTCTCTTGTGAGCTTCCTCTCAAGCTCAAAATTCTATCTTCAAGCTTCCTTTATCATTCTCATGTTATTCTTTTGGACCCATTGGTTCTTCGTGTTCTACTTCCAGTTCCAACTCGTGGCTATTTTTCTTCGTGCTTCATCCATGCAAGCTCCTTTCAAGCTTCTTTTCATCTCTTGTTGCTCAACGCATCACTATTCAGCCAGTTTTTCTTTTCGCGTTCTGCCTATCAAAAACAGAGGCTTCTTCCTCTATTTCTACTGCTGTAGTTTCCTTCAAAACCCGTCGTGCTCTCTTCTTTCATTCTGCAGCTTTTCCACGTAGCTCCTGCATGTTCTCTGCGTGAACATGCTTTGTACCTTAGCTTCATGCAGCTCCTTAGCTAGAACCTGTGGCTAGCTCTTTCTCAAATCCCTCATTCCACCAAAGCTCGAGACTTCTTCCATCTGCTCGTTGCTTCCAAATCTATTTCCTTCTAAGTAACTTCTGCTGCCTATGCTTCATTCCTTTTGCATTGGCGCTGTAGCTTCTTTTGCTATGTGTATTAGTGTTCTGACCTACTGGAACTCGTGGCTTCTCCTCTAGCTTCCTTTGATGCTGCCTCTCACGTGTTTTGCGTTCCAGCACTCCACGTGATTTCTTTTCTGACCTACTGTTGCGTTTTTCTACCCAAGAAAACCAAACAAATATAAAAACCTAATATATTATTTACAATATTACCATTATCAGAAATTAATAAAAACAGAATTATCATCCACTCTTTTCCCTTAATTCATTTTAATTTTTTAATTCATTTGCCCAAAAGAAAATTCTGCACAAAATTAAAAAGTGTTTTAAAGATTGAAAATATTTAATCATCAAAGAATTTTGGAGAATAAAATCTTAGCAATGTAAATCCAAAAATTCTCCTAATTAATTCAAAATTGTATTATTTTCCTAAATTAACCACAAATTCGAATATTGCATAATAAATCCATTTAAGCTCAAATTAATCATTAAAAACAATAATAAATGTGGATAAAAATATATGAAAATTAGCACTTATCAGTGCCTACCTATATTTCCATGTGTGTGAAATGGACACAATGTTATGATATGGATGTCTACAAGCTTGTCTTGAATTATTCCTATTTGCTTTCATAGTAGACAAATTAATATGCTATTATCTCTTTAAGGTTTCCTAGCATATACTCTCCTCCCTAGTATTAATTAAACAAGTTAGCTCTTAATTAACATGGGTTATGTTAACAGTTATGGAAAATTTGGAATGTGACATAACCGGACTTAGCGAGTATGTATTTTACTGTCAGATACAGTAATCTTAGGCTTTGACGTCTCCCGAAGATGGATCACAGTAGATCCTAGTGTATCACAGCGAGTTGCAGTAGACCCTAGTAGAGCTCTGAGAGGTCGCAGTAGACCCAAGGGTCACAGTAGATCCCATAGAGTCACAGAGAGCCCATAGTCATAGCATGATAGTTCTCTAGTGAGATGATGGCCTGAGATAGATAGTTTTTATAGAGCAGTTAGTCTCAGAGATCAGTACAGTTTTAGTTAGCTTTTGTCTCAGAGACTAAAGATCTCCTAGTGATATGAAGGTTTTCCTTAGACAATTAGACCACTAACTAGATCTCTAGAGAGATGAGTGTAATGTTCGATTTTCGTTAAACGATAAAATCGAGCGTGTTTTCAAAGCAAGTCCAGTAAAATGAATTAGTTAAGGTCCCAAAAAATTTGAGCAACATTCTAGACTCCTAAAAATGAGAATCCAAGCCTCAAACTGAAGGAAAAACGGAGCTAGAATAAAGGAACAAAGACGGAAACCTTACGAAACGTAATGGTATTTTTGTAATTTTAAGCAAAATTTGGAATTCACACAGGAGGGCTTTTTAAATGAAAATTTTCAGTTCTCTGGGGTTCTTAGAGGTCCTGAAAGCCATGGGAAGCCCTGAGACAGATAAATCCCCTCCGGTGGACGTTTTCCAATGTCGGTGCACCTGAACTTTGATGGATTCGTTGGAGAATATTTTAGCTCCGATTTGAGTGATTCCAAAAGTATTTTATTTAATTGGGAACCTAAATTTTATAATGAAAAAGACAGTTTTCAAAAAGGAGCTAAAACGAAGGAGAAACGAAAATGCAAAGTATGAAGGGCAAAATTGAAATTTTTGAAAAAGTCACTTTCCTACTCCTATATATAGGTGGCGCCCCACTTTCTTCCCCATTTGGAATCAGAAATTTTTTCATAGTTTTAGAGAAGAGAGCTAAGGTTTTGGGTACACCAAGGGAAGAAGAGAAGGATAAGAAATTCCAAACCAAAAGGTATGTTTTCATGGTTGTTTTTTATGCTTTTCATCATCCACACCTCCTCTCCTCCCTTCTCCTTTGTTTCCTTTGATTGAAATAGAGTTTATAAATCTGATTTAAGGGAGAAATTCAAGGGAAAGTTCAGATATGAAGAGAGGAGCTTGGAAAAAGCAAGATTCAAGCCAAAATAAGCAAGGAAACTAGGTAAAATTTCATCCTATGGTTGATGTTTTCACCCACCCTTCTTCTCCATTTTGCCTAACCCTAGGAGCCATAGGAAGATCTGATTTTCAAGCCCAACCAAGCATGAATCTTAGGTATTTGAAGGAGAACAACAAGAATATGCAAAGAAAACAACAAAATAACCATTAGATTTCAAGATGCAAATTCTAGGGTTTTGTGTGCACCTTGTAAAATCTGACCTTGTATGATGATTCCTAGGTTTAACTAAGAGTTTAAATGAGTTCTTGAGACCCCTAAGATGCTCCCTACAAGCTTCCTCCTTCAAGAAAACAAAGAAATGTCCATGGAGGCCAAGGAAGCTTATAGTCTCAGCCAAAGCAAGTTCTTATAGCTAGGGAGAGTTTTAAATTTTTTTAAGGCCATTCTTGAGTCATATTTGATGAATGAAAATGAGGGGGGGCCTTGGAAAAAATTTAGAACTTATAGAAAGTGATTTGGTATCTTAGGCTCTATATTATGACCTAAAGAAGCAACATGATGTTAGGCCCTTTGTTTAATTGTGTGATGACTCCAAGAGGCTTAAAAGGAGTCAAGAATCATATTTGAAAGGAAAGAATGAAGCCTAGAAATCATTTGAGGGGTGTTGCTTCATTAGGTGTAATTATGGACCATAATGGGGTTTATAGAGCAATCTAGTATCTAAGCAAGTTGTGTGGCCTTAAAAGTTTGTTTCATGAACCTAATTGTCTTCCATAAATTGTATCTAGGCCAAGAGAAACCATCTTCACCAATTTGTGGATGTGTGGTTGAAAGAGGAGGCTTGAAATCCAAGGAAAAAGTGTGTGATTGTGTGCAAGGTAGCTCTCTCCACCTTTTCTCATGCATGGATGTATGTTTAGCTTATTTTAGAATGTGTGTATGTGTATTTTCAAGCCATGAAAGTATGCTAGCATGATTTTATATGCCATGATTTCATGATGACATATTATGTTTTCACATAAATTTATGATGTTTGTTTGAGTTTGCTTGAGTATGGAAAAGCTAAGAACTCTTAACCATGGTGAGGATGACTTAAGAACCCTTGAGATTGGTTGAGACATAGCAAAGAGTCTCCCAAAAGCAAAGTGGGCTCCCAAGAGTATGGTTGAGTCTAAAATTCTTTTAAAGAATGGGTGAGGCAAGTCCAAAATCTATGAGGAAAAGTGTGAGGCCAATCCATCCACTTAATAAGATCTTGAATGTCTTGTATGACTTATTCACATGCCAAGCTTGCTTCTTGAATATTCATGACTTTCATCTTTTCCATACATGCATTTTTAAGGCTTGCTTTGCATATATTATGTATGATTGAATGGGAGATGAGCTATTGGGATTCTTTGTATCTCATCCCCTCCTCTCCAATGATCTAATAGGCTAGGTGGACCAAGTGGATGTGGTCATGGGAGCCAACAACATTGAAGAAAGAAGATTGACAACCATATGCCTAGCTTTTGCCTTTTTGGAACTATAATGATGCTTTATGATGTATATTATTGTTGTAAATGGTCTATGACCATTGAGACATGTATAATTATGATATTATATAATGTAGGAATGAAAGAATATATTATGTGAATGATAGAATGTAAATTGAGTATGTTATGGTATTATAGCTTCATGAATGGCTTTATGGAAATATACATAAGTGTGGATGAAAAGGCCAAAATGAGATGCATGAGGTTTGGGACCATTTGGGCAGCTCACATAAGTCCTAAATGTGCTTTTAGACTTGCCCAAAAGGTGCCAAGGCCAAGGGAAAACTATTTGGTCACTTTGGTACCCTAGATGGAGCCAAAAATGACCATAATGGAACCCTATATCACTTTTTGGCCAAATAAGCTCTTCTTGATTTGAGATTTGGCATGCAGTTAGGTCTCATTGAGAGATTTTTGGAAAGCTAAAGACCATAATTTTTAGAGATCTACAAAATATTTGATAAATTTTTAAAGTTGACATTTTTTCTAGTTTTGGTCTACTGCACTATTCATTTGGTCTAAAAATGAAATCTGTCACACAGGGCTCAAATAATGTCCAATTGCCATAAAATTTTATACGAAGAAACTAGATATTCACAGTGACTTATGCCAACTAGAAGTATATCATTTGGAGGTCTAGAGAGGAGGATATGAATTTTTGAATATTCTATCCAATATTAGGAGTTTTGTCCGACCTCAGTTACTGTTCCATTGAATTTTGAGGTCTGAGCTGCCTGAGCTGGTCTAGAAATATTTTTCCTCTCTAGCTAACCTCCACAACTTTCTAGATTGGTATCATTTGTATGGATTGAATTTTTGTGAAATTAATTGGACATTTTCAAGTTTTTTTGCAGAAATCTGTGATAGCATCAGAAGACAGTTTGACCTCTGGACTTTTTTTGGATGTCAAACGTCCTCTGTGATGGATGTTATGGTCTTGACATATTTTTAGTGTGAAATAGACATCCATAGCTTTCTAGAATGGCCAAGAATGTATGATTTCAATTTTTTTAGAATAGTTATGAATTTCTAAAGTTTGGTCAGAAAAGGGGTCAAATCTGGCTAAAATTTAATATGCCTATTTTAAGCTTTCCTTTGAGTTCCATGAGTTATGGGTCACATTTTATGATCCAAATGAATTTTATCCATGTAATTAAATATGAAAATGTATGGTGTGAGTTCGTATAGTCTACATGACACCGAATAAAATTTTTATACACGACGTAATGCGAAAATATTCATTATATTTATGTTATTCCCTTAATTCTTCCATGAGATGTCTAATAGGAAGCATAAAGATAACATGGAATGAACTAGCATTTATGGTGTTATAATGAGTATAGTGTATGGGATGAGGAAAGCAAGAAGTTAGCTTTCCAAAGTTAAAGCTAGATGAACCACTACCCAATAGATATTTACCTTGATCAAGGGATAGAAAGATCCCTACATGCTAGCCTATGTATTTAGAAAAGGGTCAGGTACAGTTTTTACATAAGGTAAGTGGTACAGTATGCCCCCAGTGAGCGAAGCTGTGAGTATAACTAGCATCCCACCAGAGTTCAACAGTAGTCAGTGGTTGTCGCTCTTCAATGCCAATATGAGACACATACATTAGGCCTATCAGTGTTAAAATAAAGGACTATAAAATACCATTGTAAGTGAGCAAAGAAAGTGAGGAAAATTCCTGGCCTACAAAGGCAGATGTAATAAACAAAAAATTGGGATCATTAGAAGTAGAAACTCCTCAAAGGAGTTACAATCCTAATAAATAATTAAGATATGAAGCCTATGATAGAAAGAAATGTGAATTGTAATCATAGGATGAACTAGTAAGAAAGAATGCAAGGATAAACAGTGGACAGTATATGTGAATAAGTAAGTAGATAGACAGAAACCTCCAATGGCTATAATGATAAAAAAAGATGAGACTTTATGAAAAGCCATTGAGAGAGGATATAGGAGACTTGATATGAAATAAGTTACCTCCCGAGATGTGTAAATGAGTCTACTAAAAGAAATATTAACCCCTGTGAACTAGTTGAGACTAACCCGATATAATTAGTAAGCTCTCCCAGGATAGGCCTTCAAAGTTAGAGACTTCTTTCCTTTATGAGAAAAATAAGCATGTACTATATAATAATAGAGTCTTCATTAAGAGCTATTAATGAAAATTCCTTGGCTAATAAAAAATTTGAACGAATGAAATCACTAAGAAAAGCTGACAGAGCCAGGAAGAAGGGAAAGAAAAAAGTAGTCAGCTAGAAAAAAAATAGTAAGGTGAAAGCATATCCTAAATTTTGAGGACAAAATTTATTTAAGGGGGGAGAAATGTAATATCCAGTTCTTCAAAAATGAGAGAAAACATGGAAAGAGCATGAATTATGGCAGTGGACCAAGTTAATTTAAGGGTTGAGATAACATCTTGTCACCTGGGTCCAAGATCTTGTCGACAAGATCTTGTAATCTATAGTGCAAATTCAAAGACCTTGTTGACAAGGTTTTCTCCAGTAAGTACAAGGCTTTCTTATATAATGTGTTAAAGCTTGCATGGTATAGAATTGGGTATGGAGGATTTTTTAAATGAAATTTTTAAGTTCTTCAGGGTTTTTAGAGGCCTTGAAAACCATGGAAAGCCCTGAGACAATTAAAACCCCTCCAGTGGACGTTTTTCAATGTTGGTTGATCCGAACTTTAATTGATTCATTCGGGAAGGTTTTAGCTCTGATTTGAGTGATTCCAAAGGCATTTTACTAAATTGGGAACCTAAATTTTATAATGGACAGTTTTAAAAAAGGAGCTAAAATAAGTTAGAAACGAAAATGCTAAGAACGAAGGGTAAAATGAAAATTTTTGAAAAAGTCCTTAAACCCATATATATATGAGGCATCCTTCTTCTCCTCTCATTTAGGTCTACCAAGTTCTACCCAAAAACCAGAGAAAACTCAAGGGAAGGAGGTGCATAAGAATAAGGCAAAGGAAAAGGGAAATTTTCAAGAAAAAGGTAAGAAATTGTTGGAATTTCCTAGTCTTCTCCTTAGGAAATCTCTTATCCTCCTTCTCCACTTTCTCCTTATGGTTTTCTTAAAGTTTTTGGTGCTATTTTGAGATTCGGATTTGAAGAGACGAAGCCAAAGAAAGGAAGATTTGTGACAACCCTATCTTGTAATCATTGTAATTATAGCTAAATACAAGGTTTATTAATTAATGATCAAGGTCTTAGGTCATTATATTTTACCGCATTACGAAAATGTGAGGGAATTTGAACCTTGATGTTAGGGTCGTCACCATGCCACCTCAACAAAATAAAATGTGCATAAAAGAAATCTTACTAACATAAGAGGCTCATGATTCAACCATCGTTAGTTTCAACACTCAATAACCTCCCGGCTTGTAATCTTGTATCATTCTCCTAACTGCGGCGAGTTGGACCTTCGCCGCGGCCAACCTATGTGGCACCGCGGCGGAAATGCTTCTTGGAACTTCTACTCGGCTCCCAGAATTCTAGCCTCGGCGCAATATATTCACGCCGCGGCTAGTTTTGCCTCTGTCCAACACAAATTTTAATTTTTGACTCGCACCGCGACGGAAAACACTACGCCGCGGCGGGTTTTAGTTCTGTTACCCCCCCTGGGTGAATTTTTCGCTTCGCGCCGCGGCGAGGTTTGTTGCACCGCGGCGCATTTCGGCTCTGTCTCTCCTTTGGCCGCGACGAAGCCTTCTTGGCCTCGGCGGGATTCCCTTCAGTGACCATATTACCCGAATTTCGCCCTCTACACTCCAATTCTCACCTTGGCAACACCCTAGGTCCACCTACCCTTGTTTTAAGTGATCCTAATGGTGTTTATCTACCCTATTTACCCATCAATCCATCCATTACCATTGTAAAACTCAAATGTCACTTCCTACTTGTTCCACTAACTCATACCAACAAATTCATAAATCAATGGCAGCAAGATCACATACATTATCAGCAATTTACATCCCATGCAAATTTCATAAAGATTCCATTCAACTATAGCTTACCTCTAAGGCATCATATGACTACAATCCTCATATGGTAATCCATATCATAATTCCAGTAAAACCACATATATATATAATGCTATAAGTTCATACATTGATATTCCACTATGATGTGCTCTAAATCCTTAACGGTTACATTTCAATCAAGCAAAATATAAACGCCTACACTTGGCAATTTGATTACATGATGATGCTAGGTAAACTAATAACAAAAATTGCATCTATCCTATTCTACTCAGACCAAGCGTAGCTCCCCACACCCGGCCTCAGCTCATGGATGTTCATCCACTTGCTTACCCTTATCCTTACTCGAGGAACTTTCACCTGAAATATTAATCCCATAAAACGGGGTGAGATATGAATCTCAGTAACCAAGGCAATTCCATCATATACTCCATATTAATTCACATACATGCATAATTTCACATAAACACCAGCAGTAGACCATTCACATCAGTAAATGAAATAATTAGGCTATCATGATTACTATCCCATACTAGCAATCACATTATCACATGTTAAAGGCCATTAACACCGGAGAGGCTCATCCATGGCACCTACTCCCTATTGAGCACAACCGGGGCTTAGTGCATCTGGGTTTGATCATAACCTGGTGCTCGATCGTAACACATGCACGGGTGGTAGCCGCACCACAGCTCCACCATGGACTCATAAGGTCCAATCACAATTCATCAGATAGCCAACCAATTCATTCAACATTTCAAATCATTCATGTATAGCAAAATATAAAATTAACACAGATATATGCATGGAATTAATGTAAACCCAGTTACCTCACTTGTAGACACTTGCAATAATCACCAATGGTGCAAAAATCCCCCTATAACTATAACATCATATAATTACTACTTTAATTCATCATTAATAATCATAATCAGTACCCAAGGAATTTAAAATGCCAATGACTACCCAAGAATCATTTACCCAGCCACAACAAGTCCCAATTTCGGATTTAAGTTTCCTCCACCAGAAAACTCAATATTCCACCTAAAATCCTAAGCAAATTCGTACATAATTAATACCCATTTTATAAATTAGCTATGGGGGTCTCAAATTAACAATTAAAGCATCAGAATGGAGGGTTTAAACTCACCCAAGGTCAGCCCTAATCCCAACCTGCGAATTTCATCAAGAAAACCCCCAAACACTTACATTTTAGATTTTGGGTAGGATGAAAATGCTCCAAATGAAAAACTAATCAGGTCAAATTAAAGAGAAAGATAAGGGGATTAAGTTGTATAACTATTACCTTGGCTGAATCTTGCTCTAAGTATGAGAAAATGCAGAATTTTGGTCCCAAACCCTAGCCTCCTTCTCCACCTCCGATTTTGCCTCTTGAATCTTATGTTTCAGCAAGTGAGAAGTGGCTGGGGTATTAGGGTTTGAGTTGGGTTTTAGTTGGGTCAAGTATGGGTCATGGGCTGCTCCAAGATCCATCTCCACTTGGGCTTCAGATTTTAGCTTATTGGGCCAATTTTTAGAGTGTTGGGCTGCAGAATTTTACTGGGCCAGTTTTATGCATTTGGGTTGCTGAAGTTTAATTGAGTTTGGGCCAAGTTTGAGAAGCTCAAGAATGTGGGTCTGCACAAGGATTATTGGGCAACTTAGAAGAGTCTATACAAGATAAATCTTGGGCCTCCATCCCACTAAATTATGTTAGGTCTGCACATAATCCATTGGGCCCCCATTAACCTCTTCTCATGATCTATTAATTTAGGCCTAGATAGAATTTCTATCCCAATTAAACCTCAAACCCATATTAATAATTTATCTCTCTAAAGTCTCCATTCACTTAACTTGCCCAATGAGCCCATATTAATTACTCTTAATTAATTATAATCCATGATTAACACCTTAATTAATTATGGGGTGTTACAAGATTCAAGTGAGAAAGTAAGGAAAAATAAGATAAATCTTCCATCCTATGGTAGATACTTCCTCCCCCTTCTTCTCCCTATTTTACCCTATGTATGTAGATGCAAGAGGGTTGGAATTTTGAGGAGAACAAAGGATGATTTCCATGAATTTAAGGGAGGAGAGTAAGAACATGTAAAGAAATCCAAGTAAAAACTATGAATTTGCAAGATAGAAAAGTTAGGGTTTTGATTACACCTTGAACTCTATCATGAACCCTAGCCATATTTTATAATGTTTAAGTGTTCATATGAGTTCCTAAGACACCAAGAGAGCTTCCTACATGATTCTTCCATAAAAGGAAGCAAAGAAACTCCATTGGTACTATATGGAAGTATATGCTTCGACCAAGAAGAGTTCATGCAGCTAAGGAGTGTTTTATTTTCTTCCAAGCTTAGTTTTGTATCATGTATGATGGGAGAGTATGAAAGGAAGCCTTGTAAAAGGTTTAGAGAAAGCAAGATGGTCTTATATGTTCCATAATATGGCTTAAAGAAGTAACACCTAGCTAGGCTCCTAGAATTGATTGTGTGATAACTCTAAGAGGTTTAAATGGAGTCAAGAATCACAAATGAAAGATAGAATAGAGCCAAGATGATGTTTTCCAAATATTACTTCATTAAGTGCATTATGGAACCATAAAAGAGCCTTATAAGTCACCTAACCTTTCTAGTAATTGTGTGGCCTTGGACTTTGCTTCCAGAGTATAATTAGCTTCCATATGATGTGTCTAGGGCAAGAGGAATGATCTCCACCTTCTTAGGTGTGTGAGGTCAAGGAAGAGGATTCAAGACTTAAGGAAAAAGTGTGTAAATGCAAGTAAGGTAGCTCTCTACACCTTCTCTCATGCATAGATGTGTGCTTACATTGTCTTGATTGTGTGTATATATGTTTTAAGCTATGAAACGTAATCTAGCATGATTTTATATGCCATGGTACAATGATGATGCATTATGTATCTAAATGATATTTTATATGCTTGCTTTGATTTACTTGAGTGTGGAAAAGCCAAGAACCCTTAGAATTAGTTGAGACAAAGTAAAGAATCTCCCAAAAGTGAGGTTGACTCCCAAGTGCAAGGTTGAGTCTAAGAACCTCTTAAAGAATGGGTGAGGTAAGTCTAAAATTCACAAGTGAATGGGTGAGGCTAATCCACTTACTTGGCAAGCCTATGTATGCTATGTATAACTTTTTCAAATGCCAAGAATGCTTCATAAATGATTGCACATGTTAATATGCCCATGCATGCGTTTGTGAGACTTGTATTGTATGCTTTAAGTGTGATTGAATGGGAGATGAGTTATTGGGATTGTTTGAATCTCATCCCCTCCTCTCTAATGTCTTAACATGCTAGTTGAAACAATTAAGCAAGGTATTGGAGGCTACCAAGCTTAGAAGAAGAAGATGGGTATCAAAGTATATGAATATGCCTAGTTTTACCTTCTTTTAGCCATACATATGGCATATGATGTAATCCCAAGATGAAATTGTTATATAACTATATGAACATATACAAATACCCAAATATATGATGTATGAATGAAATTTGATGCCAAATGTATGAGATAGCATGTTTTGGGTATTGAATGGCAAGTTTAGCTCTGGAATGGTTAGATAAATTAGTGTAATAATGGAAGTGGAATGGCCAAATTGAGATACATAAGGTTTGAGACCACTTGGGCAGTTCATACAAGTTATGTTCATACTTTTAAACTTGCCCAAGAGGTTCCAAACTCAAGAGGAGACCATTTGTACTCAAGTGACTCTTGATAGGGAGTAAAAATGACCATTTCATAAGGTTATGTCACTTTTTGACCAAATGAATTCTCCTTGATTTGAAACTTTGCATGAATGTAGAGCTTATTGAGAGTTTTTTGGGAAGCTAAAGAACAGAATTTTTGAAGATCTAGAGAATATTTGATGAATTTTTAAATTTGAGAAATATTCTAGTTTTATTCTGGTGTATTGTTCACTTAGGTCCGAAAATGAAATATGTCACTCAAGGGGTAAATGATGTCTAATTGCCACAAAATTTATAGGAAGAAACTAGACACTCCTAATGACTTGTGCCAACTGGAAGCACCCCATTTGGATGTCTAGAGAGGGAGATATGAATTTTTGAAATTTTTGCCCAGTATCATGTTACTGTTTGATCAAGTTTCGAGATCTGGACATGCTTAAACTAGTCTGGAGTTATTTTTCTCCTTTATCTAATATCATTAGCTTTTCATATTGGTATTATTTGCATAGTTTAGATTTTTGTGGAATTAATTGGATATTTTTGAAGTTTGCTACAGAAACCTATAACAGTACTAGTAGCCAGCCAGACCTCTATCCCTTCTCGAATGTCAAACTTCCTCTTTGTGATGATTCAAGGTCTGGTCATATTTTTTGTATAAAGTAGACATATGTAGCTTCCCAAAATGGTAAAAAATTCATGTTTTTGATTTTTCTAGAATTAGTTTTGATTTTCCAAATTTTGTGATAGAAAAGCCAAAATTTTGGCCGAAATTACTTCATGAGATTTCATGCTTCCCTTTGCTTTGCACAACCTCTAGGCTACTTTTGGTGATAGATTTAAGTTGAATCTATGTAATTAAATATGGGAAGGTGATACATGAGTCTATATAGCTCATGGGACTCTAAAAGAAAAATTTTACCCATAGAGAAATGCAACTTATCCATGAGAATTAATATCATTATGTTGCCTCCCATAGAACAAGCCTGAAATGAGGCATGCGAATTACATGAATTGAGTCTTAGAAGTATGGTGCTATAGTACACAGATGCACGAACATGTCCAGTAGTACACTCCCTATTCACTCAAGTTGATACACTGGTTTCATTCTCATTCACACACTCTCAGATTGCCACATTAAACACATATGCATAACTGATGTGGAAGCAACAAATGAAGGCACTCTCACCAGATCCAAACCCAAGAAGAAGACTAATCCATGTGAGATGTGATTTACATGAAAAGGCACCATTCATTACACAAGAAAATAAACATATGGAATGAGAGGAAAAACATGTGAGAAAAAGCTCAAGCATGAGTTTGGGAGGAAATGAGCTGAACACATGACACATAAAAAGAAGAAGAGAGCACATGAGACAAAAAGAATAAAAGAGGAAGCAGCAACTGTAGTCAACGTGGGAAGCACAGTTTGGGGGGAGGGGCACATAGAGCTCTGCATCCATTTACTTCTAACTGAGGGAGATTGAGAGGTCCAAAGCAGGAGAAAGAGCATGTGAGAAGGGAGAGGCGGAAGGTACGTGGAAGTGTCATGGATTTTCTCATCCATTACATGTCATTCAAGCATGCAGCATGCACTCCTTCACATTAACACACTGCTCAAATGCATGGGGGGCCCACTAATTAAAAAGGAGGAAAAACACATGAGAGGGGATGGATAAAAATAAGCTCAAGATAGCACATGAAAAAGGGGGGATAATCCACCAATCAATGATCCATCATCATTCATTCACTATTCATCCATTCCATTCTTCTATCCATTCATCCTATTCAAGCTGTAGCTTATGCCTCCATTCTTCTTCCATCAATTTCCCACTCCATGAACCACTAATTCCATATTATGGCTAGCTAGGATGAAGACCATGATTGAAGCTTGAATCCAAGGAGATTATCAAGGGATTGGGCTAAGATTCCTATTTCATTTTTTTCTCTCTTTCTACATCAATTCTTGTTCTTGAACTTGCTTGGTTGAGCTTGTAATTAATTAAGATTAGTATTGTTTGTAATTGATAGCTAGTTAGATATCAATTAGGAAAGTAATTGATGGTCAATAGATTGATTTAAGTATTGGATTTTCCATTTTCCTTCATTTTCCCATTTGTATAGTCAAGTGTTTGATGAAATGCATGTTAGAAATTGTATACTTAATTATTTGAATTGAGGACTCCTTGGAGTTTAATTAGTTAATTGAACATCCTAGGATAGAAATTCAGAGGCTAATTAATTAATTAATCACTCAAATTAAGTGTTTATTGATTCTAAAGACAAGAATTAATGATTCAATATAGAGTTGAGGTTTCAATTCAACATCAAATTGTTAATGTCTTGAATCTTGCGTGGTTACTCAAGATAACTTGCATGAACAAAAATAGAAACTCTTAGACTAGAATCAATAATAATTGAATTAGGATAAGAATAATGGACATCAAGGGATAAATTCAAAGCTAGTCACATGTCCATTATTTGCTTCTTAATTCATGCGTTTAGGTAGTAGTTAGAAATTTTAATTCAATTTAAATTCTAGTTAGTTTGATTCACTCAAAACCCCTTTTAATTAGGTAGCTTTTAGGTTCATCTCACACTTAGAGGGCTTCTTTTAAATATTGAAATCCATTTCTAAGGGAAATGATCTAGGTTGCACCATATATTACAAATATTTTCTAACTTAGTTTATTTGAGGCTACTCGACACAACTGCTACCAAGACCAGGAATTTGACAGGTTGCTTCATTATGTCCTTATATGGAACCATAATGATGTCATAAGATCAAGTAAGCTTGTATAAAGTTTATGTGAAGCTAGAATTGGTTCCAATGATTGAATCATATCTTATTTGATGTGTCTAGGCCAAGCAAATCAAGATCTCCCTAGGTGTAAGTGTGAGGCCAAGAAGGCGAAGTAAGAAAGTAAAACAAAAAGTTTCTATTCTTAGCACAAGGTAGCTCTTTAACCTTTCTTGCATACATTTCTTAGATGTTTGATTATCATTGGATGCTTGTGTGTATGTTTGAACTATGAGATATGTTTATAGCCATTAATTAAATGTCTTGGTACCATGATGCTTCTTGAAATATATTTTGAATATAAGATGGCTTAAATAGGTGAGGTTATGCCAAAAGTCCCTTAGAATGGAGGAGAAGCCAAAAATCCCTAAAAATGGGTAAGATAAAGCCAAAAGCCTTAAGAAAGAGTGTGGTTAAGTCAAAAGCCCTTAAAAGTGGGTGTGGCAAATCCAAAAGTCCCAAAGAAATTGGGTGAGGCTAAACCAAAAGCCCTTAAAACCTATATTTGAATTGTATGAGTTATATGACATGAAAATATGTTTATGTTTACTAGAAGCTTTCATAGCATGCTTGCATTTTTTGATATGAAAATGCACCATATATATATGTTTGAAAGGGTAAGAGAGCTATTGGGATTCTTTGAATCTCACTTTTTCCCACATTATGTCTAAACTATGTCCAGGTGAACAAGGAGGAAAGATTGGGAGCCAAGTAACTTGAAGAGGAGACTTTGACAATAGAATAAGAAATTTATGCATTTTGATATTAAATTTTATATTTATATGATGTATATGAGATGTAAGCACTTGGGCATATACAAAAGCATATGATTATGACGTATGAACCAAATTTGGAACCAAATATATGCTTATGTGAAAGTTTAACATTCTAGAGCCTTAATGCATATATGTATAAAAGCAACTAGGAAGGTGGTTTTAAGATGTAAGATTATTTAAACCTTTTGGGATGTTTCTATATGCTGTGTTTATACTTTTGGACTTGTTCAAATGGTCATGGTATGAAAAGAAGGCCATTTGGTGCAACTTGATCCCATTATGGTCCCTAAAATGGCTACTTTCTTAACTTGAACCACAAACTGACCAAATGGACAAATTTGTGCATAAAAATTGGCAAGAAAATTGGTATATTCTAGATCTTTTTATAGAGCTAAAGAGCACTATTTTAGAGCTCTAGAGAATTTATTATGATTTTTCAAAGTTGGCCAAATTATGTAGAAAATTGCCGCTATTACTATTTATATGGTCAATTTGTTTTCTATGTGACTTAGAGGCCAAATGAAGCTCAATGCTTATGATATTTTACATACATATATTTGACAGCACAAGATTTCCATTGCCACCAACATCAACCCATTTGGACCTCTGTAGAGGGAGAAATAAAGTTTTGAAATTCCAGGTCTGTTGTAGAATGACCACTAGACCTAATGTACTATTCTATCAATTTTTGTAGGACAAACATGGTTGTTTTGATCTAAAATTTTTATGACAATTAGATGACATCCTAGGCTTTCTAGAAAGCTATCATTTGCATGATTTGAATATTTGTAGGATTAGTTATGATTTTCCAAATTTCATATCAGAATATGGAATTCATGTCAAAATGCAAAGTGAAATGTGATTTTGTGTTCTATAGCTTGGACCTGAATTTTGAGCTTCAAATTGTGAAAATTTAGGTTGAACAAATGTGTTATCAATGAAAAATGAATTTGGTAACTTCACATGCTCTATTAAGGTAAGAATGAATTAATTTAACTTTCAATGACGCAATTATCCGCTGCTAAAAATGCTATTTTGATGTAAATAAGTGTTTTAAGCCAATTGTGCCATGAGTTAAGACCTATATGGATATGGTGCTACAACTAGCCTCTTTCCATGTAAGTGCAAACATATGTCCTTGCGCAGGTGGTTTGATAGATGAGGTTGATTGATAAGTATGATTTTTATACATTTTAATCCTTTTAACTTAAACATTTTAGTATCCAAATATGGCTTTAAGGGTCTAATTAGATGAAATATGATTTTAGTAGCCATTTTCTATATTTAAGGAATTAAGTTACAAATTATTGGATTTTAATGCATAAATTTATCTTAAATAATTTTGTGAAAATTCCTATTTGATCTTTCCCACTCTCTTGTGCAGAATTTCAATGGACAATTAAAGCTTGAATGATAATTTGAATTAAAGAAGAGAAGGAAAGAGCATAGCCAACACAAATCTTGCACAAGCTTCATTCTATTGTTGACCAACCCACATGCATAGCTCCACGTTGAGAGAAGCTCGAGTTCTACTTGCATGTAGCTGAAATAGAGGAAGAAGTAGTGCAAGCTATGGGCTGGAGTTCAGGCGAGAAACACAAGCTGAATGGTACACGAAGAAGCAGAAAAATCACGGGTTATGATGAAGTGAAGGAGCTGCAGTACGTGGAAACCATGCTGAAGCTATCTCGTGAACTCACATTCATGCAAACAGGTTAAGTGAAGAAGCAGAATGCATGAAAGAAGTTGAACTCGAGCTGAACTTGCATGAGCTAGAGGTAGATCTAGAACAAAGATGGAATGACGCTGAACTGGGCAGAGAAAACTGGAAAGAATGAATGCCATTTGAAAAGCTTTTCTCTTCGGTCTGAACAGCAGAACAGAGCACGAATAAATACAGAACCTATGGGAAGAAAGGAGATGCTGTGCTTGGGAGAATAAGCTGAAGAGAACTAGCAGCTGCAGGAAGAAAGACCACGTGGATTAGTGAAGCATGAGCTGGGGAAGTGCTGGGAAGCGTGGAACACGTAAAAGAAAAGCAAAACACGTGAAGAAAAAAAGAAGAAGCAAGAAACAGAAGCTACGGGTTAAAGCACAAAGCAGAGGATGAAGCTCGAGTTGATGTGGGAAACTCGTGGCAAGGGAGAAGAGTTTCACGTGAACATCAAGAAGAAGAAGACGCTAGAGCTGAATGAGAGAAAGAGAAGAAGTAGACTCGAAATGCAGAGCACGTGATGAGCTTGGTTGAGTGAAAAAGAAGTATGCAGCTATGGGTTCTGGGCTTTGAAAAGAAAAGATGAAGAACAGAGCAAAGCAACATGAATGAGCTGAAGGAGGAGATGTGGAGAATGCAGAAACTCAAGAAGAGGCTGGGCACATGAATAATAAAGCAAAGAAGGAAATGAGAAGCTGCATGCAGAAGTTACACGTTAAAAATGAGCTGAAGGAAGCTCGAGCCTGCATGGAAAGAAAAGAGGATGTGCAACACGTAGAAACAGCAGCTACGGGTTTAAGCTAGAAGAAACAACATGGCCTGGATGCATGAGAGTTGGAGAAAAGACGCAGAAAACGTGAAGAGAAGAGCTGTAGTTTTAACGTGAAGAAGAGCTACGTGAAAAACGCATAAAGATGCTGAAGAAGCTACGGGCAATGAGAAGCAGCTGAGCACGTGGGGTTAAAGGAACAAGTGGATTATTATATTCATAATAGGGCCCACATCTTATATACAGAAAGTAGCTTCAGGGAATTGGAGATAATGCATTGCATGGAGTGAATAAAATCACAAGCAGCAACACGTGAAGCAGAATAAAGTGAAGCACGTGAATTTTAAAGAAGAAAGAGGCTTCATTCAGCACATCTCCATACATATCCTAGTCCATTCACAATTCATCCATCTCACGTCTTTAAAAGCTTAGCAAATTCTTGCCTATTTATTCGACTATTCCATCCATTCACTGGCACCATTCATCAACCATCCACGCCTTCATTCATCCATCCATATTCCAACCATTCTATCAATCCATCTGCAATGATATTCTAATTCATCTTGAGGCTAGCTAGGAGGAAGCTCTTGGAGAAGCTTGAATTCATGGAGAAAATTCAGAATTTTGGCTAATGATTTCTCTACTTTTCCTACACTTTTTCTCTTTCATTTATTTTCTTGGTTAAGACATATTTGATAAGGAAATTTGTGTAATTATAATTAGTGGCTGGTTAGACACTAATTAGGAATTTTTGTTGTTGATTAATTTCAATATTATCTGAATTCCATGTATGCTTCGAAGGTATTCGATAAAATACATGAGTGAGATTATTTGTTTAATTTAAGGATTCCTTAATGTTTAGTTGGTTAATTAAATATTTAAGATGATTCAGAGGTTAATCAATTAGTTAATCAATCAAATTGAGTGTTCATTGATCTTAAAAACAAGAATTGACAATTTAATTTGGATGTGAAGTTTCAATTCAACATTAGATCGTTGATTTCTTGATTCTTGTGTGGTTACTCAAGATAAATTGTTATAAACACGATTAGGGACTCTTAGGCCAGAATTAATCACAATTAGATTAGGATAAGGATAGTGGATACCAAGGGACGAATCCAAAGCTAGTCACAAGACCATAATTCACCCAATTAGGAATTTTAATTCAATTTAGTTTTAGGATAGTTTAATTAAATCAAAACCCCCTTAGTTTAGGAATTTTTAGAGTCTTTTAACATTTAGAACACTCAATTAAACATTGAACACCAATTCTAAGGGAGATGACCTAGGTTGTACCACTAACTACATATTCTATCAGCCTAGTATTATTTTGAGGGTTGTACGACAAGCCACTCAAAATTTAGCGCCGTTGCCGGGGAATTGGATTCTTAATTGCTTGAAGAAAGTTTTCTAAGTGTTTTAGCTCTATTTTTGTTCTATTTTGGTTTAATTTTTGTTTTGTTTTGAACTTGGAATTGGCTGATTTCGGTGTTACGCATCAAGTATCCTGCTTTGCTGAAATTTTTATTTCAAACGCCCAGAAAATTCTTAAACTTTGTTTTCCAAGGTTTGTGGGTGTTTTGAGCAAAAGTAATAGCTAAGCTACTAGGTGCACCATTTTTTGGCCAAATTCCAACGTTTAAGGCACTTTTTCGAATTTTTTAGGAATTTTTCAAATTTTTCGAATTTAATTTCTTTAAATTTTGTGAGTTTATTTTACATCATTAACCTCTGTTTATGAGTGTTTTTGATAGTTAGGTAAGTCTTAGCTTCATTTGAATTTTATTTTCTTGAATTAGAATTAAATTTAATTATAATTCATTAGTGAATTGTTCTTGCATTGAACTAATTGAACTTCTCATTTTCTTTGCTTTAAATGGATCCATATTATTCTAATCAAGGTGTATATGATGTAGAGCATAGGATTTCTCAGAAGTTGGATGATGCCATGTCAATGCTTCAAATTCTTCTTGAACAACAGAGACAAGAACAATAAAGCCAACAATACCAACAAGTCCAACAACCATGCTACCAACCATACCACAATTCATATGGAGTAGCCCCCAATTACCACCATAATTATGAGCCATACCACAACTTCCATAGGCAAGAGCCAAAGTATGAAACTTACAATTATCATGAGGGGTATATGCAACAAGAGGTCCAAATGGAACCAAGTTGGGAAGAGCAGCTAATAGAAGCCTGTATTATTCAAAACCAACAATTGGAGCAAATGATCCAACGGGTGCAACTCCTAGACCAGCAAATGGCAAATAACCTCATGATGGATTCAGGATTTCAAATGAATCAATCGACTTCAAGTGCTAATGAATCAATTGACGAGCAAATTAGAAGGGAAGTTATAGAAGAGGAAGAGTCCTATTCATCGGGTAATATCCTTCCATCTTCTAATACTTTGCAATTTGTTGAAACTGAATCTAGTTTGCTTGATAGCACTGTGATTGCTTATGCATATAATGTTGTTGATTCTAAATTGCATAATGAGGAAGTTGATGAGGAAATTATCATCGAATCCCCTGATTTGGTTAATTGTGGTAATTCATTGAACAAAATTGACACATTTATTGATGTTCATAATCCCTTGTGTACTGATGCACTTAGAATTTCTACTCCTAGCTGTGATTGTAGCTATGAATTCATGTCTAAATCTATTAATGATGAATCTATTGAGTCTAGGGTAGTAGATAAGTGTGGGGGTGACTTAAGATATAATCATCATTCTATTCCTTATCTGGAATTAGTTGATAAGTCTATTGATGATGCATCTACTGAGTTTTGGGATAGCATACCATCTAGATCATGTGATATAAATGATTTAAATGATTCTGTTGATCGTGTGTGTGATGGACCCACTATATATGATAGATGCTCTCAAATTAATGCTTTCATCGAGACTAGTGAGTTCTTCACAAATTCTAATCAACATGATTCCTCACTAGCCTATGATGGTATGACTAATGAAACAATGAATGTAACATGTGATAAGAATATAGACATTGAAATTGTTGGATAGCTTATTAATAATTCAGACCCAACTCTTGAATGCCTATGTGATGATATGCATACATGTCCTGTGTGTGCTGAAATTAATGAATTTCTGGAGTCTGATAAGCCTGTTGAATCCATAGAGTCCTTTGCTTGCACTAAAACTGTTAATAAAATTAATTCTCCTGATCATACTAGCATTGATGAGGGCATGCATAGTGATAATGCTGATGTTGAAAATTCTACTGATGCTTGTGCTATTATTGATACTAGTGAGACACCGAATTTTGTTATTGAAAATTGTTTAGAATCTTGTGAGCCTACTGATGTCTCTTTGGTCAGAGCAAGAATAGCTCATTTGGCTAAAAAGTGATATAGGGTTCCATTATGGTCATTTTTGGCTCCATATGGAGTACCAAAGTTGCCAAATGATTTTTCCTTAGTCTTGGCACCTTTTGGGCAAGTCTAAAAGTATATTTAAGACTTATGTGAGCTGGCCAAATGGTCCCAGACCTCATGCATTTCATTTTGGCCTTTTCATCCACACATATACACATTACATCAAACTTTCCAAAATGCATACCTTGGCATTGCATACTGAAATTATGTTCTAGAGTTCATACATCATGTCATTCATTTACACATCACATATGATCATAATTATACATGTCTAAAATGTCATAGGCCATACAAATCATTGGATTACATTATTTGACACCAATATGGCCTTAAAATGACAAAACTCAAACACTTTGTTATCAAACTCTTTCCTTCAAGGTGGTTGGCCTCCATCACCTTGTTCACTTGGTCCACCTAGCATGTGAAATCATTGGAGAGCAGGGAATGGGATTCAAAGAATCCCAATAGCTCATCTCCCATTTAATCATACATAACATATGTAAAGTAAGTCTTGAAAATGCGTGCATGGATATCATGGAAGTCTTCAAGAAGCAAGCTTAGCATGTGAATAAGTCATATAAGACATTCAAGAGCTTACTAAGTGGATGGATTGGCCTCACACTTTTCCTCATAGATTTTGGACTTGCCTCACCCATTCTTTAAGAGATTCTTGGACTCAACCATACTCTTGGGAGCCCACTTTACTTTTGGAAGACTCTTTGCTTTGTCTCAACCAATCTCAAGGGTTCTTGGCTCATCCTCACCATGGTTAAGAGTTCTTGGCCTTTCCACACTCAAGCAAACTCAAACAAACATCATACATTCATCTGAAAACATAATATGTGATCATGAAATCATGGCATATAAAATCATGCTAGCATACTTTTCATGGCTTGAAAATACACATGTACACATTCTAAGACAAGCTAAACACACATTCATGCATGAGAAAAGGTGGAGAGAGCGACCTTGCATACAATCACATTGTCACATTCCGAACTTCCTGTAACTGATAGCATAACCCATATCAATCCACTCAATTAAATAGTATGGAAAGAAGGGATTTTAATTATTTTAATTACACCCATTTGACACCATCACCACACAAGAGCATAAGCATTCACTTGGTCACTTGGCATTATGTTTAGTTATGGGGATTAGGCGTCATACACAATTTGTGTATTAGATGGAAGTGATGTAAAAATACATATATATATACTAATTGACCACGGCTTGCTTCTTCTTTAGATGTGGGAATTTACCAATGCCACCTCGTGCTTCCATGTGTAAGGTGTGTGAGTATATGTGGTAGATGATGTCTGATTGCATTAAGGAAATATATTCAGCCATGGTGGAGCTAGAAAGGAAGGGTGCATGAAATGAATGGCTTAAGTAATCTAAGATGAGGACACCTCATGCTTGCACCACCCACTTTCATATATATGTATATTAAATTGTGATTTGCTAATGCCGTATTTGGTTTGACAGCAGGAGCTAAGTAGTGCTTTTAATATATATATATTAAATGAGAGTAAGACACATCTGCTGCCACCTAGCACATGCACCGATTCATGGAATGATGATTTGCCTTCATGCCACCTAATTACATTGTGATTTGCTGGTGCCGTCTGTGCTGTGATAGTGGGAGTTAAATATTGCTTTAATATATATAGATTACATGAGAGTAAGATACATAGCTGTTGCCACCTAGCCACTTGCACTGATTCATGAAATTGTAATCTGCCTTCATGCCACCTAATAGCGGTGGAAAGCAGGAGCTGTCCATTGCATTAATTACCCTTCACTTTAACTCATTTTAGACGGAGGGAAATAGGGGAAGGAAGGAAGAAATTTCGGACAGCCATAGGAGAGGAGAGAAGAGAAGGAAAAACCGAAGTACAAGGACTCCAAAAAAGAGGTAAGCTCGAAGTTGCTCCCTTGTTCTAGACTGGGATGTTTTGGCCTTGTAAAATTAGTTAGAAAAGGATTTTGAAGCCAAAATTTTTATAACAGGTTGTCCATCCCTCATACTTGAAATCTGGAAAATTATAGAATTTTTGGAACAAGGTAAATTAAAGAAAACAACCCACTAATTCAATTTAGCTTCTGTACGGAACAACCTGGGGCTGATTTCATAAAGAATTTTGTTAAATGGGTAAACAAAGGAATTAGTGCATGAAAATTGGTGGGGAGGTAGCTAAGACGTATCACGTCAGGTTTACAAATCTTAGAATTTTCTAGTCTCATTTGGTAGGATAACAAAGCCAGGAACAGCAAGGGGCAGTGTACAGCTAGCTCAACTGAGGTAGTGACCAAAACAGTAGGAGTTCAGGGGCTATCCCTGGGAATTCTTGAAAACTGTTTCTGTGGCTTATAATTGACATAATGAGGGGTCACTCTGCAATTTTTACGATTTTTGGAGGTCATCTAGTGGAGGAAAGAAATTTCACAAAAACAGGTCCGAAAATGTAGTTAAATTGAGACTGTGGTAGTTTTCATTCTTTTGCTGTTGTAGTGTGACTTTACATGGAAAATTGAGAATCCAGCTTGAAAATAAGGGCTAAGGACTTAGCTTTATAGAACTGGACCACACATGAATAACGTAGATAGTAACTAATGAATGAGAAGGAAAGGAAAGCAAAGATGTGATTGTTTATAATTGGGAATTCCAATAGTTAACTAGCAAAAGGGATTTAGGAATTTCATATGGGGGGATTAGTAATTTAATTGCAATGTAAATATTAACCATGACTCATTCTTAATTAGTACAATGCATGATTGAAATTTAGGAAGGCCATTGGGACAACCAGGGCTATGGAATAACGTGACAAAACGACAGTGACGAAACAGGTAGTTAACACTGTACTCACTTTGTTATTTATGTTAATGCACTGGATGAAATCCCGAAGTCCCTATGCTATGTTTGGTTGCATGTATATCTACTAAGATGACTCTTTATGAGTACTATATTGCTGTTATTGGCCAATAACCGAAGCAAGGTAGTCTAATGAATGAAAATATGCTGCTACGTAGCCTAACGAATAAAAAAATGCTGCTACGTAGCCTAATGAATGAAAATATGCTGCTACGTAGCCTAACGAATAAAAAAATGCTGCTACGTAGCCTAACAATTGAGAATACGCTGCAATGGTAGCCTAACGAATGAGAATGTGCTATTGCCTAGCCTAACGAATGAGAACATGCTGCTACCTAGATATTACATGCTCCAACACCGAAGTATGCATCGAATGTATCCTAGATAGTAATACGTGCTATATTTATATATGTGTTTCTTGAGTACATTGTTAGCTACTAAGATTTTATCTCACTACAAATTGACTGTTTTACAGGTATTAACTATGCTACGAATAGAGCCAGACAAATAGAGAACAAACAAACTGATCCATAAATTACATATTGTCTGTAATTGGTCTTGTGAATCCTTTGAACAAGGGTTGAATGTAAAGTTTGACTCCAGTGAGGATGTAACATTGTAGTATTAATCTCTCTTTTGATTTGTATAAATATCATACATGAGATATCTACCATAAGTTAACTGTGATGTTTATTAGGGCTACCGAACTCCCAGTACAAGTAAACTCCTATGTTTGCATTACATGAAAATGATTATGATAACCATGGGATTAGTTCTAGCACATTAGCATCATCAACTTATGGTTTTCTTGTGAAAATGATGAAGGTTGTCTAGGCATGACAGTTATCTTTTTAGGTCTAGGATCTTATTGACAGGATTTTGGACTCCACACTAAGGAAATTAAAGACCTTGTTGATAGGATCTTGGATTTCGCCTTGTAAAACGTAAGACCTTGTCAACAGGGCCTTCTGTTAGTAGTACAAGATCCCTTCATATGGTAAGTTATAGTGTATGTAGAGTGTAGGTGTAACAATTTGGTATCAGAGCAATGATTCTGGAAACTTTTGCTTATTAGGAGACATTGTTATGACCATTTTACATGTTAAATCTTTGGTTCATATAGGTCTTACTTTTAGGCATTATGGACTAAGTAACTCATTTGGTTTATTGTTTTCTCTATGTATGAAATTGTGGGTGCCAGGTTAACATGGCCTCAAGAAGAACACAAACTGAGATCCTAGAAGAATTAACGGCCACTATACAGTCGATGTCAGATAAGTTAGATGAACAGGCAGTTAAGCAAGCTGCTACTACTGAGGCACTAGAACAAGTGCAGGAAACCTTGAGGAAGAGCGATGAGGGTAGAAATGTAGAGAAAAACCCCATTGAAGTAGATGAGCCCATGGAAAATCGTGAAAGGGAACTTGGGTCTAACCCTATACTCTCAGTTTTATCTCATTTTAGAAAAGCCCATCCCCTAGCATTTCAAGGAGAGTATGATCCCACTAAGGCAGAACGATGGATTATGCAATTCGAAAAAATATTCAGGGTTATGGATTGTACCTCAGAACAAAAAGCCCTGCTGGCCACTTATATGTTTGAAGGAGAAGCTGAATTTTGGTGGAAGAGTGCGGAGAGAACCTTGATAGCCAAAGGGATGCCGCTTAACTGGGAAACCTTTCAGAGGGTGTTTTACGAGAAGTATTTTCCCCTCTCAGTGAGTGTAACACCATATATTTCTAGCATGCTTCCGATCATTTCTAAGTCTCACATGATCAATTGAACAAAGGGAATGGAGAATGATATTAAAATAATGCCTTATTTCGCGTTACGTCGCATATAAAAATTCCATTCGGTGTCACACGGACCATATGAGCTCATACAACATGTTCTCATATTTAATTACATACATACAATTCATTTGCATAACCAAAGTTGGCCCACAACTCGTGGAACTCAAAGGGGACCATCAAATTCACACTCTTATTTTCGGCCAGAATTTCAGTTTTTCTGTCACAACTTCGGAAATTCATAACTAAATCCAAACAATTCGAAATCCAACAAAATTTACCATTCCAGAAATCTCTGGATGTCTACCCCATGATAAAAATATTTTCAGCTCATGAATCATTAAGGGGAGAACATTTGAAATCCGAAAAGCCACTGGGGTTGCTGTTGTCTGGGCCACTGGTTCAGTTTACTGATAGGAAGTTTCAAAATTGGTAACTAATTCTAGAAAAATTGAAATCATTCATTCTTGGCCATTATGTAAATCTACACATGTCTAATTTATTCTAAAAATATGCCCAGGCCATGAAACATAACACAGAAAACTTTTGACACGCGAAAAGGGGTTAAGGTTCGGACAGCTACTGGTACTGATGCAAGTGTCTGCTACGAACTTCTAAAATATCCAATTAATTCCACAAAAAATCCAATCTATGCAAATAATACCAATTTGGAAAGCTATGAATGTTAAATTTATGGTAAAAATAGACTCAGACCAGAGAAAGCATGCTTAGCTACCCAAATTCAATGGAACGGTGACTCAGGTCGTGCTGAGCTACTGCTACTGTCCCAGAAATTCAAAAATTCATATCTCTCAGCTCAGACCTCCAAATGTGGTGTTTCCAGTTGCTACAAGTCACTGTGAATGCCTAGTTTTTAGCTATAAAATTTCGTAGCCATTGGACCATGTTTACCCCTCAGATGACACAATTTCAAAACTGACCAAATGAACAGTACCAGTGTAAATCCGAAATTCTGATACCAACTTTGAAAAATCATAGAAAATTCCACAGACCTCCAAATGACCTGATCTTTGGCTTCCCAAAAATATCTAGGCAAGATCTACTTGCATGCAAAATTCCAAGTCAACAAGAGGTCATTTGGTCAGATTTTGCCAAAGCTCAAGCTTATGGCAATTTTGGTCCCAACAAGAGGCAACTTTGGTTCAAATGAGTCATCCATGGTTCCACACACATTTGAACAACTTAGAAAGCATAAATATAGCATATATAAGTCCCTCATAAGGTCTGAACTCTCATGCAACTCAAATTTACCATGCCACTTCCATAAAGATACATACACAAATGGGCTCCCAAGTGGTCAAAATACATAATTCTACTCATTAGACTCTATTCTTGATACATACACTAACTTTACATAGTTTTACACTTGTTCAAAGTGTCATGGCTCAAAAATAACATTTACATATCTACTTTTACATTCTAGTCATCATAGTATATCAAAATATAAAGGTTTGCCAAGAGATGGAGATTTAACCTCCTTGACTTCCATCCTTTGGGTCTTGAACTCCACCTAGATCATATGAGATGAGAGAAAGGAGGGGGTGAGATTCATTGAATCTCAATAGCTCATACACCTATTCAATCACATTTTCAAGGCATATAACATGTCAAGGGTACAAGTATGCAACTACTCAATCCATGAAGCATTCAATTTCCACATTTTTATGTCACAAACACATGTCAAGAATAAGAATGAGCTATAGGGACTTTTGGGCTGGCCTCACCCTATTTCTAGGACTTTTGGATTGCCTCACTCTTGGTTCTTGGGACTTTTGACTTAGTCTCACCCATCCAAGGGACTTTTGGCCTTGTCTCACCCATGCCATGAGACTTTTGGCATCTCCTCACCCACATTAAGGGACTTTTGGCACTACCTCACCCTTATGAGCCATTTCCCTCATTCAAAGACATTCAAGAAAGCATATTGGTACCAAAATAGCAACATAGCATCAAGTGTCATGTATCAAACATATAAACATACACACAAGCACACGATGACACCATATGCAACAAGAAAATGCAATAAGAAAAGGTGGAGAGCTACCTTGGTGCAAATTCAAGCTTTACTTTGTTTGTTTCTTCTCCTTTTCAGTTCCACAAATACAAGAAGGTGGGGTTGGATTTCTTTGGCCTATTTACAATAAACAACACTAAATTATACTCTTGGAACAAATTATGACATCCAACTCACTCTTAAAACTACACTTTGGTCTATTTGTCACAATATGGTTCCATTAAGGACCTAATGAAGCAACTACTATAATTAACATTCTTGGTTCCATTCTCTTGCCATATTTAGACCTCTTGACCTCATTTAAGGTCCTTGAAGCCATCACACACTCACTTTCACAAACCTAGGTCCATGTTGCTTCATAAGGTTACATTATGGAAGCCATTGCCTCATCTCCCAACCTAAGGCTTCTAAATTTTTTCCAAGGGTTTCTCCTATCTTCTTTTATCATATAAAGTCCCAAATCAAGTTTGGAACCATTTAAAATACTCCCTAGCTATCTCTAAGGGTCTTGACCTAGTTATGCTTCCATTAAAAACCCATGGAGTTTGGGATTTTTCCTTAATGGATGGGGCACTTGGGAGGCTCCCTAGGAGTCTTAGAAACTCAAACAAACACTCACATATGATGGGGAAGTCTTGAATCAACCCAGATTTTAACTTATGTTCAAGCACCCTACACTTTTCCAACTTGAGTTTTACTAGTTTTTCATGCATTTCTTTGGTATAATCCATCTTCCCATGCCTTAGTTTGATGGATTCTTTTGGATTATAAAACAGAAACTCTTCCCTCTTCATGGTTCTAGTTGAGACATCCTACCATGGAAGAGGAGAAGGAGAAAAAGAAGCAACAAAGGGAGAGAAACTACCTTACAATCAAGCTTCCTTCAAGAGCCTTTCCTCTTCCCTCTTTCTCCTCCTTAAATTTCGAATTTCCCTCCTCTGATCTGGACCCAAATCAGCACCAAAAAATACATTAAAACCATGGAAAGATAAAGCAAGAAGGGGAGGATGAAGTTTCAAGAGGAAAGAGCATGAAAACCTTACACTTTCTCACCTTTTCTTTAGCTTTTCTTCCTCCAAAATTTCCTCCCTTTGTGCGCCTAAGGTAGCAGCTCCATTTCTGAGTTTTGGGCAGAAGAAAGTTGGTTTAGAGAGGGGGGGAGCTGAACGTGGCTTAAAAAGGGAGTTTGGAAGCTTTTTTTGTGCACTTTGTTTCCATTTTTGCCCTTCCATAATGGCATTTCCGGTTTGACTTCATTTTAGCTCCTTTTTGAGAACCGTCTTTTCCATCATAAAATTAAGATTCTTAATTTAATAAAATGCCTTTGGAATCACTCAAATAAGAGCTAAAACCTTCCCGAACGAATCGGTCAAAGTTTAGGTCAACCGACGTCAGAAAGAGTACACCGAAGGGGCTTTACCAGTCCCGGGGCTTCCCATGGTTTTTGGGGCCTCTGAGAACCCTGAGAAACTCAAAATTTCCATTTAAAAAGCCCTCCTACGTGTTTTTCTAAAATTACACTTATTTACGAAAATGCCACTGGCCTTTCGGCAAATTTTTCGAATCACTCCGACCCTAGTTTTTGGGCAACTCAAGGCTCAAATCCTTATTTTCTATTATTTAAAATTTTATTCAAATTTTATTTGGCCTTGAATCACTCATCTCAGGGGACTTGCTTTTCAAACCGGCCCGTTCTAGCGATTGTACAACATACCGAGCGTTACAGTGAGAAACCGAAAGGAAGTAGAATTTATGAAGTTAGTATAGGGTGATATGATAGTGGACCATTACGTAGCTAAACATGTAGAGTTGTCCAGGTTCTCTTCTTATTTAAGAGAGCATGATGATGAGGGCTGGAGTGCTTCTAAACTAGAATAGGGACTTCGACCAGATATCAGGGAGAGAGTGATCACCCACAGACAGAGGAACTTTGAGGAGCTGGTGGAAATCTGTAGGTTGGCAGAAGAAAGTATACGAGATGCAGAGGTAGAAAGGAGGAGAGTACAGTTGAAAAAGAGAGAGAGAAAATAATACTTTTAAGAGAGGGAGTGGGGGACGAGTCTGGAATAAGAAACCTAGAAGGGGTAGAGAACAATTTAGAGGAAAACAGCAAGGTCGGGGTTTTACAGATAAGACATGTGATAAATGTGGTAAAAACCACGGATACAGTCCCTGCAGAGTTGGCAAGAATGTGTGTTTTAGATGTGGACAGCCAGGACACTTCTCCCGAGATTGCAGAGTCCAGAAGGAATTAGCCCCGGTAGCCAGACCATAGACGCAAGGGCGAGTATTTGCTCTAACTTGCCAGGAGGCAGCTCAGTCTAGTTTGATCTAAGGTATGGTTTTAATTAATAATTGTATTGTAAATGAACTGTTTGACTCTGGGGCAACCCACTCATTCATTTCATATGATTGTGCTAAGAGTTTAGATCTGAGAGTCAACATGCTACCATTTTTGTTGTCCATAACTACCCCCACTGGTGGATCTGTTGTTACTTTTGATGCATGTTTAAATTGTGCAATTCAATTTGATAAATGATCCACTACTCTTGACCTAGTATGCATTCCCATGACTGGAATTGATCTTAGTATTGGCATGGATTGGTTATCTGCAAATAATGCTATCCTTGATTGTTCTCGTAAATTGGTCTCATTGCCTGTTTATGTTTCGAATTCTAAGTCTTTCAATGAGTTTCCTATGTTATCCACTGCCCAGGCTGAGAGTTACCTTAGGAAAGGTTGTCAGGGGTTTTTAGTCTTCTTTTCTCTACAAGTTGAGGTGGAAGAGGGAATAAAAACCATACCAGTGGTTAGAGATTTCCCCAAAGTATTTCCTACTGAAGTTAGTGGTCTTCCTCCTGATAGAGAATTAGAATTTTCCATTGACTTAGTGCCTGGAACTAGTCCTATATCTAGAGCACCCTATATAATGGCCCCAGCTGAGTTAGCCGAACTGAAAAAGCAACTAGAGGAATTATTAGAAAAAGGTTTCATTAGACCTAGTGTGTCTCCGTGGGGTACGCCAGTTTTGTTTGTGAATAAGAAAGATGGGAGCATGAGATTGTGCATAGACTATAGGCAGCTAAACAAGGTGACTATAAAGAATAAGTATCCACTACCTAGGATAGATGATCTCTTAGATCAACTAGCAGGTGCCTCCATTTTCTCTAAGATAGACTTAAGGTCAGGATACCACCAATTAAGAATCAAGGCGGAGGACATTCCAAAAACTGCCTTTAGAACCAGGTATGGACACTATGAATTTCTTGTTATGCCTTTTGGTTTGACCAATGCCCCAGCTATTTTTATGGATTACATGAACCGGATTTTTAGGCCCTACCTGGACCAATTTGTGGTTGTTTTCATAGATGATATTCTTATTTATTCCAGAAGTATAGAGGAACATGAGAAACACCTTAGGAGGGTCCTTCAAATTTTGAAAGAGAAATAACTATTTGCTAAACTCAGTAAGTCGAGTTTTGGTTGAGGGAAGTGCAATTCTTAGGGCATATAATCTCTGAAAGAGGGGTAGCAGTGGACCCTAACAAAATAGAAGCAATAGTGAATTGGGAAAGACCCAAAACTGTCACAGAGGTTAGGAGTTTCCTGGGATTAGCCGGGTACTATAGGAGGTTCATCAAAGGATTTTCTCAGTTAGTTACGCCTTTGACTAGATTAACCTGGAAGGACCAACCATTTATTTGGGATGATAAATGTGAAGAGAGATTTCAGGAGTTAAAAACCAGATTGACTTCCACACCCATCTTAGTGATACCAAACCCCCAGAAACCTTTTGTAGTATACAATGATGCTTCCAAGAAAGGGCTGGGATGTGTCTTAATGCAAGAGGGTAGAGTAGTCGCCTATGCTTCCAGACAGTTAAGACCCCATGAGGAGAACTACCCCACCCATGACTTGGAATTAGAAGCCATTGTGTTTGCCTTAAAGATTTAGAGACATTACTTATATGGGGCATCATTTGAGGTTTATAGTGATCACAAAAGTTTAAAATACCTTTTTGACTAGAAGGAATTGAACATGAGACAGAGAAGGTGGATGGAATTTCTTAAAGATTATGATTTCACCCTTAAGTATCACCCAGGCAAAGCGAACATAGTTGTAGATGCCTTAAGTAGAAAGTCCATACATGTCTCACTTATGATGCTTAGGGAAAAAAAACTTATAGAGGATTTTAGAGACCTAAACCTTTCCATCTCCCTACATCCTGGTAGCCTTTTAATGAGTGAGTTGAGGATTCATAGTGACCTACGAGACCAGATTAAAGATGCTCAAGTTTCTGATGAGTTCTTAGAAAAGATTAAGAAACATATAAGCTAGGGGAAGTCTAAAGAATTTTGGGAATCTGAGGATGGACTGATTTGGTACAAGGATAGATTGTGTGTGCCTGAGAAAAGAAAATTGAGGGACACTATCTTAGCAGAAGCCCACAGAAGCAAATACACTTTACACCCGGGCACCATGAAGATGTATCAGGATCTTAAAAAGAATTTTTGGTGGCCTAGCATGAAATCAAAAATTGCTCAATATGTGTCTAAGTGTTTAGTCTATCAGAGAGTGAAGGTAGAACACCAAAGACTTGTAGGAATGTTACAGCCTCTAGAAATCCTTGAGTGGAAATAGGACAGTATCTCTATGGATTTTGTTATGGGCTTACCTAGGACATCCTCAGGATATGACTCCATTTGGGTAATAGTGGATAGATTAACCAAATCTGCCCACTTCTTACCATTTAAGTCTACCTACACCACCGACAAACTAGCTCAACTTTATGTGAGTGAGATTGTGAGACTTCATGGAGTGCCTATTAGTATTATTTCAGACAGAGACCCTATTAGTATTATTTCAGACAGAGACCCTAGTACCGTAAGTTAACTGTGATGTTTATTAGGGCTACCGAACTCCCGGTACAAGTAACCTATGTTTGCATTACATGAAAATGATTATGATAACCATGGGATTAGTTCTAGCACATTAGCAGCATCAACTTATGGTTTTCTTATGAAAATGATAAAGGTTGTCTAGGCATGACAATTATCTTTTTAGGTCTAGGATCTTGTTGACAGGATTTTAGACTCCACACTAAGGAAATTAAAGACCTTGTCGACAGGATCTTGGATTTTGCCTTGTAAAACATAAGACCTTGTCAATAGGGCCTTCTGTTAGTAGTACAAGATCCCTTCATATGGTAAGTTATAGTGTATGTAGAGTGTAGGTGTGACACACACACTTTTCCTTTTGAAATTCCCTCCCTTGCTTCGGCCACACACCCACAAACTTGTGGAGATGCTTCCTCTTGGCTTAAACACATTTTATGGGAGTCAATTAGGTTCATGAACTTAATTCTAAGGCCACATATTTGCTTAGACACTAGGTGGCTCTATGAACTCTATTATGGTCCATAAATGCATCTAATGAAGCAACACGCCTCAAATAAATTCTAGGCTCCATTCTTTCCTTTCAAATATGATTCTGAACTCCTTTTAAGCCTCTTGGAGTCATCACACTAGTAAAAGGAAGAGCCTAACTACATATTGCTTCTTTAGATCATAATATGGAACCTAAGGCACCAATTCACTTTCCATGGGTTCTAAATTTTTTTCAAGGCCTCCCCTCATATTCATTCATCATATATGACACAAAAATGGGCTTGAAAAAATTTAAAACTCTCCCTAGCTACTCCATCCATGCTTGCCCGAGACATAGCCCCTTTTTGGCCTCCTTGGAATTCTTTGTTTCCTTGCAGGAGGAAGCATGTGGGGAGCATCTTAGGGATATTAGGAGCTCATTTAAACTCTTAATGAGACCTAAGAATCATCACACAAGGTCAGATTTTACAAGGTGCACACAAAACCCTAGAATTTGCATCTTGAAATCTAATGGTTATTTTATTGCTTTCTTTACATATTCTTGTTCTTCTCCATCAAATACCTAAGATTCATGCTTGGTTGGGCTTAAAAATCAGATCCTCCTATGGCTCCTAGGGTTAGGCAAAATGGAGAAGAAGAGTGGGTGAAGATATCAACCATAGGATGAAATTTTACCTAGTTTCCTTGCTTATTTTCGCTTGAATCTTGCTTTCTCCAAGCTCCTCTCTTCAAATCCGAACTTTCCCTTGAATTTATCCCTTGAATCAGATTTATAAACTCCATTTCAATCAAAGGAAACAAAGGAGAAAGGAGGAGAGGAGATATGGATGAAGAAAAGTATGAAAAATCACCATGGAAACATACCTTAAACTTGGATTTTCTTCTCCTTCTTCTTCCTCTCTTGTGCACCCAAACCCTAGCTCCCTTCTTTTGAAATTATGCAGAAAATTCTGATTCCAAATGAAGGAGAAAGTGGGGCACCACCTATATATAGGTGTAGGAAAATGACTGTTTAAAAAATTCTAATTTTGCCCTTCATACTTTGCATTTTCGTTTCTCCTTCGTTTTAGCTCCTTTTTTAGAACCGTCTTTTCCATTATAAAATTTAGGTTCCCAATTTAGTAAAATGCCTTTGGAATCACTCAAATCGGAGCTAAAACCTTCTTGAATGAATTCGTCAAAGTTCAGGCACACTGACATTGAAAAAAGTCCACCGAAGGGGATTTAACTATCTTAGGGCTTCCCATAGTTTTCAAGGCCTCTGAGAACTCAGGAGAACTCAAAAAATTTCATTTAAAAAGCTCTCCTGTGTGAATTCCAAAATTTGCTCAAAATTACGAAAATGCCATTACATTTTGTAAGCTTTTCGTAAGAAATTGTTTCTTCATTCTAGCTCCGTTTTTCTTTCCATTTAAGCCTGGGATTCTCATTTTTAGGAGTCTAAAATGCTTCCCAAATTTTTTGAGACCTTAACTATCTCATTTTGGGGGATTTCCTTTTGTATCCAGTGAATTTCGTTCATTGATAGAGAAACTGTACGTTACGTTTCTCACATTTTCTCTCATTTTTAGAAAATTGGATGTTACATTTTTCATGGCTAGAAGGTTAAAAACAAAACATATAAAGCTCAAACGGGTATAACAAAGAGAAAAACACATAGGATGGCTATTTGGCTCTATCTATAACCAAAAAAAAAAAATGAATGCCTTAATCCTTTCCATGCATGGCAAATGCACAAATGTGGCCTTGAATAAGATTCAAGCCAAGTTTTAGAGTAAAGATAAGATAGGTGATATACACTAGAAATGAACATCAATAGGCATAAAATCTCATAAGGTAAATTAACGATCATTAAAGTTTATTAAAACTAAGCTAATTGTCATTTAACTTGCATTCTCATCACAAAGTCAATTTCCTATCAAGTCAAGACATATCAAAGCTATGGTCATGCCTCAATACCACAAAAAACAAAATTTTTTAGTATTTATTTTTTAAAAGAAGGTTTTCAAAACACAAAAGAAAAACTTCACACAAAAACCAAACATCAATTAACAACATAAAGCAAAGCCAAAAATTGTTTGAATGCTCCCCCTTCTTAAACATTGTATTGCCTTCAATGCAAGCTCAAGATCTAAGCAAAAGATAGACAACACTATAAAAGTGGAAGGGAAATTATACAACTGAGCAAGCTAGGTTGCATTGTGGAGTTGAAGCTCCTCCTTCTCATTCTTTCAAACTCCATAAAATTTCCCTTTGGTAGCCTCATCTAATAACTCCACAACACTAAAAAGAAAAACCTTAGAAACAATATAAGGACCTTCCCATGTAGAACAAAGTGTATCAAACATAAGCTTTAAGCAGGACTTGTAGAGTAAAACTTTGTCTTCAACCATAAATTCATTCCTTGCAATCTTTTTATCATAGAAAGCCTTGGTATTTTCTTTGTAAATCCACATTGTCATAGGCCTCCATACGGATCTCTTCAAGTTCTTGTAGTTGAAATCTCCTTTGAGAACTCACTCCATGTAAGTCCAAATTGCATTTCTTTATGGCCCAATAAGCTTTATGCTTCACTTCCACCAGTAGGTGGCAAGCTTTCGAAAGACTAGTCGATAAGGTGACATGCCAATTGGAGTCTTGTCCTATAAGCCCATAAAACATCATCTAGCCTCTTGCTCCCGTCTGTCTCATTTAGCTGCATTGCTTTCTCCAAAATTTGCTTCACTTCCTAATTGGAAATCTATATTTCTCCATTTGTTTGGGGTGATATGAACTAGCCACTTTATGCATGACCCCATACTTGCCAAGCAAGCTTTGCCTACTCCGGCTGCAAAAGTGAGTGCCCTGGTCACTAATGATGGCTTTGGGAATACCAAACCTGTAGAAAATTTGAGAGTGCATAAACCTTACAACTATAGAAGAATTATCAGTTCTAGTGGGCTTTGTTTCCACCTACTTCGAAACATAATCAACAACTAACAAGATATATGCAGAGCCAAAAGAAATAGGAAATAGTCCTATAAAATCAATGCCCCAAACATCAAATATCTCAAAAAGCAAAATGGGATGCTATGGCATTTCATTTCTCCTAGATATCCCATCTATTTGTTGACAACTAATATGACTCATGGAAAAATCATAGGTGTAACAACTTTAACTACTAATCACGCTAATTGGTTATAATTAACTCTTAATCTCTTTTGCTTGAGTTAAACATTATTAATATTTTGTTAGAAGTGGAAATACAGAGGAAATTTGAACCTTATTATCCTTAGAAACATTATATAGAAAATAAAACAATTTAAGCCTATAAAGAATTTAAGTTATCAAATAAGTCTTTTGATTCATGTTACCATTGATTCTACCCTCATAATGCCCCCTTATAATTGTCCTTAGGTCATTACATATCATTAACATCATGAAAACTAAGTTATAGAGGCTAAAAATGAGAGTTTGATATTTTAGACCACGACTTAGACATATTCACTACAGCTAAGTTAGCTATTGGAACCTAAAAACTAAGTTATTGGACCTGTGCCGCAACTTGGTATACCCATGCCGCGACTTGCCTGACCATTGGGGCTCAAAAACCAAAATTCTTGTCCCTCGCCATAGTGATGCCTTTCCATGTTGCAGCAAAGTTACTCTTGGGAACTTACTATTCCCAAAAACCCAAGCCTCACCATAACTTGAACTATTCACACCATGCGACAAGCCTACATGGCACTGTGGCAAGAGACCTTCTTGGGCTCTCCCACCACTTTATCTGATGCTCGCTATGGCGAACTCCCCTTACCTTGTGGCGAGATTGCTCTTAGGTACCCTCTGGACCTAAAATTCTTGTGTTGTGCTATGGCTCAACACTTTGCACTGTGGCACTCCTCTCTTCTGGTTGACTTTTGGCTGCAACTTAAGCAGCTTTGGCCATGACTTTATTCCCCTCTAATCCTATTTCCTTACTTTTTCACTTCTTAGCCATATACCACTAACTCTAAATAAATTCTAGGACCTCCTTAGCTAACATACATGGTTTAATGTATCTCCTAACTTCCAAATACCACAGCTTAATAATCCTCATTGTTTAGGGACTTCAGGGAAAATCACATCATTGGGTTTCCATGTATATGTCAGCACAATTACACATTTTGATAGCAAAAGACACCAAAGACACTTACAAGATCAACCTAATGTAAATTCCATCAACGTTCCATACAACACTATTATGCTTAATCATTTATTGCAAGGCATGATTATACTCTCAAGTAATGAGTCATGATTCTTAAGCAACAATAATTTATATCAGATTATAAATAAGTACATACGTCAGAGTTTAAGTACTATATAATCTTACTTCCTATTGGGTACATCATTGATTACAAGGTATCAAAATGCCTACACTTGGCAATATGAGTGCACCATAATGTTATACAAAATAAAATTACAAAAATGATAGCATCTACTCTAAGATAAAATGGCTCTAGTGTAGAGAGCCCACACATGGCCTTCAAGTTAGGGTGCTCATCTATTTGTTTTCCCTTTCCCTTATCCGAGGGACCTTCACCTAAAATTGTTAGCCCATAAAATAAGGTGAGATATGAATCTCAGTAACTAAAGGAAATTCCATGCATATGTACAATTTAATAAGTAGAAATGCATATTAAACATAATTACCGAGAGCATCATCAAAATCAATAAATGAACCAGTTAGGCTACTAGTGACCATTATTCCATACTAGCAATCACATACATTATGTTAAAGGCTAATAATATAGGGAAAGGCATGTCCATGGTGCTAACTCCCTATTGAGCACAACTTAGGATTAATGCATTCATAAGTCTAATCACAATTCGGTGTTCGGTTGAAACACAATGCATGGGTCCACAGCTCCACCAAGGACTTACTTAGGGCTCAAACATAACGATCAAGCAGCTAACCAATCATTTAACACATCAAAACATATTATGTAGTAAATATCATATTAACAATGTACATATGCAAGGAATTGAAATTCACCCCCCGTTACCTCTCTTAGTTGAGTCAAGCTCTGAAGCCAAAGATGAATTCTTACACACTAGAGGCCCTAACACATCAAAAATAAATTTCTTAGTTAACACCAAACACTAAAATTAGTTATCTATCATTCCTAACATCTTAAGCATTTAATAAGCACTCACCTAAACTCCAACAAATCGAATTTCATATGTGAGCCTTTCCACACTAGAAACTTTGATATATCACTCTAAATTCTAGATATTTTCACATAGAGACAAAGCCCATTATGTAAATCAACTATTAAGGCCACTAACCAGTAGTAAATACATCAAAATAAAGGGAGAATGCTTACGCAATAACCTTCCTAGCCTCAACCTCTGAAAATCAACAATAAAGCCACCAAAAAGCAAGTTTCAGATTTAGGTGATGGAGAAAAATTCACTAAACAAGAAACTATTTAGACAAAAAATGTAGAGGAGAATGAGAGGAACAAGTTTCATATAGATTACCTTGGCTAAGTCTTCCTCTAGAAGTGGGAAATGGTGAAAATGTGCAGAAAACCCTAGCCTCCTCTCTTCCTATGCAAAAATGGACTTCTCCTTGGTTGAAAATGAAATAGTTTGTAGAATGAGGAATGAGGGTTGACTATGTTAGGGTTTGAGATGGGTTTACACTGATCTAAAAGCCTAAAATCCTTTTGGGTTTAGATATGTGCTTATTGGGCCTTGGGTTTAATGGATTAAGTTGATGTAAATGTGAGTTGGGCCCTTTAAAGATGACATTGGATCTTCTTACAAACTAGGAGTAGGCTTCCCTACTTAGCTTATGATATAAATAAATTAATCATAAGGCCTAAATTAAATGCCCATCTTCCCTTAATTAATTTCACTAATTATACCCATAATCATAATTAATATATCTTCAACTAATAATGCCTAAAAATGATTATTGTCTCGAAATGTCCAAAATAAATTCATTTCTTAAGTAGTCCTTCTTTTCTTTAAACTCCTCAAATATCCCATGTTAATCTCTTAATTCATTATAATTATTCTTAATTAATTTCAGGGTGTTACAATAGGCATCATGAAACAAGGTAAGCTAATACAGTCCACTATCCAAAACCTTTCTAATTGAGTGTTTCGGACTAAAGTGACCTCTACATACAAGAGTATGACAAAATCTCAAAACAGACTCTTAAACTTTACATCAGACACACAATGTCTAATCACTTGGTTACTTTATATCTTCTACAAGTGTGGATTATCCCATATATAGTATCTAGCTTCACTCCTAGCTCAATTGATGTTTATTCAAGTCAATAGGCAATTCAGATGTAGTTAGATAATTCACTAAGTCTGCATACTATGGGTAGAAACTATGCACAACATACAAAGGCTCATCTAGAAAGTCATCATCAATGGGAAGAGAATCTACCTTTTGAACCTCAATCTAACTCAAATGGTTTGCCATCAAGTTCTTCGCTCCACTTTTATCATATATGTTGATGTTAAACTCTTAAAGCAAAAGCATCCATTTAATCAACCTCGGCTTCACATCAGACTTCTTTATCAAGTACTTCAAAGCTACATGGTTAGTGAAAACAATAACCTTAGTATCCAACAAATAAGACTAAATTTATCCAAAGCAAAAATAATAGTAAGAAACTCTTTTTCTATGCTGTATAATTTGCTTGGGTCTCATCCAAAGTCTTGGATGCATAAGCTAGCACATGCGGCTTTTTATCCACTCTTTAGCTTAACATTGCTCCTGAAGCATAATTGGAAGTATCATACAAAAGCTCAAATAGGAGACCCCAATCAGGGGGCTGGATGATAGGGAAGGAAGTCAATCTCCTCTTAAGCTCATTAAAGGCTGCTCTGCATGCATCATCAAATTGAAATTCAACATTTTTTTATAAAAAGCTTAGATAATGGCAATGCAATCTTATTGAAGTCTTGTATAAATCTCTAGTAAAAACCCAGGTGACCTAAGAAAGACCAAACTTCCTAAACACATGTCAAGTATGGTAAAGAAGTGACAATATCTATCTTGGCCTTATTAGTCTTTATGTCCTTCTTAGATACAACATGACCCAATACAATGTCTTTTTGAACCATAAAATCACACTTTTCAAAATTAAGTACAAGGTTCTTCTCTATACATCTCTTTAGAACATTATTAAGACTGGACAAATGATTCTTAAAAGAATTCCCATACATAGTGAAATCATTCATAAAGACTTCCATACAATATTATAGAAAATCACTAAAAATGGAAACCATGCACAGCTGAAATGTTCTAAGGGCATTACAAAAACCAAAAGGCATTTTTTTAGGTAAATACTCCAAATGGGCAAGTGAATATTGTCTTTTCCTGGTCCTCTAGGGTTATGCATATCTGGAAATACCTTGAAAATCCATTAAGAAAATAGTAATGAGACTTCCTTGCTGAACGCTCAAGCATCTGATCAATAAAAAGGATAGGGTAATGGTCTTTTCTAGTGACTAAATTAAGATGCCTGAAATCAATACAAACCCTCTAACTATTTTGCATATGAGTTGGCACTAACTTGTTCTTTCATTTCAGACCACTGTAATCCCTATATTTTTAAGAACAACCTACATAAGACTAACCTACTAGCTATCAGAAATTGGATATATAATTCCAGCAGATAAGAGTTTAGATACTTTTTTTAAAAAAATATCAAGAATAAGTGGGTTGAGTCATCTTTAAGGTTACTTCACCAATTTAGCTCCATCTTCCAACAAAATTTGGTGTATATAAGTCTTGAGGCTAATGCCCAGTATATTTGCAAAGGTCCATCTTATTGCTTGCCTTTGTTTCTTCAAGACCTCCATAAGTCTCATCTCCTCATCTTGAGTAATATCACTCACTACAATGACAGGAAGCTTGTCTCTTTCTTCAAAATAAGCATACTTTAGCGTATCTAGAAGTGGCTTAAGCTCTAGGGTAGGAGCTTGATCAACAGAGGGTATGAGCTTGTTAATCACTATCTTTGCTAAGCCATACACTTGCTTAAAGGACTCACAAGAAACAGAAGAATCTTTCCTAGCATGGGAAGCATTAGTAGCATGAAAAGAATCAATAAAATCATCAATCAAATGAATATTAGGACTAGCAACACTATAACAAATAGCAAAGCTACACTATGTCTATCAAAACAATCAATATTAGCATGTATGGTCTCATCAAAACTAGAAAATTCAATAATACTAGTGCAATCAATAGAAATTCTAGATGCAATAGAATTAACTTGCTTAGTACATGAAATAAGTTCCTTAGAGTCAATACTATCATCATAACTTAGAAAATCATCAATCTTTCTACATCCGGTACATACACGAGAACCATCACAAGCACATCTTAAAGAATCATCAAACTCAACAATATCACAAGAATCAGTCAACATCTTATCTCTAAACTCAGTACTAATATCATCAACTAGCATATCAATCAAACTCACACTAAAAATAAAATGATCATTACATAGGTGCTTCATGGCATCAAAGATATTAAAATGTATCACATTACCAGCAAACTCCATAGAAAGAGTACCCTTATGAACATTTATGATTGTCTTAGCAATTTTTAAGAAAGTCTACCTATAATGAGTGGTGTAACGTCTCTTCTAATACCCTTCTTTAGCTATATATTTGTGAAGAATTCCTTATTCGAGTTTAACCACTTTTTTTATTTTAATTATTCCTTCATAATAAAATCTAATTAATAGCATAGCGGACTATAACAATAATGAAAACACACTATAACTTATACAAATTAGTTCAAGAGTTCTCTCATAAGGGAATGGGGTCATACAAGTCACATCAGATCAAAAGGGAATCTATCCTATAACCATCCAAAAGAAAGTTCCCTAGATAACAAAAGGATCAATATCAGTAACTGGGCCTCTGTTCATACGAATGGAGGAGCAGGAGGGTCAACTCCACCCATTAGGGATGTGTGGGACTCCAGCTCTCCTGGGGACACAAAATATACCGGTACAGCACGAACAACGTCATCACATGATATGATGTGTATATTATGGATGACGAAGACCCATCCCATGAGTGGGAACTAGATCCACTCTGCTTGGAGTTCTAGGGTCACTTGATAAATTGGCATCTAAGAAAAATATAAACCATAATAGAGTGAGAAATAATTTTCTCAATAACATAGACAGGATTAATACCACATAATATCCGTAAAGAATAGTTAAGTACTTTTAATAGACAATAAGTAATATAGTGGTAAGACAGTTATTTTACCGAACAATATAAGCAAAGAGATATACTTGTCAGCAATATCTAACATGAATATGAAATAGCAAAGTGAATAAGCATATTACATCTAAAGATAGGACATGAATGAAATACAAGAATTGTCTCAACGTAATTGATATTCAGCAATTACAAGATATTCAAGAGATTTCTACATGCATCTACATGCATATAATAGAGAAGGTATCACAACAATATTTATTCTCTCTTGACCATTAGGCCTTGGAGACCGCCAGGCCCAACACTCAAACCATGTCGCACTAGCTTCGGCAGGCTCAAGCTTAGCTCTTCTTGCACTGCCATGACATAGTAGGTTCATCCCTGTTTCCTTTATTGAGGCATCCCCCAGTGGGTACCTAAGGAAAGTCATACAATATCATAATAATATGTCATCCAAGCCATCATTTGATCAAGGCATATAGGTATATTTGGGAAATAACTGCCTTACACAACTCTGTGCATAAATAATCTCAATAGCATGACTGTGTACTGGAGTCCATAAATTAGTTGTTTAAACATTTTCAAATATCTTTGAGATTAGACATCCAATACAATAGCAGCTACCCAATGGTCAACTCTGGCACATACATAGGGCTCACCCCCTGTCCACCCTATATATTGGCCAGTTCTTTGGGTTCACTCCCTCTCCGCCCTATATATTGGCCAATCCTTTACCAAATAACCCATGCTTATGTAATCAGGTAATAAACAACATATCATCTATGTCAAGAAATCAGATAATATATCAACATAGCAAACAGTGCAATTCCAGAACATATGCTACCATATATTATATTCTATTCTTGATATACTACTGCATAATTTTCCAACTATCTCAAATGGGCTACAAAATTCACAAAATAAATATCAGCATAATTTAGGCAGCATATAGAACATCTTAGACCACAATAATCATGCAGAACATATCAAATATCATCAGGGAAAATTCAAGAACATTTTGGTCAACGTTTTTTCTCAAAGATTTGACTTTTTATACAATGATCCATAATTCACCAAAATTTCATTATAGGCCTTATTTTTCATGTAGATTAACCTAATTTAGTTGGATTTAAGAAAACTCTTCCCTAAGTACATGTACATGTGTTGGCCGAACCTATGCATCTAAGAAGACATGTGATTTTGCTTCATTTTCATGTCACCAAATAGCCACACATACATATTCAAGGATGATAAACAAAAGCCCTCAATCAATTTCTAGAGATTTCATATGTATATTACAATTTTCTCAAGTTAAGATTCTAGGGTTCCTTGCCAATTTCTTCATGAAAATCAAAGTTGTATTAATCTTCCTCTTCCTTACGCTTTCTTCTATCACTTCTCCCTTTATTTTCTCTTCAATTTCTCTTATGGCATCTTGAAATACAAAGTTTCTTGATTTGTAGAAAAATTGCCAAGAATAGGAATTTTCTTGAATCACATGAATCCATAAGCCATATATATGATTTCTCTATCTTTTCTTGGCTAGAATCCATGGAAACAACAAAATTTCCCATCTCCTCATGCCATTTATGAAATTTAGAGAGAAAGAGAATAGAAGAATTCTTGGAGAAAAATAGAAGAAAAACCAAGAAGAAGAAAGTCTATCTATGTTACCTTAGCTCTGCGGTGTTGGATTTTCCCCAGTGGCTTTTCCTTCTCTCTTCTTTCTCCCTTCTTTTCTTCCTTAGGCCAAGCTCCTTCTCCTTCTCCTTCTCTTTGTCTTGGCCGAATTTTGGTGTGTATTTTGTGTGTGAGAAAATGGCATGAAAGTGTGGGTGGTTCATATATATATACTAGTTATGAATGGTTAAGATTTAATTAACTTTAAGGTGGAAGATCTTGGCCTTTAGATTAGATCAAAGGTGGTGGTTTGATCTTAAAAAGGTGAAGAAATCTAAGCCATTAGATTGCATCAATAGTTTAGATCACATCACATTTTATGGACGAATATTAGCCATTGGATTATCCAAGTTGCTTTTTCATAAAGTGTGAAGATAAGGTTGCATTTAATGCCGCGTAAGTTAGTGTCTATGTCATGCTGAAGTCAACCGTAACTTTTCGTAATGTGTGAGATTTTTAAGATTTGCTGACACAAGCCTGTGTAATCGCTCCGTAACTCGTACAGTTTCCATAATTCTCTTCCAACTTCTAGCTTCTTCTTCACACATGGCACCACATCATCTCTCTCTTTTCTACATGGTGCCACATCAGCACCTTCCTAGCTTCTTGGTGTCACATCAGCTCTTCCTCGGTTAGACTTACAAAATTGCCACTATTTTCCTATGTTTCCCATAATGTCTTATTTAATTTGTATTTTCTAAGTTCTCTGCTATATTTTAATATTATTTGTCCCTATGTGGGTCCCGTTTAATGTTTCCAAAAGGTCCCGAAGAATCTCCGAAGTCAAGTATGAAGGAGCCGAGGACTAAAATGTAAAGAAAAGTTATATGCGGGGCAAAATGTATAAATTGCCCAAAAGTTTAGAGAACTCTAGTTTCACCCTCTATTTGTGGCTTTAGGCACAAATATCAAGAAATCGGGCAAGAATCTTAGAAATCCGTAACTCACGGTTAAACTCAGTTTGATGAGATGGGTCTAATAATGCCACGTTGTTCGAATGGCCGGGCGGGATCTAGTTAGCCCGATCAGTAGCCATGAGCTAGATAAAAAAAGAAGTTATAATAACTATAGAAATAGAAATAGTTAAAGGGCTAAGAAACCTTGAAGGAGTTTCAGGGATTATTTATTCCCCTAATATTCCCATTCCTTCTAGAAAAATTTATCAAAGTTTGTCCGGGTGGCAATGACAATTTTGCTCCTGGACCCCCTGGATCCCCTAAAATATCAAAAATTCCTATGGGTCCTATTCAGCTTATACGTCTCATATACGAAGCTATTTCATTCAAATTCTTTTTATTAAAGCTTAATAAATTCATTACATAAAATACTAAATAATTAGAAAATTCTAATTTTAGGGATGTTACAAGTGGTGTATGAACATGAGACCTATATCTATCATTTCCAAGTTAAGGACATAAAAATCAGTTGAAAATATTAAATCCTTTACCTTTACTAAGACATCCTCTAGTACTCCCAAAAGATAAGCCATGCTTCGGTTTATAAGCTACACAACCATTCCAGTTGGCCTCAATTCTTCAACCTGCAAAGATGAATATGCTGACTTAGGCATTACATTAATAGTACCACCAAGGTCAATTAAAGCATCAGAAAACTTATAATTGCCAATAGTGTAAGGTATTGTAAAATTGCCTAGATCTTGATACTTAATGGATATTGTAAGCTGTATAAATGCTGAAACATTCTTGCCAAAATTGACTTTCTCATTCCCTCTTAGTCACCTTTTGTTGATACACATTTCTTTAAGGAATTTGCATACTTAGGAATAGTAGCAAAGGTATGTTGATCTTAACTTTCTTAAAGGTCTCAAGAATCTCCTTCTTAAGTTCTACTTCAGCTTGTCTCTTCCCCTAGGTAGATATATGTGGGAAAGGAAAAATCTTCTTCAACTCCTTTACCTCCTCAAACTCATCCAGTGTGACGTTTGTTTTTGCTAACATCGACTTATTCATGGTAGTAGTATTTGAGGGCCCCTGAACCTCTTTCCCACTCTTGAGGGTGATGGCACTAACATTACTACTTCTAGAATTAACCACTGTCTATGAAGGTAATTTCTTAGATCCCTAACTCCTCATCTCATTCATTAAGCTTGCTAACTTACCAATCTGTGTCTAAATGTTTTGCATTCCTTGTCTATGTTGAAGTTCATTTTGTTGAAGCCTTTCCATGAACTGCTTCATTATATCTTCCAACCTATTTCCCTTGCTAAACTTCTCTTGTATTAGAATAGGCTGTCTCACTGATGCTACTCTTGGTTTCCTCAAATCCTCTCCTTTTTTCATAAGTTCAACCATGAAAACTCTCTTTTTAAAAAACTAAAATCATCAAGAAAGAGAGCATGGAGAGGAGAACAACTTTGTGAAGGAAAGACCACGAAAAAGAGCAAAAATCCTTACCTTTCTTGCCTTCCTTTTCTCCTTCTTCTCCTCCTCTCTTACACACCTCTTGCTACTGGTCTAAAAGGTTCAGGTTCTATTTTAAAGGGTTTGGGACATGGTTGGCCTATTTTAAGGAGAAAGGAAGTGAGTTATAACAATTTCTAAAATTTTCATTTTGTCCTTCAATTTTAATATCCCTATTTTTGTTTATTTTAGTTCCTTTTTGAAAACTGCCATTTCTATGTGAAAATTTGGGTCCTCTAGTTTATTAAACAAATTTTACTTTCAATTTTACGAGCTTTGAAGCCATCCCAAATCATTTGGTTATAGTTTGGGTCAACTGATAGTCTAAAATATATACCGAAGTGGTTTTGGCCATTCTAAGAGTTCTTATAGTTTTTAAGACCCCTAAGAATCTTGGGAAACTCAATTTTACCATTTAAACCTCCCTCCTTTGAGTTTTTAAAAAGTTATCTAAAATTATGAAATTGCCATTGCATTTTGGGATAATTTTATTTAGCCATCCTAACTCCGGTTTCGGGTTATCTTTAGATTTGTGTCTTCATTTCTAAATGTCTAGATTATTGTTCTAATTTTGTTTGGCCTCTAATCATTTCCTTCTAGAGTCTTCCTTTTATAACTCATCGGTTTTAGTTCAATTTTAAAAATACCAGGTATTACAATTACCATTCAAGTTAGTATGTACATACATGTTAATGTTAGCAGTGCTTGCTCTTATTTAGCCATATTACAACCCATAAAATGAGGCACACAACCAATTTCTTGCACACAATTGTAACACCCAATTTTCATAAAAATGACATAAATGAGCCAAATATAAAAGAGAGTCCTCTAACATGAATGAGTTGAGGCCAAATAAAATTAGGATAAAATTCTAAAAAATAAAAAATGAGGATCTAAGGCTTTAAATGCCTAGAAATTGGAGCCGAAGTGGCTAAATAAATTCAAACGAAATGTAGTGGTATTTTTGTAATCTTGGGCAACTTTTAGAAAACTCAAAGGAGGGATCTTTAAATGAAAAGTTTGAGTTTCTTGGAGTTCCCAGAGGCCCTAAAAACTATAGGAACCCCTAGAATGGTTCAAACCCCTTCGGTTTACATTTCAGAACGTCGGTTGACCCGAACTTTGACCCTTTCATTCGGGAAGGTTTTAGATCCAATTTGAGTGATTTCAAAGACATTTTACAAGTTATAAGACCTAAATTTTCTCAAAAAGGAGTTAAAATGAACCTTAAAGGAAGAAACCAAGAACAAAGGGCAAAATTGGCATTTTGAAATGTCTTAAATGGATCCCTAGTTATATATATGAGGTGTCCCTCTTCTCCTCCACACGTAGTCAACCTATTTTTTATCTCAAACTAAGGAAAAGTTCTACCAAGGGAGGCACACAAGAAGGAGCTTCAAGGGAGAAAAAAAAACCTAAGAAAAGGTAAGGAAAACCATGGATTTTCTTGCTCCTTCTTTCATTAAACTTATTCTCCACCTTCTCCTCTTTCTTTCTATGGTTTTAGTGTGTGATTTGGACTTTTTTTAGTTTCTTCAAAGGGATAAAGTTAGAAATTCAAGGAGAAGCCTATAGCAAAAGAGAGAGCTCTTGAAAAGGCTAAGAATTAAAGTATGTATCATGGCTTTTCTTGCTTCCTTTTTCTTGTTCATCCATGGATGATTTTTGACCACTTAGAGAATACCTAAGAGGGAGTGAATTCTAACTAAACCAAGTATGAAACCTAGGTTTTTGAGTGTGAGAAATCAGTATATGCAAAGAAATTCCAAAAAGGAGCATTAGAAAACAAGTTTCCAAAACCTAGGGATTTTGTTGCACCATGGTGTGTATGAAGCTTTCTAGTGGTATTTTTAATTGTCTAAGAGTGTATATGGGTTCTTAAGACACCTATAAAGCCTCACATGTTCCATTCCTTTCAAGAAAATTTGCAAAATTCATGGGTGCTCCTAGGCTTGCTATGTCTCAACCAAGACCACCATGACCACCTAGGGAGAGTTTGAAATTTTTCTAAGGCTAGAAAGGGACTAAATATGATGCAAAAACATCAAAGGAAGCCTTGGAAAAAATTTAGAAGTCTTAGTTTATGAGATAGAAGTGTAGGCTCTATAATGTGACTTAAAGAAACAACTTGTGTCTAGACTCTTGGGAATGAACTTGTGATGACTGATGAACACCTTTTCTATATATTTCATTCTCCTTAATTTGGGCGTTTTAATAATAAATTATGGCTTAATGGATCTAATTAGATAATATGTGATTTTACTAGCCATTCTTTGCACTTTAGGAATTAATTTGCAAATTTTTTAAATTTTAATGCATAAATCCTTTAAATGAATTTTTTGAATATTCCTACTTAATTTTTTCTATTCTTTTTGTGCAAACTTTAGGCAATTTAAATTTAAATGTTGGAGGAAAATTTGGGAGATGATGAAGGTTTTAGAAGTGAGAAGGAGCTTATGCAAATATTTGAATACATTCATGGATGGAGCTCCACATGAACTTGCACCATGCTCTCATTCATTCACATTCACTCCACGGATAACTTACATGCATAGCTTGTAACGCCCGGTACGTTGTACAATCGCTGGAACGAGCCGGTTTGAAAAGCAAGTCCCCTAAGATGAGTGATTCAAGGCCAAATAAAATTTGAATAAAATTTTAAATAATAGAAAATGAGGATTTGAGCCTTGAGTTGCCCAAAAACTAGGGTCGGAGTGATTCGAAAAAATTGCCGAAAGGCCAGTGGCATTTTCGTAAATAAGTGTAATTTTAGAAAAACACCTAGGAGGGCTTTTTAAATGGAAATTTTGAGTTGCCCAGGGTTCTCAGAGGCCCCAAAAACCATGGGAAGCCCCGGGACTGGTAAAGCCCCTCCGGTGTACTCTTTCCGACATCGGTTGACCTAAACTTTGACTGGTTCGTTCAGGAAGGTTTTAACTCCGATTTGAGTGATTCCAAAGGCATTTTATTAAATTTGGAAGCTTAATTTTATGATGGAAAAGACGGTTCTCAAAAAGGAGCTAAAACGAAGCCAAACCAGAAATGCCATTATGGAAGGGCAAAAATGGAAACAAAGTGCACAAAAGAAGCTTCCAAACTCCCTTTTTAAGCCACGTTCAGCTCCCCCCTCTCTAAACCGACTTTCTTCTGCCCAAAACTCAGAAATGGAGCTGCTGTCTTAGGCGCACAAAGGGAGGAAATTTTGGAGGAAGAAAAGCCAAAGAAAAGGTGAGAAAGTGTAAGGTTTTCATGCTCTTTCCTCTTGAAACTTCATCCTCCCCTTCTTGCTTCATCTTTCCATGGTTTTAATGTATTTTTTGGTGCTGATTTGGGTCCAGATCAGAGGAGAGAAATTCGAAATTTAAGGAGGAGAAAGAGGGAAGAGGAAGGGCTCTTGAAGAAAGCTTGATTGCAAGGTAGTTTCTCTCCCTTTGTTGCTTCTTTTTCTCCTTCTCCTCTTCCATGGTAGGCTGTCTCAACCAGAACCATGAAGAGGGAAGAGTTTCTATTTTATAATCCAAAAGAATCCATCAAACTAAGGCATGGGAAGATGGATTATACCAAAGAAATGTATGAAAAACTAGTAAAACTCAAGTTGGAAAAGTGTAGGGTGCTTGAACATAAGTTAAAATCTGGGTTGATTCAAGACTTCTCCATCATATGTGAGTGTTTGTTTGAGTTTCTAAGACTCCTAGGGAGCCTCCCAAGTGCCCCATCCATTAAGGAAAAATCCCAAACTCCATGAGTTTTTAATGGAAGCATAACTAGGTCAAGACCCTTAGAGATAGCTAGGGAGTATTTTAAATAGTTCCAAGCTTGATTTGGGACTTTATATGATAAAAGAAGATAGGAGAAACCCTTGGAAAAAATTTAGAAGCCTTAGGTTGGGAGATGAGGCAATGGCTTCCATAATGTAACCTTATGAAGCAACATGGACCTAGGTTTGTGAAAGTGAGTGTGTGATGGCTTCAAGGACCTTAAATGAGGTCAAGAGGTCTAAATATGGCAAGAGAATGGAACCAAGAATGTTAATTATGGTAGTTGCTTCATTAGGTCCTTAATGGAACCATATTGTGACAAATAGACCAAAGTGTAGTCTTAAGAGTGAGTTGGATGTCATAATTTGTTCCAAGAGTATAATTTAGTGTTGTTTATTGTGAATAGGCCAAAGAAATCCAACCCCACCTTCTTGTGTTTGTGGAACCGAAAAGGAGAAGAAACAAGCAAAGTAAAGCTTGAATTTGCACCAAGGTAGCTCTCCACCTTTTCTTGTTGCATTTTCTTGTTGCATATGGTGTCATTGTGTGCTTGTGCGTATGTTTATATGTTTGAGACATGCCACTTGATGCTATGTTGCTATTTTGGTACCAATATGCTTTCTTGAATGTCTTTGAATGATGGAAATGGCTCATAAGGGTGAGGTAGTGCCAAAAGTCCCTTAATGTGGGTGAGGAGATGCCAAAAGTCTCATGGCATGGGTGAGACAAGGCCAAAAGTCCCTTGGATGGGTGAGGCTAAATCAAAAGTCCCAAGAACCAAGAGTGAGGCAATCCAAAAGTCCTAGAAATGGGGTGAGGCCAACCCAAAAGTCCCTAGAGCTCATTCTTATTCTTGACATGTGTTTGTGACATAAAAATGTGGAAATGGAATGCTTCATGGATTGAGTAGTTGCATACTTGTACCCTTGACATGTTATATGCCTTGAAAATGTGATTGAATAGGTGTATGAGCTATTGAGATTCAATGAATCTCACCCCCTCCTTTCTCTCATCTCATATGATCTAGGTGGAGTTCAAGACCCAAAGGATGGAAGTCAAGGAGCTTAAATCTCCATCTCTTGGCAAACCTTTATATTTTGATATACTATGATGAATAGAATGTAAAAGTGATATGTAAATGTTATTTTTGAGCCATGACACTTTGAACAAGTGTAAAACTATGTAAAGTTAGTGTATGTATCAAGAATAGAGTCTAATAAGTAGAATTATGTATTTTGACCACTTGGGAGCCCATTTGTGTATGTATGTTTATGGAAGTGGCATGGTGAATTTGAGTTGCATGAGAGTTCAGACCTTATGAGGCACTTATTTATGCTATATTTATGCTTTCTAAGTTGCTCAAATGTGTGTGGAACCATGGATGGCTCATTTGAACCAAAGTTGCCTCTTGTTGGGACCAAAATTGCCATAAGCTTGAGCTATGGTAAAATCTGACCAAATGACCTCTTCTTGACTTGGAATTTTTCATGAAAGTAGATCTTGCCTAGAGATTTTTGGAAAGCCAAAGATCAGGTCATTTGGAGGTCTTTGAAATTTTCTATGATTTTTCAAAGTTGGTATCAGAATTTCGGATTTGCACTGGTACTGTTCATTTGGTCAGTTTTGAAATTGTGTCATCCGAGGGGCAAACGTGGTCCAATGGCTACGCAATTTTATAGCTAGAAACTAGGCATTCACAGTGACTTTTAGCAATTGGAAGCACCTCATTTGGAGATCTGAGCTGAGAGATATGAATTTTTGAATTTCTAGGACAGTAGTAGTAGCTCAACATGACCTGAGTCACTGTTCCATTAAATTTGGGTAGCTAAGCGTGCTTTCTCTGATCTGAGTCTATTTTTACCATAAATTTAATATTCATATATTTCCAAATTGGTATTATTTGCATGGATTTTATTTTTGTGGAATTAATTGGACATTTTCGAAGTTCATAGCAGACACTTGCATCAGTACCAGTAGCTGTCCGAACCTTAACCCCTTTTCGCGTGTCAAACGTTTCTTGTGTTATGTTTCATGGCCTAGGCATATTTGTAGAATAAGTTAGACATGTGTAGCTTTCCATAATGGCAAAGAATGAATGATTTCAATTTTTCTAGAATTAGTTACAAATTTTGGAACTTCCTATCAATAAACTGAACCAGTGGCCTAGATAGCAGCAACCCCAGTGGCTTTTCGGATGTCAAATGCTCTCCCCTTAATGTTTCATGAGTTGAAACTATTTTTATCATGGGGTAGACATCCAGAGATTTCTGGAATGGTAAATGTTGTTGCATTTCAAATTTTTTGAATTTAGTTATGAATTTCCGAAGTTGTGACAGAAAAACTGAAATTCTGGCCGAAAATAAGAGTGTGAATTTGATGGTCCCCTTTGAGTTCCACGAGTTGTGGGCCAACTTTGGTTATGCAAATGAGTTGTATGTATGTAATTAAATATGAGAACGTGTTGTATGAGCTCATATGATCCGTATGATACCGAATGGAATTTTTATACGTGACGTAACACGAAATAAGACATTATTTTAATGTCATTTTCCATTCCCTTTTGTTCAATTGATCATGTGAGACTTAGAAATGATCGGAAGCATGCTAAAAATATATGGTGTTACATAGCTAGCTCACTTTTATTCAAGTTTCATGTCTATAACCACACCATACTCTCTTGCTTGTCTATTGTCTAGGATTTCTCCACGCATAAATGGAATCATGTGACACACACTCACATTGACTCATCCTACATCCCATTAATTCCCTCTCATTTTATCCACTTCATCACACATTCTGGAAGTATGGTAGAAAAGATATGATCATAACTCAAGGTTTATAGGTTCCAGCACATCATTCATGGGTTTACTCACATAGACACTCCATGCATGATCCACACACGTCCCAGTTTAACCAAACTACACACTTCACTCATTCATGGATTACCACTAGAACACACACACATGTAGAAGAGAGGGAAGTTGAGAACAAACATGAAACATGAGTAAGCACATCTAGTTCACTCACATTGATATACACTCATGGGGCCCATGGATTCAAGAGAAGAGAAAGCATTGGGAAGAGACACATGAGTAGGAAAGAAGAAGCCATGGGTTTAGAAAGTCTAAAACATGAGAGATTTTGACGTGGAAAAGAACGAGTTCTAGGGAATGAAGCAACTGCATGGGACGTGGAATCAACACTTATGAACATTCACACTTACATCCATCATATATAGAACACGGGCATAAGGTACATGGAAGAACAAATGCACGTTGTTGGAAGAATGGATACACACATAAGAACGTCATTCACTCAAAAATCCTACACAATAGCTCCACATAGACAGCAATGAGGCATTGGTTTTCTCTTACTTTTCATGCACGCCTCTAACCCACTCTCTTATTTCACTCACATGGTCTTCACACAAGAGCTCTCCATGCACTCCACTCGGGTTTCTAGACGTGGGAGGTGGTGTGGTTTAAGTTTTAGAAGCTGGCCATTAATACCTACATACATGCGTAGGAATGACACAAGCAAGGAGCTTACATGGAATGAAAGCAGAACACATGAGAATAAAGACTGGGAAGTACATGAACATTAAAGAAAAGAAGCTTGGAAAGGAGCTACAAGATCAGAGAGGAAGCAACAAAAGAAGTGGGAAACTACGGGTTTGAGGAGCTCACATGATTAAGTGCCGCGAGTTTTGAGGGTCTTGGTCAGAGCAAGTTATATACTCACTTTTCATGCACAACTAGCTAAAATGAACACATGGGATGGGAGAGATACAAAAGCAAACACATGATGAGTGTAAAGGCAATAGAACACATGATCATTAAAAGAAATTGAATAAGCATGTGATTAGGGGAATGGGGATTAAGGATTCGAGCAGCATCCAGAGAGCATGATCCACGCACCATTCATCATTCATACACATCCATCTCATAGCATTATACTCCATTGCCATGACTTTTCCTCTCATTCCCCCTCCATTATTCTTCATCCTATGGAAGTTTAATTGATTTGGTAGCTAACTTGGATGAAAAACTTGCATTAAAGCTTCAACTAAGGAGATTATCAAAGGGATTGGGCTAAGTTTTCTATTTTATTTTTCCTTTCTTTCTAGCATTTTCCTTGTTCATATATTTACTTGGTTAAGCTTGTAATGAATTAGGATTTATGTTGTTTGTAATTGGTGACTCATTAGACATCAATTATGAAAGTATTTGAATGATTAATGGATTGAATTAAGTGATGGATTTTCATTTTCCTATAATTTTTCATATATGCAGTCAAGGTGTTTGATAAAATGTATATGAGAAATTGTGTGCTTAATTGTTTGATTTGAGAATTCCTTAGAGTTTAATTGGTTAATTAAACATTGTAGGGTGATAATTTAGAAACTAATTGATCGATTAATCACTTAAATTTAGTATTCATTGATCCTAATGAAAAAAGTTAATGATTCGATGCAGAGTTAAAGTTTTAATTCAACATTAAATTGTTAATATCTTGAATCTTGTGTAACGAACGTAATTTTCGTAAAACGATGAAATGAGCTATATAAAAGCAAGTCCTCTAAAATGAGCTAGATAATATCCCAAAAAATTTGGGTAGAGTCCTACGCTCCTAAAAATGATAATTCTAGGCTTAGACGGAAAGAAAAATGGAGCTAGGATGGTGAAATAATTTGCGACAAAAACTGACGAAACGTAATGGCATTTTTGTAAATAAGTGCAACTTCTAGAAACCACATGGGAGGGCTTTCTAAATGGGAAATTTGAGTTGCCCAAGGTTCTCAAAGGCCACAAAAACCATTGGAAGCCTCGAGATTGGTAAAGCCCCTCCGGTGTACGTTTTCCAACGTCAATGAGTCTGAACTTTGACTGATTCGTTCAGGAAGGTTGTAGCTCTAATTTGAGTGATTTCAAAGGTATTTAATTAAAAACCTAAAATTTATAATCGAAAAGACGATTCTAAAAAAGGAGCTAAAATGAAGCCGAAAAGAAATTGCCATTATAGAAGGACGAAATTGGAATTTTTGAAAAAGTGTGTTTCTAGAAACTCCCACACACTTCTTCCTTTCTCTCCCACGTTCTTAAGCAAGACTTCCTCTGCCCAAATTATAGAAAAATAGCAGCTCCTTGAGGCTCACCAAGAGAGGAAGAAAAAGAGGAAGAAAAAGGCAAGGAAGGTCAGGAAATCTAAGGAATTTCATACTCCATCTTCTTCCAATCTTGTTCCTCTCCTTTCCTCCTCTCTTTCCATGGTTTATTTGAGATGAATGGTTCTATTTTGGTCCATAAATTAAGAGAGGAGTTCGAATTCCTTATGGTGGAACAAACCAAGAAGAAAGAGCTTGGAAAACACACTTGAATCTAAGGTAAATTCTCACCTTGGTTGCTTCCTTCTTTTGCTTCTTCTTGGTGTATATTTTGGCCTAAACCAGAACCATATAGGGGGAGGATTTTCTGGCCAAAAACAAGAGGAGAACTAGGATTTTAGACTATAAGGAAGAGGAATATGGCAAGAAATTTTAGGAAAAACTAATAGAAATCAAGTTAGGAAAGTATAGTGTTTTCTAGGGTTTTGTAAAATCTAATTTTGGGTCAGTAATTCCTTGGCTATTTGAATGTTTCCTTGAGCTCCTAAGACCTCTAGAACCCTCCCAAGTGGCTCTCCCATCAAGGAAAAATCAAGAACTCCATGAACCTTCTTTGGTGTGTATGTTTCGACCAAGCTAGGATAATTAAGCTAGGGAATGTTTTAAGTTGTTTTAGCCTTAGTTTGAGACTTTATATGATATTAGAAGATGGGAGGAACCATTAGAAAAAATTTAGGAGCCATGGAATGAGAGATGGAACAATGGTGTCCATAATGATGGCTTAAGAAGCAACTTGGTTTTTCACTTGTGCAAGTGGTTATATAAGGGCTCCAAGGACCTTAATTGACTTCAAGAGGTCTAGAAATGGGAAGAGATGGGAGCCTAGAACTTGAAATGTGAGAGTTGCTTCATTAGACCAATTATGGAACCATTATGCCATTTATGAAACCAAGTGTGTATTCAAGCTTTAGTTTAATGTCTTGGCTTGCTTTAAGCATGTGATTGTGTGTTATTTGTAATGTTTAGGCTAAGAGAACATCCCACCACCTAAGTGTCCTTGTGAAACCGAGAAAGGGAGGGAGTAAAGTAAAGAAAGCTTGCATCAATTGAAAGGTAGCTCTCCACCTCATTCTCCTTGTATTCTTGTGTGTATGTATGTCATTGGGTGCTTGTGTATGCTTGTATGACTTGAGAATATGCCACTTGATATCTTGAGATTGCATTGGTACCAATGTGTGTTCTTGAATAGTTTGGCGTGTGGAAATGGCTCACAAGGGGGAAGTGATGCCAAAAGTCCCTTGGATTGGTGAGGCTAAGTCAAAAGTCCCTAGGCCAAGAGTGAGGCAAATCCAAAAGTCCTAGAAATGGGGTGAGGCAAAACCAAAAGTCCCTAGAGCTCTTCCTTGAAATTAATATGAGATGGTGGCATGAAAATATGGTTTTATGTGTTAAATGCTTAAGGCACCTTGCATATTTGTGTTCTTGGTGTATGTATGCCTTGAATGTATGTGTGAATGGGTGTGTAAGCTATTGAGATTCTTAGAAAATCACTTCCCTTTCCCTCTCACTCTTGAAATGGCTAGGTGGTGCTCAAAGACAAGAAAGTGGAAGCCAAGAACATTGAAAAGCTTTACTTTACCTATATGTAGTCTAAATTGTAGTTGAATGTCAAAGTGGCTTTGTACATATTATTTTTGTGATGTAAGACCTTTAGCAAATGAGATATGATGTATGGATGACATGTAAACCTTATGTGACTCTAGATCAATGTAAATATGGATTTTGACTTCTTGATGGCTTGAGATGTTTATGTAATCTTGGATGTGGAATGGTCAAAATGAGATGCATGGTGTTTAAGACCACTTGGATAGTTCCTACAAGTTATATTTGTGATTTTAGACTTGCCCAAGAGGTGCCAAATATTAAAGGAAGCCAATTGAACCAAGTTGTCCTTTATATGGAGTGAAAGTGACTATATTGGTGAGCTATATCACTTTTTGTCCAAATGAGCTTTTCTTGGTCTAAAATTTGGCATGCATCTAGAGATTATTGAGAAATTTTTGGGAAGCTAAAGTGAGTATTATTTAGAGGTCTATAGAATATTTTATGAATTTTTGAAGTTAGGAAAATTTTCTAGTTTAGTTACTATTACTGTAGCTTTGGTCTAAAAATTGTTCTATGTCAATCATAGGGCAAATAATGTCCAATTGCCATGAAATTTTATAAGCAAAAACTAGACCTTCCCAGTGACTTGGTTCAACTAGAATCACCTCATTTGGATGTCTAGAGAGGGAGATATGAATTTTTAAAATTGTTGTCTAGTACTAAGCATCCAGTCAAACTTGTGTCATTGTTTGATTAGTTTTCATGGTCTGAACGAACCTAGAATGGTTGGAATGATTTTTTCCCTCTAGCTAACATCCATAGCTTCCTAGATTAGTATCATCTATATGGATTAAATTTTTTTTGAAATTAATTGGACATTTTTGAAGTTTATATCAAAAATCTGTATCAGTACCAATAGCCAGTCGGACCTTCGTGCCCTTTTTGATGTCAAGCGTGGTCCAGATTCTATATTCATGACTTGAAATTATTTTTATGTAAATTTAACACTCAAAAATTTCTAAGAAGTTATAGTGTGGCAAATTTCAATTTTTCTACATTTAATTATGAATTCTCAAATTTGCCCCTGAAATCTGCCATATTTTATCCAAGGTGAATGAAGAAAAATCCATGGTTCTAAGCTTGAAATCATTGGATTGTTTGATGTTTTAGATTTTTTATGACTTTTACAAGTGATAGAGGAGTAAAGAATGATGTTGGAACATCCATGAGGCCCATATAATGCAAATTGAAAATTTAACCCCGATGTTATGTAATAAAAATGCATTATTTTCATACTTTTCTTGTAATTTCATGGGGAAAATGGATATAATAGCCTTGAATAGAAGAGTAAGATCATGAAATATATGTGATATGATATCTTGTGTGGTAACTCAAGATACATTGCCATAAACACAAATAAGGACTCTTAGACCAGAACCAATGATAATTGAATTAGGATAAGGATAGTAGATACTAAGGGAATCATTTAAAGCTAGTCACATGTCCATTAGTTACATCTTAACTCATGCACTTAGTTAGTAGTTAGTATTCTGATTTAATTTAGATTTTAGTTAGTTTAATTAAATCAAAACCCCCTCTAATTAAGTATTTTTTTAGATTTCTTTTTGCACTTAGAAAACTCAATTAAACATTGAAATCCATTTCTAAGGAAACAATCTAGATTGCACCCTATATTGCAAATATTTTTCAACCTAGTTTATTTTGAAGTTGCGTGACACAACTGTTCAATGACTCCAAGGGATCTAATTGGAGTCAAGAAAGCTAGATAGAAGGAGAAAATGAAGCCAAGGCATGAATTCTAGTAGTTGCTTCATTAGGTCTTGTATGGAACCATAATTGAACCATAGAACAAAGTAGGTTCACATAGAGTGTGTACTAGAGCTTGCTTCCATGATGTAATTATGTCCTATGTGATATGTTTAGACTAAAGGAATCAAGCTCCACCTAGTTGTAAGTGTGTGGTCAAGAGAGGGGAAGAATAATCCAAAGGAAAAGTGTGTAAATCTTGCTTTAAGGTAGCTCTTTAACCTTTATCACATACATGGCTTGGATGCTTATTTGTCTTTGAGTGCTTGTATGTATGTTTGAACCATGAGAAATGTTTCTAGCCATTGCCCACATGTTATGGTACCATGATGTTTCTTAAAATGAGTTTATGATTGTAAAGTGATTTGCATGGGTTTGGTTATGCCAAAAGTCCCTTGAGATGGGTGAGGATGAGCTAAAAGTCCCTAGAAATGCATGAGACAAAGCCAAAAGTCTCAGGAAGAGTGAGGCTAAGTCAAAAGTCCTTTGAAAGTGGGTGAGGCAAATCCAAAAGTCCAAAGAGAAATGGGTGAGGCTAGACTAATGCCTTTGAAAGCTTATGTTTGCTATGTATGAGTTTATGTGACAAGGAATATGTTTTATGTATGCTCACAAATAGTTTGAATATCATGCATGCTTTCTTTGACATGTATATGCATCCATTATGTATGTTTGAAAGGGTTAAGAGCTATTAGGATTCTTTGAATCTCATTCTTCCCCCACACATGCCTAACCATGTCTAAGTGAGCTAAGTGGACCAAGGAATAGAAGCCAACAACCTTGAAAAGCAAAGCTTTGACAAAAGGATAGAGCAATGTGCTTTCTATTTACATTTTAATGTCAAGCATTTTAATCATGTAATGTATATATGATGTAGACCTTTGAGTAAGGTCAAATGTATGTAACCATTTTGAAACCAAATGAATGAAGACATGAGTTTTGCCACCCATATGTTATGATATGCATGTATATAATTGCAAGTAACAAGGTAAGAATGAGCTCCATGATGATTTAGATTATTTGGAATGCTTTTTATATGTTGTATTTATGCTTTTAAACTTGCCCAAGTGGCTATGGAATGAGAGGAAAGAATTTTGGTGCCTTGAGATACCAAATTGGACTTCAAATTTGACCATTATGTGTGTTGAACCAAAGTCTAACCAAATGAGCGATTTTTCCTAAGAAATTTGGCCACCAAGTAGGTCTCATCTAGAGTTTTTCACAGAGCTAAAGAACACTCAATTTAGAGCTCTAGATAATTTATTATGATTTTTCAAAGTTGGCCAACTTATGCAAAAATGGTATGTGCACTATTCATATGGTCAGTTTATGTTTCTATGTCACATGTGGACCAAATGAAATCTAATACTCATTAAATTTTACAAACATAAACTAGACATCATAAGCTTTCCATAGCTACTAAGATCACCTAATTTGGAGCTTTGTAGAGGGAGAACCAAATTTTTGAAGTTTCATGATAGTACTAGTAATGCAGCTCGACCTCTAGTACTGTTATATCAATTTTGGTGGGCTAAAGGCCACTGTTTTGGTCTAGAATTATTTTTAGCCTTTATTTAACATCTAAAAATTTCTAGAAAGTTATCATATGTATAATTTCAATATTTCTAGAATTAGTTATAAATTTTCAAATTTCATATAAAAAATTTGGCTTGCCAACCCGAGACCAAATTCTGGCTTTTGGAATGTATGGCTTCAAACCCGTGATGCATGAATTAAATGATCATATTTATGGCTTAAATGGATATGTTATGGATAGGTAATGATATAGATGAGTTCACATGGTCCCTAAAGCCATAAATTATAAATATGGTCTCTCAATCATGCAATTTTCCATGTATGAAAAAATATGCTTCCTTGTAAATATTGTCTAATATGTTATAAATGGATTGGGATAGACCATGGGACTATTGTGTAAGGGTAAAATGGTTAATAAATGGATTGGGATAGAACTAAGAAATGGCATAAGAATTAGGTAAGAAAATCAAAGCAACAAATCTGGAAAAATAAAGAAAAATGTCAAAAAAATTAGAAAAATACTTGAAAAATGAAACACTCAAAGAAAATGAAGGAATTTGGCCAATCCAGGGGCTACCTCATAGCTAAAGGTATAATTGCTCAGCACCACCCTAAATATCAATGTAAAGTTTCAAAATTTTCTAGACAAGTTTTTTGAGAAAAATTAAGGCACATTGAAAAATTGAGTTGGTAATTGAATTAGCATAATTGCACACAACAAAAAGCAAGAAAATCAAAAATCAAATGAAACTACAACTTCTTAACACACAAAAAACACTAAAAAATAGAGAAATATCACACAAAAGGAAGAACCAAAAATGAAAAAATTAAATTTGGAAAAATTGAGAAAATCCTATGAAATCCAAGAAAATATTAAAAAATTCAAAAAAGTTCCCTAAACATTGAGTTTTAGCCTAAAAACATGGTACCTTATAGCTTAAGCTATATTTTTGCTTATCGCACCCTAAAACTTAAGGATAGCAAGTTTTAGAATTTTTTAGGTGAGTTGAACAAAAATTCCAACAATCAAAACAATTGGTGCACACAACCGTGTAAAGGCCAAAACTAAACACAAAATAAAGCAAAAACATGCTAAAAGGACAACACTAGTACCTAGTTAACTTTCCTAAATAATTGAGAATTCAATTTCCTAAGCAACGATGCTAAATTTGATAACTATTGTTGAATAGTTACAAATAACTTGGTTATGAGAATAAGTTTGTAGATAGTAATGTGTCATACTATATATAGCTAGCCTTTAATTTGTATCATGTAGTTAAAAGTATCAACTTTTACAAAAGAATTACCTTTAGTAGCAGAATTTATCGTTATTAAAAGCCAAAATAATTTATCTTTGGCTAAATGGATCATGTGAACTTACCAAACTCATTCTATCTATAACACATTTGTTCAATTAGAAGTATCATAATTTGAACCATACATTTTTGGTCCAAGGCATACATCACAAAATCACATCACACTTGCAATTTTCCACATGCTCCATATTATGATATAATTTTTGAAAATTCATAACTAATTCTAAAAAATTCCAAATCATAAAAATTATAGCTTTCTGGAAAACTCAAGACGTCATCTAACTACCGTAAAAATTTTAGATCAAAAAAATAATTTTTGATGCATGAAATGGCAATAGTATAGTAATTGGGTCTCTGGTTTAGATAACAGCAAACTTGGAACTTAAAAAATCCATTTCTCCCATTACAAAGCTCCAAATTAGGAGCTCTTGGTGACTATGAAAAGCTTATGATATTTATCATATGCCTGTAAAATTTCATGAGCATTGGAATTTATTTGGCCCTAAATGATACCAAAAACCAAACTGACCATATAAACAATAACAGTGATAGTTTCTTTATAATTTGGTCAACTTTGAAAAACCATAATAAATTTCCTAGAACTCCAAAAATAGTGCTCTTTAGCTTTGTGAAAAGCACTAGATGAGATCTATATGCTTGCCAAATTTTATGTAAAAATTCGTCTATCTGGTCAGACTTTGGTTCAAGGCAAGAATATGGTCAATTTTAGGATCCACATGGCTTCAAATGGTACCAAATGACCTTCTAACTATACCATGACCATTTAAGCATGTCCAAAAGCTTAAATACAGCATATAGAAGCATCCCAATAGACCTAAATCACTCATCCAGTTGTTCTTATACATATGTACACTAAGGCTCAATAATGTCATAAATTTACATACTCATACATTTGGCTCCAATTTCGATTCATACATCACAATTACATATTTTTATATGTGCTCAAGGGTTTACATCTTATAAATATCATATACATCAATGCTTTGGCAATAAATTAAATAAAATTCTATTCTATTGTCAAAGTCTCATCACTCAAGCTCCTTGCCTTCCATTTCTTGCTCCATGAGACTCACCTAGACATGGTTAGACATAAAGTAGAGAAGAGTGAAATTCGAAGAATCCCAATAGCTCTTTTACCATTTTAAGCATATATATATGGCATATTTTCATATCAAAGAATGCAAGCATGTACTAAATGCTTAGAATAGGCATACATAATCACATTTTCAATTCATATGTACTTATTCAAATTAAACATAGGCTCTAGGGACTTTTGGTCTAGCTTCATCCAATTTCTTTGAAACTTTTGGATTAGTCTCACCCACTTTTAAGGATTTTTTACTTAGCCTCACTCCCCAGTGAAACTTTTGGCCATGTCTCACCCATCCTTTGGGACTTTGGGCTTCTCCTCACCTAATCTAAGAAACTTTTGGCACAACTTCACCCATTAAAGACATCTTACATTCAAAATACATTTCTAAAGGCATAATGGTACCAAAACATTTAATCAATAGCTATAGGAATATCTTATGATTCAATCATACATACAAGAATCCAAGGATAATCAAATAACCAAACAATGCATACAAGAAAGGATAGAAAGCTACCCTGAGAAAAGAAACAAAAGTTTTCTTCCTTGAAGTCTACTTTCCCTTCTTAGCCTTACACACACACACACACACTTAGGAGGAGTTTGATTTGCTTGGCCTAGACACATCAAATAAGATATAATTACATCATTGGAACTAATTCTAGCCTCATATAAACTTTACACAACCATATTATGGTATGCTTATGGTTCCATATAAGGGCATAATGAAGCAACTCCTATGATTCATGATCTTGGCTCTAATTTCTCACTCAATATAAGTCTTGTGACTCCATTTAAACTCATTAGAGTTATCACAAACTCAATTTAAAGAGCCAAACACTATGTTGCTTCTTTATGCCTAAAATGGAACATAAACTTCTATCTTTCAAACCATGGTTTCTAAATTCAAACTAATGGTTCCTTTGGTATTTATTATTCATATCAAGACCATTTCTATCCTTGGAACCAAAGAAAACTCTCCCTGGGTGCCCCTTCTTCCTTTTAATTGAGACATGCATATAGTTAAGGAGCCTATAGAGTTTCATTCAATTTCCTAGGGGCTTTGGCATCTATGAAGCTTCCTAGACCTCTTATGAACTCATACATACTCTTATAGAAGTTAGATTATCATTAGAAAGCTTTGAAATTTCCTAGGTGCAACTAAAACCCTACTCACCATAACTTGATTTCTAAAGCTTCTCTTTTAGTTCCAATTGTATATTCTTATTCCTACCATGCTCTGACCTGAATTCATCTTCTCCTAGATGGGCCTAGGTTTGGCCGAAATGCTCATGGAAGAAGCAACCAAGAAGAAGTAAGAAGGACCATGATGTTTTACCTTGGTTTAATTTCTTTCAAATGAGCTTTCTAAAGCTTCCAATCTCTCCTTCAAATTTTCTCTTCCTCCTACTAAAACAACAATGAAACATCCTCAAATTAATCATCAAAACCATGAGAGAAGAGAGGAGAAAGAGGAGAAATGCATTAGTGAATGGAGAGGCATGAGAAAGTAGCAAAATATTACACTTTTGGATTTGTTTTCTTCCTCCCTTCTTTCTCTTCTTGTGTGCCTCCTCAAGCTAGTCTGAGTTATGTTTTGGAGTAGAATAAAGTCAATGGAAATCAAGAGAGGAGGTAGCGTGCTAAAATAAGAAGCAAAGGGCTCAATTATAACATCTCTCAAAATTCCAATTTAGTCCCTACATTTGTCCTTTCCATTTAAGCTGATTTCAACTTATTTTTGAAAATTGTCTTTTCCATCATGAAATTTAGGTCCTTTAATTCATAAAATGCTTTTGGTTTCATCTAATTTGGATTTAAAATCTTATTGAATGATCAGGTTAAAGTTTTGGTTGATGACGCTAAAAAATGCATACCAGAGAGGTTTTAGTCATTCTAGGGGTTCATATGATTTTTAGGGCCTCTGAGAATCCCAAGGAACTCAATTTTTCCATTTAAAGGTCCCTCCTTTAAGTTTTTTAAAAGTTGGCTAAAATTACAAAAATGCCACTGCCCTTTCATCTAATTTTGTTTAGCTATTCTGGCTATGATTTTCAAGCATATTTAGCCTTATATTCTTATTTGTAGATGTCTAAATTATCATTCTAATTTTATTTGTCCTCTAATAATTAAATTTAGGAGACTTTCTTTTGTAATCTCCTTAGTTTTAGGACTTTTAGAACAAATGGGTATTACATGATGTCCAAGGCAACATAAGAACTAACAATTTCCAAAATTTGTTAAGGGGTTTAATGACTAAAATTAAAAGTAATTAAAGAAGTAAAATGCAACTACTAGCTAGAATCAAAGAAAGTGATAATAACAAAGCAATCAAGTGTAGCTAGCTGATGGTTGTCCTAAGCAATCTCAAATAAATTAGGTTGAATAAAACATTGTAATATAGGGTACAATTTAGATTGTTTCCCGCAAAAATTGATTCAATTATTTAAAAGATCTTCCCAAGTGTTAAGAGAAACCTAAAAGCTACCAAATTTAGGGGGATTTTTTGTTGAATTCAATTACCTAAAATTTAAAATGAATTAAAAATGCAAACTACTAACTAAAATTTAAGAATTGAATAAGCAAGTAATGAATGTGTGGCTAACCTTAGACTTATCCCTTGGTATTTACTATCCTAATCCTAATTCAATTATTAATGGTTCTTGTTTAAGAATTCCCACATGTGTTCACAGTAATTTATCTTGAGTTGTAACACATGATTCAAGAAGTTGACAAATCAATGTTAATTGAAATCTCAACTTCACATCAATTCATTAATTCTTGTGATTAGACTCATTGAAAACTCAAAAAGAATGATTAATCAATCAAATTAATCTCTAAATTTTCATGCTACGAGGCTTAATTAATAATTAAACTCCAAGAAAACCTTAAATTAAATATTGAAGCACAAAATTTTCAACATGCATTTCATCAAACACATTGATTGTACAAGCTAAAAATTAGAATTATATGAAAATTACAGCACTTAAACCATCAAAATAATGACCTATTAATCATCAAAATTCTCTCCTAATTGATGTCTAACCAGCCACCAATCATAAAGAACACTAATCTTAATCCAATACAAACTCAACCAAGCTAGTAAAAGAATAAGAAAAGGTGCTAGAAAGAGAGAAAAAAAGTGCATAAATCTTAGCCAAATTCCTAGATGGTTTTCATGGATTCAAGCTCCACATCAAGGTCTTCATCCAAGCTAGCCACAAGATTGAATTAAACTTCCATGGATTGCAAAAAATGGAGAAAAAATAGGATGAAAGTCATGACCATGAGCTTTCAAGAATAAGGAATGGGAAATGATGCATATCATGTTCTGTTCCTTCTCCCTTTCAATTATGTTTTGTTCCCAAGACTCCTCCCATCCAAAACCCATGTCTCACCTTACGTACTTATTATGTGAATCCTAAATCACATTAGCTCCCTCATCCATTTAGCCGTGTCTTCCATCCTCATGTGTCTTGTAGCTGGCCTACTCCTTATGTGTTATTCCCGTGTCTTAGTATGTAACACTATAATTCAAAGACTCAACTCATGCAATTTCCATGCCTTATCTCATGCTAGTACTACAGAAAGTAACATAATGGTATTGGAAATCATGAATAAAGTTGCATTTCGTCATAGGTAAAATTTTCATTTGGTGTCCCCTAGGTTATATGGACTCATCCATCTCATTATCATATTTAAATACACAAATAAAATTCATAACAAGCTCAAGAAGTGGCTTATACCTCGAGCAAAGGGAGTGTTCACATAAGATTCACTAATGCAGCCTTGGGTAGAATTCCAAATTATGTGCCTGAATGTTAAAAAATCATAACTAATTCTAGAAAAATTGATATTAGGTACACTATATCATTATAGAAACCTATAGATATCTACTTTATGCAAAAAATAAATATAGACCACAACAGAGGCTGCTAGGCACCAAAAATGGATGGAATAGTACCAGAGGCCAACTATTATTACTAGTATTGACCTTGAACTTCAAAAATTCATATCTCCCTATTCAAATGTCCATTTGGGGTGATCTTCATGTTTATGGAAATCTCATCATGTCTAGTATATGCTTGTAAAATTTCATGAGCATTGGACATCATTTGATGAACAAATAACACAGCCTAAGTTTCTGACCATATGAATAGTGTCTACATCAATTCAGTAGAAAAAAGCCAACTTTGGAAATTCATAATTAATTCCATAGAACTCCAAATAATTTGGTATTTAGCTTCTAGAAAAGCTCTAGATAAGGTCTACATGTGTACCAAATTTCATGGGCAAATTCATTCATTTAGTCAGATCTTGACATTGGGTTGCAAAAATAGCTCATTTCTGTCACATAAGGGGTACAAATGGTCCGTTTTAAGTTCTAAGGCAACCATGACTACTTGAGCACGTGGGAATGCACCAAAATGGCTCTCTAAACTTGTCTCAAAGGTGCATAAACTCATATTTCTCAAACTCACTCTCTCACCCCATGCCATACACAAGATTTCATAAGTCTAGTCTTGCTATTCCATACCCAAAATGCACATCACCATTCATTTGGCACTAAAACTCATACATACATCAAACATTTAGGTAATTACATATGGTCATATAATTACATAACAATTTCATCATGGGATTACATCATGTGCCATGTGTATGGCTACAAAAGAGATAAAACTATGCATTTTCATACACTTAGTTATCAATCTTCTTCTTCTTCTTGGCTTGGTGGCTTCCATTACCTTGCTCAATTAGTTCACCTAGCATGTTGAGACATTAGAGAGGAGGGAATGAGATTCAAAGAATCCCAATAGCTTATCTCCTTTTCAATCACACATAAAGTATGCTATACAAGTTTTGAAAATGCATGCATGAGCATAATGATATGTATGAGCATTCAATCAACATCCTTGGCATTTGAATAAGTCATATATAGCATACATAGCCTTGCCAAGTAAATGGATTAGCCTCACCCATCCTCTTATGGATTTTGGACTTGCCTCACCCATTTTCTTTAAGAGGTTTTAACTTAACCTCACTTTTGGGAGACTCTTTACTTTGTCTCAACTAATTTCAAGGGTTCTTGGCTCATCCTCACCATGGCTAGAGGGTTCTTGGCTTCTTCATACTCAAATAAACCAAGGCAAGCATATAAAACATTGTTTGAGTGCATAAAACATCATCATGGTACTATGTAATAAAAGCTAATGCTAGAATACTTTTCATAGCTTAAAACACACATACACACATTTAAAGATAAGGTAAGCACACATTCATGCATGAGAGAAAGTAGAGAGAGTTACCTTTACCACACAAGCATACTCTTTCCTTGAGCCTTGAGTCCTCTACCTCGACCTCACACACACAAGGAGGTGGAGATCATTTCTCTTAGCCTAGACATATCATATGGAAGCCAATTATACTCTTAAACTAAATTCTAAAGCTACACATTCACTAGAAAAGCTAGGTTCATATAACCCTTTTATGGTTCCATAATGCACTCAATGAAGAAACCTTAAGAAAACATAATCTTGGCTTTATTCTCTCCATCTATTTATGATTTTTGACTCTATTTAAACCTCTTGGAGTCATCACACAATCAATTCTAAGAGTCTAGCTAAATGTTTCTTCTTTAAGCCATAATATGGAACCTATGATAGCATCTCACTATCTATGGCTTCTAAAATTTTTCTAGGGCTTCCTCTCATCCTCTTCCATCATATATACTCAAAAATAAGTTTGAAACAAATTAAAACTACCCCTTGGTGCTCCAACCTCTCTAAGCCGTGGCTATGGACCAAGGAGACACCAAGTGAGTTTGCTTTTTTTTATTGGTGGAAGATGCATACGAGGAGCCTTCTAGGAATCTCAAGAACTCATCCAAACACTCATTTAGGCCTAGGAACAATTGCATCAAATCATATTTTTAAAGGAGCCCATGAAACTTTAGGTTTGTTATCTTGAAAATCAATGGCTTTTACTTAAATTTCTTTGCATATTCTTATTCTCCTCCCTTAAATTCCTAGGATCCACCCTTGGTTCTACCCAAATTCCAAGCCTTCTTGAAGCTACATACATGGGGTGAACCAAGGAAAAGAAGGGAGAAGGAGTAACTACCATGGGATGACGATTTTACCTTGTTTCCTTGGCATTTCTTTTTCGTTTCTCACTTTTCTTGCCCTCTTCAAATCCGAATTTTCCCCTTTGTTTTGCCCTCAAAACAGCACCAAAAACTTTGTGAAAACCATAAGGAGAAAGGGGAGAAGGAGGAGAAACATGTTGTTAAGGAAAAAGCTTAAAATTCCATGGAGTTTCCTACCTTTTCCTTGCCTTTTCTCCCCCTAATACCTTCTCCTTTGGTGCACCTAAGAGCTGGCTTTCTCCTCTGGTTTTGGTGTAGAATTAGGTCAGTCTAGAAGAGGGGAGAGGAAGGGAAAAATATAAGGAGGGTTCAAGAAGCTTCCATTTTCCAAAAATTCTAATTTTGCCCTTCATTCTTGGAATTTTCGTTTCTAATTCGTTTTAGCTCTTTTTGAAAATCATCTTTTCCATTATGAAATTTAGGTTCCCAATTTAGTAAAATGCCTTTAAAATCACTCAAATTGGAGCTAAAAGCTTCTCGAATGAATCAGTCAAAGTTTAGGTCAACTGACATTGGAAAACACCCACCATAGGGGTTTTAACTGTCCCGGGGTTTCCCATGATTTTTCAAGGTGTCTGAGAACCCCAAAAAACTCAAAAATTTCATTTGAAAAGCCCTCTCATGAGAATTCCAAAATTTGCTTAAAATTACAAAAATATCATTATGTTTTGTCAGCTTTTTGTTCAAATTCGTTTCTTCATTCTAGCTCCATTTTTCTTTTCGTTTGAACCTGGGATTCTCATTTTTAAGAGTCTAGAATACTACATAAAATTTTTTGGGACCTCAAATCACTCTATCTAGGGGACTTCCTTTTGTATCTAGTGAATTTCGTACATTTATGGAGAAACTGTACGTTACATTTTTTGCGTTCTCTCATTTTCAGAGAACCGAATATTACATCAGTCTCATGAGCTCGTGTGTGAATTATCCATAGCGTGAACAACTGGTATGTGAGACTCCCTCCACATTAACTTGGTAGTATGATTCATCCCCATGTCCACGTTAGAGTATAGCTGTAACCTTTACTGGACATGTTTGTCATTAATCCCCAGCCTTCTCTTTATGTAATTCATCTGTGAGTGCTTCTATATCAGGGTGGGAGTGATGTAGCTACATGTCCATGTGTGTGTTCATGTGAGAGCTACGTGTGAGTGAAGAACCATATGCTAATGTGAAATTTAGTGCATGCTTTATGTGTTTGTTGTGAAATGAGAGCCTCTCTTGTGAGAATATATAAGTTTTTGTAGATGTGTGAATGGCTAAAGTGTTATGTGGATGGAGTGTAAGAGAGAGCCATGCAACCTTCACTTTTGTGTATCTTTTTGTGAGTGCCTAGACATGTGCATTAGAGGGCCCTCTTTTGTAATATCTCGTTCGAAAAGCCTTAAACTAAGGAGAATAGAGAAGGAGGTCTCCTAAATGAGATGATTAAAGGTATAACAAAATTAGAGTGATAATCTAGACAATTAAAAATGAGGATATAAGGCTAAAGGTATCCTAAATTGAAGTCATAATAGTGAAATAAAATTAGACGAAAGGCATTGGCATTTTGGTAATTTTGGATAACTTTTGGAAAACTCGAAGAAGAGATCTTTAAATAAAAAAATTAAGTTTCTTAGGGTTCTTAGAGGCCCTAAAAATCATAGGAATTCCTAGAGTAGTTTAAACCCCTCTGGTTTACATTTTAGAGCATCAGTTGATTGAAATTTTGATTGATTTGTTCGAGAAAGTTTTAAATCTAATTTGGGTGAAACCAAAGACATTTTATGAATTAGATTACCTAAATTTCATGATGGAAAAGATGGTTTTCAAAAAGGAATTAAAATGCGCCCAAATAGAAAGAACCAAGAAAAGAGACAAAATTGGAATTTTGAAAAAGTGTTATAACTTGGCTTTTTGCTTTTTATTTCCATGACCCACACTCTCCTCTTATTTCCATGGACTTTGCTTTATCTCAAACTAGGTTCTAAGACACATTGAAGTGGTGCACAAGAAGGAGAAGAGAAGGGAAGAAAAGCAAAGCCAAAAGTGTAAGAAAATCATGGTTTTTCATACTTTCTCCTTCTTTCAACTTCTTCTCCTCTTTCTCCTATATTTTCCTATGGTTTTGATGATTAATTTGGAGCTATATCATGGTTGGTTTAGTTAAAGGAGGAGAGGAATTCAAGGAGAGATTAGAAACAATTGAAAGCTCCTTAGAAAAGCTTGCAAATAAGGTAAGAACCATGGATTGTTTTGCTTCATCTTGTCTCCTTCTTCTCTTGTGTGTTTTAGCTAACCCTAGGCCTATCAAGGAGGGAAGGAATTCAAGTCATAACAAGGTAGGAACAAGGATTAGAGAGCATGAGAAACAAGAATATGCAATTAGATTTAAAAGAGAAGTTTTAGAATTTAAGTTATGTTACCTAGGTTTCTTATTGCACCTAGCAATTTTTGAAGATTTTTAATGATAATCTAGCCTATGTAAGAGTATGTATGAGTTATTAAGAAGTCTAGGAAGATTTATGGAGGCCAAATTCCTTAAAGACACCAATAAAACTCCATAGTCCTCCACCTAGTGTGTGTCTTAACCAAGGGAGAGAAAATGCACCTAAGGATATTTTTCTTTGATTCCAAGGATAGAAATGGTCTAGATATGATTATTAAACACCAAAGGAAGCATTGTTTGAATTTAGAAGCCATGGTTTATGAGTTGAAAGTTTAGGTTCTTTTTTAAGGCATAAAGAAGAAAATTCAGTTTATGCTCCTTGAATTGAGTTTGCAATGACTCTAATGAGTTTAAATGGAGCCATGAGACTTAGACTAAATGAGAAATTAGAGTCAAGATCATAAATTCTAGGGGTTACTTCATTATGCTCTTATATGGAACCATAACCATGGCATAAGTTAAGACAAGCTTGCATAGAGTTTATGTAAGGCTAGAACTTGTTCTAATGATGTAACTATGTCTCATTTGATGTGTCTAGACCAAGAAAATTAAGATCCTCCTATGTGTGTGTGTGTGAGGCCAAGAGGGGAAAGGAAAATCCAAGAAGAAAGTTTGTGATTTTGACTCAAGGTCAGTTCTTTATCCTTTCTTGTATGCATTCCTTGAATGTTTGATTGTCATTGGATGCTTATGTATATGTTTGAACTAAGAGATATGTTTGTAGCTATTGATGTAATGCTATGATACCATTATGCTTTTTGAAATATGTTTTGAATGCAAGATGACTTGAATGGGTGAGGTTGTGCCAAAAGTCCCTAAGAATAGGTGAGACAAAGCTAAAAGTCTTAAGAAGGAGTAAGGCTAACCCAAAAGTCCCTAAAAGTGGGTGAGGCTAACCCAAAAGTTCCAAAGAAATTAGGTGAAGTTAAACCAAAAGTCCCTAGAGCCTATATTTGATTTGAATAAGTTTATGTGACTTGAAAAATAATTATGTATGTTTATTAAAAGTTTTCATTGCATGCTTGCATTCTTTGACATAAAAATATGCCATGTATGTATGCTTAAAAGGGTAAAAGAGCTATTGAAATTCTTTGAATCTCACTCTTCCCCATATTATGTTTAACCATGTCTAGGTAAGCCACATAAAGCAAGAAATGGGAGCCAAGCAACTTGAAGATGAGACATTGACAATAGAATAGGAAATTTTTGTATTTTGATGTCAAATTTTGTATGTATATGAAGTTTACGAGATGTAAACCATTGAGCACAAGTAAAAGTATATAATCATGATGTATGAATCAATTTTGGAACTAAATGTATGAGTATGTGAGTTTTTGACATTCGTAAGCCTTAAATACATGTGTATATGAACAACTAAGAAAGTGATTTTAAGTTCCATGATGATTTGGACCATTTGGGATGTTTCTATATGTTGTGTTTATATTTTTAGACGTACTTAAATGGTCATAGTATGAGTAGAAGGCCATTTGGTGCACTTTGACCCTATTATAGTCCCTAAATTAGCTACTTTCTTGACTTGAACCACAAACTGACCAAAACGACGAATTTGTGCATAAAATTTGGCAAGTAAATAGGTCTCATCTAGAGTTTTTCATATAGCTAAAGAGCACTATTTTTGGAGCTCTAAAGAATTTATTATGATCTTTCAAAGTTGGCCAAATTATGTAAAAACTATCACTATCACTAGTCATATAATTAGTTTGCTTTTTGATGTCACTCAAGGGTCAAATAGAGTCCAATACTCATAAAATTTTACAAGAATATAACAGACATCATAAGTTTTCTATAGCTATCGAGAGCATCCCATTCTCTGTAGAAGGAGAAATGAATTTTTGAAGTTTCTAATTTGCTACAGAATGACCACCAGACCTGATGTACTATTCCATTAGTTTTTATAGGTCAAACATGGTTGTTTGGATCTAAAATTTTTATGAAAGCTAGATGACATCCTAAGCTTTCCAGAAAGCTATAGTTTACATGATTTGTATTTTTCTAGAATTAGTTATAATTTTCTAAAGCTCATATCAAAATATGGAATTCATGGCAAAATGCAAAGTGTAATGCAATTTTGTGTTCTATGCCTTGGATCTGAATTTTGAGCTTCAATTTATGATATTTATAATTGAAAAAATGTGTTAGGGATGGAAAATAAGTTTGGTAAGCTCATATGGTGTGACGACCCAAACTTCCAATTATAGTGATTAAGGTTAAGTACATGATTAATGATCATATATCAAGGTTTGAAGTTATTAAAATTAATTACATTAGGAACAAGTAAGGAAATTTGAAACCTTAATGTTGCTAGGGTCATTAGCTAGACAACCACAATTATTCGAATGCGTGAGTGAATTTAATTATTAATGAGGAGCCTTTGATTTTCCCATCCATCAATTCCAACTCATAAAATCCTCCTACAAGTGTTTCTAAATCATTCCTTAGCATTACCTTAAGAGAAACTAAGGTTTCTAGGTGAATATGAGAAATAGAGCACTTTCGTTGCAGCTAAATTCACTTGCGCCGCAGCCAATTACTCTCGATTCAACTCTTTACGCCTTCACAAATTTTTCACATTTCGCCGCGGCCAAATACCCCTTTTGCCATGGCCAAATACCTTTTGGAACACCCTCAAATTTACCTCTCAGACTTAGCCGCGACCAATGTCACTGTTCGCCGCGGCCAATTGCTCTCTGTTTTCTTCCTTGGCAGGTTTGCCACATTTGGCCGAGGCCAATTAAATGTTGGTTGTGGCCAATTCTTCTCTGTTACCATTTGGCCTAGGCCAATTAAATGTTGGCCGCGGCCAATTCTCTTCTGTTCCTACAACTCCCAAAATTTCATCTCATGCTCTCTAATTCCCCCTCTAGTAACACTATAAGCTACTTTAACTTAGTTTGTGAAGATTTAGTGTCTTTCTTTTACCTAATCTACATAACATATCTATCATTACCCATTCAAAATTCAAATGTGGATCCTTAACCCTCTAGCTACCATGAACTAGTGAGTTCATAGATTAATGATAGCAAATGTATTATTCTGGTCGCAAGGTGCATAGGGTCAATGCTTAATGTTCATATAAAACAAATCACTTATCCATTATTAGCCAATTACAATCATAATGTTCAATTCCATGATAATCAAATTACATATACAATCCCTATACTTGGCAACTCATGATGCAATGCAGCAATGATACAAAACTAGAAATTTAGTTACAATACATTTTGTCAAAGCTCCCAAACCTATGTACTACTAAACCATTTAATGATCTTCCATTAATTTTCTCCTTGCCACTAAGAGGTCTGGTCCCTAAAAATGTTAGCCCATAACGAGGTGAGATATATAATCTTAGTAACAAGAGGGAAATTTCCATATATATATGTACAAGTCAATCAATCCAATGCAATTTCATGTTATTAATACCAGAATCATAAATTCAATTCACAAATGAACTAGTTGAACTACCAATGACCACTGTCCCATACCAGCAATCATACACAACATGTTAATGGCAATAACACTAGGAGAGGTCTGTCCACAGCACCTACTCTGTAATGAGCATAACTAGGGCTCAGTGCATCTGGGGTCTGATCATAATCCGGTGCCCGATCAAAGTACATGCATGGGTGGCAGCCGCACCACAGCTCCACCATAGACTCACAAGGTCCAATCACAATAACAATTAAGTAGTCAACCAATCATTTAGCATTTCAAAATCATATATGTGCAAACATTATCAGATTGACATGAACATATACATGGAATTGGAAAATTAACCCCAGTTACCTCAATGAAGCCAATTACTCTTCCCCTAGCTACCATAATAATCCAAATGCACACCAAGCCTATAACAAGCGTAATTATCATCATTTCTAATCACAATCAAATATCCAAAAAGTTGAACTACTAAGGATAGACAAGAGGTTAGTCACCTAATTACTAAGGGATTTAATTTCGGATTCCAACTTTCCCACACCAGAAATTGCCATAGTTCACTCCAATTTCTAGGTAATTTCACATGAAACTAAAGCCCATATCATAGGTCAACTATAGGGGTCTCAAACTAACAAAAAATGCATCAAAATGGGAAGGAGATACTCACTTAACAACAGCCATAGCCTCACCTCCGAAAATCCACCATGGACTCACCAAAATTCGCATTTCAATCATCAAGCCTAGAAAATTGGGTTTTCCACCATTATCTCCTTGTAATTTCACACAATAACAGAACCCATTATGATAATACATCCTTAAGGGCATTTTCTGGTAAAGTGATACACAAAATGGAAGGGAAAAGCTTACCTAATCCTCCCTCTAACCTCCAAGTCCGAAAATCTTGCAAGGAATCACCCAACACCAAATTTTAGATTTGAGAAGAAGATGAAAATGCTCAAACCCAGAAATTAATTGAACCAAAATGAAGAGGAGGATGAGAGGGTCAAGTTATATATAACTTACCTTGGCTAAATCATCCTCTAGAAGTGAGAAATGGTGGAGGAATGCAGAAAACCCTAGCCTCCTCTCTTCCTATGCGAAAATAGAGTTCTCATTTGCCTAAGATTGAGTTGGTCTGTAGAATAGAGGGTAAGGGGCTGAGTAAGTTAGGGTTTTAGATGGGTTTGGGTCAACCCTAAAGCCTAAAATCCACTTAGGTTCAGATGTGTGCTTATTGGGCCTTTGTTTAGTGAGGTGGGCTGCAGAACATTTTAAGTTTAAGTGAAGTATTCTGACCCGATGGGCCAATTCCTTGTAGGTTTAGATTTTTATGCTTATTGTGCCTTATCTCATAAGTTGGGCTGAATATCATGAACTGGGCTTCAGAGTTGTAGTAGGGTTAGGCCAAATTTCAAGAGCCAATCTAATTTAGGTCTGCATAATGTGTGTTGGGCCAACTCACATAAATTGGGCCTTAAGCCCCTATTCTACTAAATCAAATTAGGCCATTGCTAAGTAATTTCTCTTGGCCCAAGCCTCATGATAAGGAGTTGGGCTTACACCCGAAAATTATTGGGTCTTTGTAAATTTTTATCCATGACTTATTCAAATTAAATTCTGGGCCCCAATTAGGCTTTAACCCAAATAAAATCTTAAACCTATATTACGAACTTATTCCTCTGCAAATTTTCATTCATAAAGCTTGCCCAATTATTTCATGATAATTATTTTTAATTAGTCCAAATACATTATTAACACCTTAATTAATTCTTGGGGTGTTACATGTGGTCCATTAAGCCATTGATGAACTAATTTGGCTTTTAATGACATAAATAATCGCTGCCAAAAGTGCTAAATTCATGAAAATGAATACTCTAGCTATTTGTAATGTAAAATAATTGCTAGCTACATATGGTGTTACATCTTTCATCTAACTATGACTTCCCTTCTGTCATACCATCATAAGATATCCATATACTTAGTCTTATATTCCATTAAGAACTACAATTTATCATATTACTACTTATGGCAGCAGAATTTGTAGTTATTAAAACATCATTCTGTCATATTAATCATAATTAGAAATTCTAAGCATCGAATTTTTAAATTCATACCACACAAGTTTGCCAAACTTTGAATATCACAAAAAGAAGCTAGGAATTTAGATTTCCATATAATTACTCAATTTCACAACTTTGCATCACAAATTGCCTTAATTTTGAAAATTCATAACTTAAGCTAGGAAACTCTTATTTGTGCAAATTAGAACTCTATGGAAAGCTCAGAACATGAACTATATATTTTAAAATTTTCAAATGAAAACTAGTTCACTTGGGCCATGAAAAACTAATGGAACTGTAACTATTTCTGTTTTCAGACCTAAACCAAAACCCTAACTTTATCATACATATCTTTAGCTACATAGCTCCGTTTTACACAAACTTGGTAGCTATAGAAAGCTTATAATGCTAACTATATGCTTGAAAAATATTGTGAGCATTGAAGTTCATTTGATCTCTCAAATATAAAAAAAAAAAAAACTAAATCTAACCATATGAACAATGCCAAGTAAATTCTATAATTTTTAACCAACTTTGGAAAATCATAATAAATTTTACAGAGCTCAAAAAATTGTGTTCTTTAATTCTGTAGAAAGCTCTAAATGTGATCTAAATGGTTACCAAATTTCATAAAAAGATCAGTCATTTGGTTAGATTTTGATTCAGGGTTAGATTATGGTCCATTTATGGTCACTTTTGGTGTCAAATGCTTCACTTTGATCTATTTTCTATCAAGGCTTCATTTGAGAATGTCATAAATATCAAAATAGTATAAGTAATAGACCCAATATGTCCTAAAAGCCATGCATCTCAAAATCACCATCCCACTTGTCATAATACACATGAAAATCTAAAATCCCATATGGTCATTTTACACAATGTTACATGTTTACATCCAAAAATAGATTATACATCATTGTCTCATACTTTTGGATATGTGAGAGTGTTTACATCTTATTAAATACATATACATCAATGTTTGAGCAATAGTATACATCAAAATATAAAACCATTGTCAAAGTATGGCTTCTTAATCCCTTTGCTCACCACTTTTACTTCGATGATGATTACCTAGACATGTTTAGTGGAAATATGGAGAAGAATGAGATTCAAAGAATCACAATAGCTCATTCACCATTCAAGCACACATATAAGACAATTTCAAGGCCAAGAAAAGCATGTATGCATGTTACTCAATGGAACATCAATCATTTTCATGCACAGAGAACTATATTGCTCTACCAACAATAGAACAAATTCTTGGAACTTTTGCTCTAGCCTCACCCAATAATTTGAGACTTTTGGTTTAGCCTCATCCTCTTTTAGAGACTTTTGACTTAGTCTCACTTATAATTGAGACTTTTGGCTTAGTCTCACCCGTATTAGGGACTTTTACCTTCACCTTACTTATTTCAAAGGACTTTTAGCACAACCTCAACTATTCAAGAGCTAAACCAATTTCAAATGCAAGTAGATGTCATGTAATTACATATGATCATCAATCAAACAAAACCACACATAATTTGCAAGCAAGACATACAAGCAATCCAAGACCAATCAAATAACCAACATACATATGCAAGAATGGATGAAGAGCTAGCTTGTGCAAGAATTCAATTTAGTTTCCCCTTTGACTCTTGTTTGATCTCCTTGGCCTAACACATGCACTTGAGGGAGGTTTCACTAACTTGGCCTAGACATATCAGAAAAGGCACAATGTATCAATGAAATTGTCATATCATATATAACTAGCATTGAATTTACATCATGGATAGCTAAAAGAATTAAATTATACTAAAGAATTATTTTTAGCAATAGAATTTACTATCATTGAAAGCTAAATAAATTCATTCTTAGCTTAATGGACCATGTGAGCTTACTAAACTTATTTTCAATCTCTAACACATTTGTGTTAGAGATTGTGCCATAGGCTTATAAATTTACTGTGAACATTGTCTTGATTTAATAAAAGAGTTTTATTATTATATTGTTTGCATATTTGCCATATAACAAGATCCTTGGGTACTTATAATTATCCTAAATGTCTCTAGTCGATCATCATTGTAGGAACAATAATAAATTCAGACTAGTATGATTTTAATTGATGAACATGAGATGATCATATATGTAGATACAAATCAAAGTCATAGGCACTTGTTAGGGACCAAGGTGCTAGACCAACCCGTCATGAGATAGCTACATGGACTAGGTCATAAGCGTATCTCACTTATAGCCATATCATTAAGCCCTTAGACTTGAGATCGCCATGGATTCCTACATAATGATCATTGTACTTTGACATAATCAAAAGTCACCTTTAATCAGGTGATCATAAAGGTTGTGATCAGATACAATGGGATTCATGCAGAGGAAGATGAGTGATCAAGATCGAATTTATTCCTCTCATAGAGAGAGATATATCCCTTCGATAAGTAGGACTAAAAAATGCATGGTCGTACTCAAATGAAAGGAATTTCATTTGTTTTGATAGTCTACTTAGAAATTGAGAAAGCGTGGTCAAGCGATACAACGATAACGTCTCCATGCCTTGTGCTTGACCTAGATATCGTGTGACAAAAGGGACTTGACATAAGCTATAGGATAGGTTGCATTGGATCATCGATCCTTAAATAATTTGGGAACTCATAATGTCTTACTAAAAGCCAGTTATAACTTGTGGGCTAAAAGGAATTTTGGGCCTACTGCCAATATTATATGGGCCTACAAGGTTGCACACAAGAATAGGCCAACATGAGCTAGAATATCCAAATTCATTGAACCTAGAAGATGTTTAAATTTAATGAATGTCCAGATTCATTGAACCTAGAAAGGTGTCTAGATTCAATGAATGTAGTGTCCACATTCGATGTATTTACTCTCTAGATTGTTTCCTATTCCGAATAGGAGATTATCCTATTTTTCTGTTAGGATAATATATTCTCTCTTGATAAGGTGGTGGACAAATTTAATATATATTAATTTTGAAATTCAAAATCTGATAAGTATAAATTTTATTTCAACTTTAATTTCAAAATTAGTTACCTGATAAGTTTAAATTCTATTTAAACTATAATAAGATATATATTTAATATATTTGAATTAATTTTGAAATTGCTACCTGATAAATTTAAATTTGATTTAAACTATAAGTTAAAATTAATTTTGGCTTGGAGACCAAGCAAAGCTCTCTTATAAAAAGGGGTGCTGGGGTTTCCTATGAGAGATAATTTTTAAGTTGCAATAGTACACCACCTAAGAGAGAAAGAGAGAGAGAGACAACTTCTACCATACACTAGAAAAGTCGTGTGGTTTTATAGACAAGCTTGGAGAAGGACATTCATGTAATGTGGTGCTAGCACACCATTCATGTTAGAAATCCCATTTATGTGGATACCGGTAGAGGGCGTTGGTTCGTGAAGAGCAACGTCTAGAGATCCAAACCTAATTAATTTGAAGGAGAGATAGTTTTTTTTAAGTGCTAGATGGATCCATGGGAGGGATTTTTTGCATGCTCCATTTAATTTTTCCGTTATATGTGTCAATAAATCCTAACAATGGTATCAAAGTCGCATCATACATTTGCTTAAATCAAAGTTTTGTATGTATTATTGATAAAGCTATTGTCTTGAATATGATTCGCATGTTTCAATTTGAATATGTATTGCATGTTTGGATAATGTATATATATGATATATGTGCATTGTAATACCATAATTTCTAACTCATTTCTATTATATTTGCATGATTATATGATACATTCCATGAGGGGAAGTAAGAAAATTCATTAAAATAATATATTTCTTTGTGTTGCGTCGTGTATAAAAATTTCGCTCAGTGTCACTGTGGAAGCTCATACAACACATTCTCATACTTAATTACATAGATACAACTCATTTACATTATGAAATGTGGCCGACATCTCAAGAAACTTGAAGGGAAGCTCAAAATATACATACACATTTTCGGACAGAATTTGGCTCTTTTTTGTCACAACTTTGAAAAATCATAAGTAAATCTAGAAACATCAAAATTATGCATTCTTGGCCATTCTGGAAAGCTATAGATGTCTATTTCATACTAAAAATATGTTTAAATCATAACATCCATCACAAAGGATGTTTGACATTTGAAAAGGTCTAGAGGTTAAACTGTCTACTGGTGCTATCACAGATTTCTGCAGTAAACTTCAAAAATGTCCAATTAATTCCACAAAAATCCAATCCATACAAATGATACCAATTTGGAAAGCTATGGATGTTAACTAGTGGAAAAAAATAACTCCAGACCTCGAAATCCAATCAAATAGTAACTGAGGACAGGTGAAGCTCTTGATACTGGATAGATTCTCTAAAAATTCATATCTCCCTCTCTAGACCTCCAAATGAGGTGCTTCTAGTAGGCACAATTCACTGGGAATGTTTGGTTTCTTTGTATAAAATTTCATGGTAATTGGGCATTATTTGAGCTCCGTGTGACAGATTTCATTTTTGGATCAGTATGAACAGTGACATGACCAAAACTAGAAAAATTGCCAACTTTGAAAATTGATCAAATATTCTGTAGACCTCCGAAAATTATGTTCTTTAATTTTTCAAAAATCTCTTAACAAGTTCTAATTTCATGTCAAATCTCAGATCAAGAAGAGCACATTTGGACAAAAAGTGATATAGGGTCCCTTATGGTCAATTTTGGCTCCATATAGGGTACCAACTTGTCCAAATGACTTTCCTTGGGTTTTGGCACCCTTTGGGCAAGTCTAAAGGCATAATTAGGATTTGTGTGAGCTGCCCAAATGGTCTCAAACTCCATGCCTCTTATTTTGACTATGCCACATGCAATTCTACACACACACATCAAGCTTTCAAGAAGCATATCTTAGCATTACATATCCAAATTACATTCTAGGGTTCACATATCATATCCATTCATTTATACATCACATATTACCATAATTACACATGTCCAAGAGGTCATAGACCATATACATCAATGAATTACATCATTTGACATACTTATGGTCTTAAAGTAGCAAAACTCAAGCACTTTGTTGTCAAACTCTTCTCTTCAAGGTGGTTAGCTCCCATTACCCTATCCACTTGGTCCACCTAATATGTGAGATCATTGGAGAGGAGGGAATGAGATTCAAAGAATCCCAATAGCTCATCTCCCATTCAATCATACATAATGGATGCAAAGCAAGTCTTGAAAAATGCATGCATGGATATAATTGATGTCATGAACATTCAAGAAGCAAGCTTGGCATATAAATAAGTCATACAAGACATCGAAGAGCTTGCCAAGTGGATGGATTGGCACAACCCTTTTCCTCATGGATTTTGGACTTGCCTCACCCATTCTTTAAGAAATTCTTGGACTTAACCATACTCTTAGGAGCCCACTTTGCTTTTAGGAGACTCTTTGCTTTGTCTCAACCAATCTCAAGGATTCTTGGCTCATCCTCACCATGGTTAAGAGTTCTTGGCCTCTCCACACTCAAGCAAACTCAAACAAGCACCATAACATCATTTAAAAACATAATATGTCATCATGAAACCATGGTATATAAAATCATGCTAGCATACTTTTCATAGCTTAAAAATACACATACACATATTCTAAGACAAGGTAAACACACATCCATGTATGAGAGAAGGAGGAGAGAGCTACCTTGCACACAATCACACACTTTTTCCTTTGAATTCAAGCTCCTCTTTTTGGCCACACACACACAAAGTGTAGGAAAGGTTTCTCTTGGCCTAAACACAATTTATGGAAGCCAATTAGGTTCATGAAACAAATTCTAAGGCCATACAACTTGCTTAGACACTAGGTTGTTCTATAAACCCCATTATGGTTCCATAATTGCACCTTATGAAGTAAAACCCCTTAAATAAATTCTAAGTTCCATTCTTTCCTTTCAAATATGATTCTTGACTCCTTTTAAGCCTCTTGAAGTCATCGTACAATTAAAACAAAGAGTCTAACTATACGTTACTTCTTTAGGTCATAATATGAAACCTAAAGCACCAACTCACTTTCTATGGGTTCTAAATTTTTTCCAAGGCCTCCCCTCATTTTCATTCATCATATATGACTCAAAAATGGACTTGAAAAAATTTAAAACTCTCCCTAGCTATCCCAACCTCTTTAAGCCAAGACCATGAGGCTTGTTGGTCTCCATGGATTTTGCTTAATTTTTTCTTAGAGGAGGAAGCATGTGGGGAGCATCTTAGGGATCTTGAGAACTCATTTAAACTCTTATTTAGGCCTAGGAATCATCATATAAAATCAAATTTTACAAGGTGCACTTGAAACCCTAAAAATTGCATCTTGAAATCTAATAATTTTTTGTTAATTTCCTTTACATATTCTTAATCTCCACACCCTTTTTCCTTAGATTCATCCTTGGTTCTACCTAAAAATCAAATCCTCCTATGGTTCCTAGGGTTAGGTGAAATGGAGAAGAAGGGAGGATCAAGATATCAACCATAGGAAGAAAAATTACCTAGTTTTCTTGCTTATTCTTGCTTAAATCTTGCTTTCTCCAAGCTCCTCTCTTCAAATCCGAAAATTCCCTTGAGTTTCTCCCTTAAATCATATTTATACACTCCATTTTAATCAAAGGAAATAAAGGAGAAGGAAGGAGAGGAGGTGTGGATAGAAGAAAGCATGAAAAATTACTATGGAAGTATACATTTAAGCTTGAATTTCTCCTTCTTCTTCATCCTTTCTTGTGTGCCTAAAACCCTAGCTCTCTCCTCTGAAATTAGGCAGAAAATTCTGAGTCCAAATGAGGAAGAAAGTGGGGTGCCACCTATATATAGGGGGAGGAGGAAGCATTTTTCAAAATTTATATTTTGCCCTTCGTTCTTTTCATTTTTGTTTCTCTTTCGTTTTAGCTCCTTTTTAGAACTATCTTTTCCATTATAAAATTCAGGTTCCCAATTTAGTAAAATACCTTTGGAATCACTCAAATCAGAGTTAAAACTTTCATGAACAAATCTGTCAAAGTTTGGGTACACTGATATTGACAAATGTCCACCGGAGGGGATTCAACTGTATCGGGGCTTCCCATAGTTTTCAGGGCCTCTGAGAACTCCAAAGAACTCAAAATTTTCATTTAAAAAGCCCTCCTGTGTGAATTCCAAAATTTGCTCAAAATTACAAAAATGCCATTACATTTCGTAAGATTTCCATCAAAATTTGTTTCTTTATTCTAACTTTATTTTTCCTTCTGTCTGAGGCTAGGATTCTTATTTTTAGGAGTCTAGAATATTACTCAAATTTTTTGGGACCTTAACTAATTCATTTTAGGGGACTTGCTTTGAAAACACGCCCATTTCTATTGTTTAACGAAAATTAGACATTACATGCATTAAGCATGGCATCGAATTCATGTAATATGATTGAAAAATCTAATCCTAGCACGTTATATTCTAATTGAATAATAAAAATAAAATTCAAAATATCTTGTTACCTATCATGACTATGGGAATATTCATATTGTATGGATATATTTGTGATTTGTTTTCATGGATGGGTATGGTGCATGGTATGGCCCTAGGTTTTATTATATGGCTTTGTAATTCTAAATACGCCTTGCTTGTCATACCTTTCTCTATTATCTCTTGATGTATATTCTCTTTTCATCTCACTCCTCTCAAATGTAACTCGAGGTTTCTTTATAAAATATATGTAATTTTGGTGGAGAATTGACATAAGGAGCAAGTTCATGCCCACATGTGATGTGCAAGCCGAGGACTTCAAGACCTTGTTCTTTTCTTTTTCTTAGAGGTGTCCTCTCATTGGCTTAGGAGGGCATAGATTAGATGGGCCATGCTATGTCACGTTTATTTTCTACATTATTATTTGATGAGATCATTTATATATGCGTATGAGATGCCATGTATAGTAGCAATGCAAGTTCATGTGATGATTAAATGAATGATGAAACAATAAATAAATAAATAAATAAAATCCCTCACTTAAATGTTAAGTCAAATGCCACCCATTGATGAACACCTGCTAAGGATTCGATCACTCGAATGTAGGATTTGTCAAAGCAGAATACACTTGGGTTATCTTAGCAAGATAGTTTTGGGTAATAGTACTACCCATAAAGTTTAAAGATGGTTTGACTTAATTGAGACTATCAAAATAGTTTTGGGTCTCATGGTATAAGATGGTATTAAATATGCTGGAACATATTATTTCGGAATCCCATAAAAGTCTAAGAGTTACATGAGATGTAATTGGTAAGGGGTTACTTACCTAAATAACTTAATTTTAAGCGTCTTGCTAAAGCGGACTTAGAGTTAAGTGAAAAATGGGTCTTAGCTTACTAAAATATAATTGAAGGTTATTAATTTTGGTAGGAGTTTAACTAATTAGAATTTGCATATTTTATTGTAGATAAATGACTATGAACAATGCTTCTGCACTATCATTGCGATCCATCCTTAAGAAAGACAAACTCAATGGGACCAACTTCCTTGACTGGTTTAGAAGCTTAAAAATTGATCTCAAATAAGAAAGGAAGTTGTATGTCCTTGATGATCGCATTCCTGAAGAGCCACCAGCTAATGCTCCAAGAGCTTAGAAGGATGCATATAATAAGCACCTCAATGACTCTGTGGATGTAGGATGCCTAATGTTAGCTACCATGGCCTTAGAACTTTAGAAGGATCTGGAACACATGAAGGCTTATGAGATGATTGTGCATCTCAAGGAAATGTTCCGATAACAGGTTAAGCAAGAGTGGCTTAAGACTATCAAGGCCTTGCACTCCTGTAAGATGGCTGAAGGAGGGTCAGTTAGCACTCTTGTTTTGAAAATGAAGGGCTATATTGATTATCTTGAGAGGCTTGGATTTCCTATTAGCCAGGAGTTAGCTACAGATTTGATCTTGAATTCACTCCTAGATAGTTATGACCAGTTTGTCATGAACTGCAATATGAACAATATGGAGAAATTAGTTTCTAAGCTACATAGGATGCTTAAGACTGCTAAGCAGAATATCATGAAAAAGCCCAGCCCAATCTTAATCGTTCAGAAAGAAAAAGGAATAAAAAGGAAGATAAAGGCAAGAGGAAGAGCTCGAACAACAAGTTTAAGAAACAAGTTAAACCCAAGCCCAAGGCTAAGAAGGAAAACCCTCCAAAGGAGGGAGTTTACTTCTTTTACAATGAACCAGGTCATTGGAAGAGAAATTACAAGCTTTACATAAAAGATTTGAAGAAAAAGAAAGGTAGTGAGACTACTACTTTAGGTAATTATGTTATAAAAATTAATCTTTCTACTTTTACTTCATGGGTACTAGATACTGCATGTGGATCTCATAGTTGTATAAATGTGCAAGGTCCCAAAAGGAGTATGAAGTTACAAAAGGGTTAAGTAGACCTACGAGTTAGAAATAAAGCAAGGGTTACTACCTTAGCTATAGGAATTTTTGAGTTATCTTTGCCCAGTGGGCTTTTGTTAGTTTTAAACAATTGCTATTATGTTCCTGCTTTAAGTAGAAATATTGTTTCACTTTCTTATTTGGATAAGGAAGGCTTTACCTTTATTATTGGGAATGGCAAATACTTTATTTATCGTGATGATATTTTTTATGCGGATGGTGATTTTCATGATGGTCATTATTTCTTAAATCTCGAAGCACCTAATAATGAATCAATCTATAACATATCTACTAAAAGAATAAAATCAAATGATTTGAATCCAATCTACCTATGGCATTGTTGTCTAGGCCATATAAATGAGAAGCGCATATCAAAACTCCATCAAGATGGAGTGCTTAGCTCATTTGATTTTGAATCATTTGACACTTGTGAATCTTGTTTATTAGGAAAGATGACCAAGGCACCTTTTACTAGTCAAAGTGAGAGGGCCATTAATTTATTAGGGCTGACACATACAGATGTATATGGTCCACTAAACACTACTGCCAGAGGTGGATACCATTACTTCATTACCTTTATAGATGATTTCAATAAATATGGCTATGTCTATCTGATGAAACATAAGTCTGAGTCTTTTGAAATGTTCAAAATTTTTCAGAATGAAGTACAAAATCAACTTGGTAGGAATATCAAGGCACTTCAATCTGATCGAGGTAGAGAATATTTAAGCCAAGAATTCATTGACCATCTTAGGAGTTATGGAATCACCTCACAACTAACACTACCTGGAACACCATAATGGAATGGCGTTTTTGAAAGGAGGAATCAAACACTATTGGATATGGTTCGATCCATGATGAGTCAGACAAATCTTCCACCATCCTTTTAGGGCCATGCCCTAGAAACAGTTGCATTTGTTACATCATAAATTCTAGCTCATCTCATGCCTTTCAATGACTTACTATCATAGGGGATGCAGGTTTCTCATAAAAGAGTAAGGGAAGATAATGAATATTTTTGCGTTGTATCGTATCTAGCAATTCATTTCGGTGTTACGTGGACCGCGTTAGCTCATACTATGCCTTCTCATATTTAATTGCATTGTTACAACTCATTTGTATCATAAAAACTTGCCTACAACTCATGGAAACCGAAAAGAGACATGGGACATATATATTCATTCTCAGCCAGACTTGGCCCCATTTTTGGGCAAAATTTGGAAAATCATAACTAAATCTAGAAAAATTGAAAACATCAAAATCTTGGACATTCTATAAATCTTGGGATATCTACTTCATGGTAAACATATGTACAAGTGATAACACCCCACACACAGGACGTTTGACACGCGAATTGGTCTAGAGGTCGGACTGGGTCCTGATGCTGTCACAATTTACTGATATGAACTTCAAAAATGTCCAAATAATTCCAAAAAAATCCAATACATGCAAATGATACCAACATAAAAATCTGTGGATGTTAACTAGAGAGACAAAATATTTCCAGATTAGTTTATCAAGCCCAGCTCTCAGAAATTGATGGAACAGTACTTCTGGTCATGCAAAATGACTGATACTGGGTAGAAACTTCAAAACTTCATATCTTCCACTATAGACCTCCAAATGAGGTGCTTCTAGTTGTTACAAGTCACTGTGAACGTCTAGTTTGTTCCTATAAAATTTCGTAGCCATTGGACTACGTTTGTCTCTCATATAACACAATTATACAACTGACCAAGTGAACAGTACTGGTGCAAATCCGAAATTCTGATACCAACTTTGAAAAATCATAGAAAATTCCAAAGACCTCCAAATGACCTGATCTTTGGCTTCCCAAAAATCTATAAGAAAGACCTAATCACATGCCAAATTTTCAGTCAAGAAGAGGTCATTTGGTTAGACTTTGACATAATAGGGCAAAGTGTCAATTTTTTTGTTAAAAGAGGGCTCCAAGGATTCAAATTTGCTTCTCCTACTCCTAAGGCTCTATAAGCACGTGAGAAAGCATCAACAAAGGCTATCAAACATGGCTCAAATATCTGACAACCCAGATTTGTAAAGCTCACTCTCTCACACCAAAACATACACCATATACATAATGCCAAGATCTTGCTATTCATACCAAAAACTTGCTACATCATGCACTATAGTTCTAATTCTCATACATATACAATAAGTACATCCATTTACAAGTATTCATAAGTGCACACCCCATGTACATAATTAGATTACATCTTTTAACAACAAAGTTGTGACAAAATGGCTATTTCACAAATCCTTTGCCGATTTCCCTAGCTTCAAGCTTGGTGGCTCCCATGTCTTTGTTCACTTAGTCCACCTAACATGTTAGGATAGTGGAGAGAAAGGGGATGAGATTCAAAGAATCCCAATAGCTCATCTCCCATTCAATCATACATAATATGTGCAAAGCAAGCTTTTCAAATGCATGTATGAAAAAGTGGAAGTCATGGACATTTTAAAACTAACCTTGGCATATGAATCAATCATACAAGACATTCAAGGGTTCACCAAGTGTTTGGATTGGCCTCACACTTCTCCTCATGGATTTTGGACTTGCCTCACCCATTCTTAAGCACTTTGGACTCAACCATACTCTTGGGAGCCCACATTGCTTTTGGGAGACCCTTTGCTTTGTCTCCACCAAGCTCGAGGGTTCTTGGCTCATCCTCACCCAAGGGAAGAGTTCTTGGCCTTTCCACACTCAAGTAAACTTATACAAACATCATGGATTCATTTAACACATAACATAGCATCAAGGATCATGACATGTAAAAGCATGCTATCATACTTTTCATAGCTTGAAAATACACATACACACATTCTAAAATAAGCTAAACACATATTCATGCATGAGAGAAGAGGGGGAGAGCTACCTTATAGGCTAACACAAGCCTTCCCTTTCAATTTGTCTTTTCCCTTCTTCATTTCACAATCACAACTAGATGGAAGTACTTCTCTTGAGCCTAGGCACACAAAGAGCATGGAATTACTCTCTCATAACTCAACACTTATTCACAAAGTTAGGGATTTCTTTATAGCAAACCCTAACAAGCATATAAGAAACTAGGGGTTCTTTCTCTCTCTAGAATTTCACCAACTCTTCCTCTCTCTCATGCTCTCAAATTGGTAGAACCAACATACCTAGGGAAAACAAAGAAGTAAACCTACATGAGTTCTAACCTTCTTCAGGAGTGGTTTTCCACTTTCCCTCTTCTAATCTAAGCCCAAAACCCAACTAATTTAATAACCAAAACCATAGAAAGAGAGGGCAAAGAGAAAAGAACAAGATTCTAAGAACAAAAAGCTAGGGAAATCTCAAGCTTACTTACCTTTTCCTTGTTCTTCCTTCTTTCTCTTGGTCTCTCTCTCTCTCCACATCCCTTTTTTCTCTTTTGGTCGAAGGTTAGGTCGGTTAAAAGGAAAGGAATGGATTTAGACGCTTTAAGAAGCAAATTCTCCCTTTTTCACACTTTTCCGAACTAACCCTCGCTATAGCGAAGAATAACCCTCACTACGACAAGCACGTATCAGTCTCAGACCTCTGTTTTCGCTACGGCGTGCGCTATAGTTAAGAATCCCCTGGTTTTTGTATGGGATGCCCGCACTCACTATAGCTAGAAGCATTCTAGCTATAGCTAAAAGGCACTCTCGCTATAACAAGACCATTTCTCACTATAGCGAATAGGTACATTGGCTATAGCTAGGCCATTTCTCGCTATAGCTAGCAGACTTAGAAAATTTTAGGACTTCAAAAATTTTTTTCAGCTTCTTCTTTTCTTCTTTTTTTTTCTCTTTTTTTGCTGGTTGTTACATTTTCACCCTCCTTAAAGGAAATTTCGTCCTCGAAATTTAAATAACATACCTCATGGGAAGAGTTATGGATATTTCTTCCTCATATCATCTTCTAATTCCCAGGTGGCTTCCTCGGGAGACAATCCCTTCCAAACCACTTTCACCAGTGGTATCGTCTTATTCCATAACTGCTTGAGTCTAACATCCACGATCCGATCTGGTGATACTATATATAATAGATCATCCTGTAACTGCATATTCTCATATTCTATGACATGTGAGGGGTCGGGTTAGTACTTTTTCAATTAGGAAACATGGAAGACGTTATGGACATAGCTTATGTTCAGAGGAAAGGGCTAGTCTATATGCCATAGGTCCTACTTTATTATGAATCTGGAAAGGACCTATGTACTTTGGACTGGGTTTTTTACTCTTAATAGACTGACCTATCCCTGTGACTAGAGACACCCTAATAAAGACATGGTCTCCAACCTCAAATTCTAACGGCCGCCTACGTTTATCTGCATAACTTTTCTGTCTACTCTAGGCCATTAGAAGTTTCTTTCTAATGGTTTCTATCTGTCTAGAGGTCTGGTCCACAAATTGTGGGCCTATGAGGCTCCGCTCTCCTAACTCTACCCAACACATTGGGGATCTACACTTCCTTTCATACAATGCCTCATACGGTGCCATTTGTATACTGGCATGATAATTGTTATTATAAGAAAACTCTACTAGTGGCAAGTATGTATCCTAGTTCCCTTTCATTTCTAGCACACACACTCTCAACATGTCCTCTAGGGTTTGAATGGTTCTCTCCATCTGTCCATTCGTCTAAGGGTGATAGGCCATGTTAAATCTAAGTCTGGTGCCTAGAGCATCCTGTAATGATCTCCAGAAATTCGATGTGAATCTAGGATCTCTATCTGACACTATGCTCCTAGGCACACCATGCAGTCTAACTATCTCCCTGATGTACAGATAGGCTAACTTATCTAAGGTATAAGTGACTTTCATAGATAGAAAATGTGCTAACTTTGTTAACCTATCCACTATTACCCATATTGCATCATACCTCGATGATGTCCTGGGTAAACCCATGACAAAATCCATAGCTATGCTATCCCATTTCTACTCCGGGATATCTAGGGGCTGAAGTAACCCAGCTAGTTTTTGATATTCTATTTTTACTCTTTGGCATACTAGACATCGGGAGATATACTCTGCTATGTTTGTTTTCATCCCCGGCCACCAGAACATTTTCTTCAAATCCTGGTACATTTTATTACTACCTGGATGAATGGTGTATCTACTCTTATGTGCCTCATCTAATATCTTCTCTTTGATCTCAGTGTTCCTAGGCACATGCAGCCTATCCCTGTACTTCACTATGTCATCCTCAAATAGATTGAACTCTTGGACACTACCCTGGGTTATCTAGGCTCTAATCTTATTTACGTGGTCATCTGCTTGTTGGGCTTTTCTTATCTGATCCCTCAGGTCATTTTCTATTTAGGTCTCACTCATTAATAATTTTTTCGAATACACTTCGCAGGAGAGACATATGTCTCTGAATCTCTCAATCAACTCTTGCTCTCAAATCATCATACAGGCCATGTGTATGGATTTTCTACTTAGGGCATCAGCTACCACATTAGCCTTACCGGGATGGTATTTTAATGTGAAATCATAATCTTTCAGAAATTCTAACCATCTTCGTTGCCTCATATTTAGCTCCTTCTATTCAAATAAATATTTAAGACTCTTGTGGTCGCTGTAAATTTCTATTTCTGCCCCATATAAGTAGTGTCTCCATATTTTCAAAGTAAACACCACTGCAGCTAACTCTAAGTCATGTGTGGGGTAGTTTTCCTCATGAGATTTCAACTATCTAGAAGCATAAGCTACCACTCGGCCTTTCTGCATAAGCACATATCCTAACCCTTTCTCAAAGGCATCACTGTACACTATAAAAGTTTCTTAGGGTCAGGGAGTACTAAAATTAAGGCCATGGTCAACTTGTACTTCAACTCTTGAAAACTACTCTCGTATTTCTCATTCCACACAAATGGTACATTCTTTCTAGTAAGCTGGGTCAGTGGCATCGCTATTTGAGAAAAACCCTAAATGAACCTCCTATAATACCCTGCTAAACCTAGAAAGCTCCTGATCTCTGTCACTGTCCTAGGTCTCTCCCACTGTAATACTACCTCTACCTTATGAGGATCTACTGCGACCCTGGCCTGGGAGATCACATGACTTAGAAACTGAACCTCAGTAAGCCAGAAGTCACATTTACTAAGTTTAGCATACAACTGTTTCTCTCTCAAGGTCTCTAGGGCTAATCTCAGGTGTTGCTCATATTCCTCTCTACTTTTTCGAGTAGATGAGGATGTCATCTATGAAGACTACTATGAACCTATCTAAATATGGCCTAAAAACTCTATTCATGTAATCCATAAAAACTGCGAGTGCATTCATCAACCTGAAAGGCATAACTAAGAATTCATAGTGCCCGTATCTGGTTCTAAAGGCTGTCTTGGGAATATCATCTATGCGAGGGAGAGGGTACCTGTTCTTAATGGTGATTTTATTGAGTTCCCAATAATCTATACATAGCCTAAGGCTCCCATCCTTCTTCTTTACAAATAGGACTGGAGCTCCCTACAGTGAGACACTGGGTCTAATAAAACCCTTCTCTAAATGCTCCTTTATCTATTTTTTAAGCTCTACTAGCTCGGTGGGAGCCATTCTATACGGGGCCTTAGACACTGGACCTGCCCTAGGTACAATGGCTATAGGAAATTCAACCTCTCTCTCTGGGGGCAGTCCAGTAATCTCCTTGGGAAATACCTCTGGGAACTCCCTCACTACAGGAATCTCATCTATACCCTCTTCTACCTCAGCCTGGACTGAAAAGAAAACCAAATATCCCTGACAACCATGCCCTAGAGATCTCTCAGCCAGGGAGGCGGTTATAATTGATAACTCAGCCCTAGTACTAGGCACAGTCCCACACTCAGGTAAAGTAATACACATGTGACTACAATCTAATGTGGCATTATTTACAGACATCTAGTTCATACCAATGATCACATCAATATCAATGAGGGGCATACAAATCAAATCAAGGGTGGTCAGGCAATGATTAAATTGGATCACATAATCCAAGCAAGCATGGGAAGTGATGGCTTGGTTTCTTGTGGGAGTAGATACATGTAACTCATATGGGAATATATGCATACTCAGACCCAACCTCCTAACACAGTCATGTGATATGAAAGAGTGGCTAGCACCTGAATCAAATAATACAGTTACAAAAAAATTATTTATTTTAATAGTGCCTTGAATCAGACTCGGGGACCGGCTAGCCTCCTGCTGTGATAGGGCAAAGACTTTACCCTATGTCTGTGGTCTGAGAGGAGGAGCCATCTCCCTCGGCTATGTGATTTGTAGAGGGGCCTGTGGAGAAGCTTGGGTGCAATCTCTGGCTATATGCCCCGGCCTGCCACATCTAAAACACACATTCTGCCCTGTATAACACGGTCTGGTACCGTGATTCCTGCCACATTGGGGACACATGATAGGTGGAGCACTGCCTTTAATGGACTGAGTCCTCCTTCTCTTGCCCCTCTGGTTCCATTGACTTTTTCCACCTTTACAGCTCCTCACTGCAGGCTGTGAACCCTCTCTAGATTTCTTGGGCTCAAGGAGGGGAAGAGGTGGTCTAGCACTAAAAGTAGGTTGCATTATCTTGAGATTTGTTTCTGTTACTCTGCATACTTTTACAAGGGTATTAAAGTGCCTGATTCTTTATGGCACAACCTTGTCTCAGATCTTAGGGAGCAAGCTCTTCTCTAACCTATTTGCCTTCCATCTCTCATCATCATGTCTCTACAAGTAGGAGGAATACCTGGAGAGCTTAACAAACTTTGCTACATACTGGTCCACGGACATCCCCAGAGTCTATTTAAACAGAATGAATTCTGATTCCTTTTCATCTTTGATGGAGTTTGGGAAGTACTTCTCGTGGAACGCCTCGAGGAATGCCTCCCAGGTGATTGGGGCGTTCCTCGCTCTTAAGATCGGCTTAGTGCCTTTCCACTAATATATTGCTTCTTTCTGTAACTGAAATGCAACCATCTTGGCTTTCTGCTCAGACATGCACTTTATAACCTCAAAAATTTGCTCTAGCTCCATAATCCAGACCACAGCTTTATCTGCATTCATCTCACCATCAAAGGTGGGAGGCCTGAACTTCTTGAACTGTGTAATAACCTTTCTAGTTAAGGGTTGTTGTGGTACAGAAGGCGTCTAAGCTAGTGGAATTGGGGCAACAGCTTGCATGTGTGGCTGTGCATCTGTAGGAGTCACTCTTAAGTGCTCAGGATGATCTGAGTGTGGAGGTGGCTGAGGAGGAGTAGGTGTAGGGCCCTGGCTATCTCTCTCAGCAAGTCGTTCTTGTAACTGCATGATAACGGCCTGCTGTTGATCCAAGTGAGCCATAATAGACTGTAAGGCTCCAGCAACTGGATCACTAGGCCCGACTTCATCGGCCTAAGCCTGTCTAGAGGGCCAACCTCTCCTTGTGTTCACCATCATACTAAAACATAATAACAAACTTTAACATAAGCTAGGGAACACTTCCACCATCAAACACTCTCAATTCATCCGAAAACAAACTCATATGTATGTAGGCAACTCATAAACACAAGCCACAACCCACAATGAGAGCCTGAACCTTTGCTCTGATACTAATAAATGTAACACCATAAATTCTAGCTCATCTCATGCCTTTCAATGACTTACTATCATAGGGGATGCAGGTTTCTCATAAAAAAGCAAGGGAGGATAATGAATATTTTTGCGTTGCATCGTATCTAGCAATTCATTTCGGTGTTACGTGGACTGTGTTAGCTCATACTATGTCTCCTCATGTTTAATTTCATTGTTACAACTCATTTGTATCATAAAAACTTGCTTACAACTCATGGAAACCGAAAAGAGACATGGGACATGTATATTCATTCTCGGCCAACTTGGCCCCATTTTTGGGCAAACTTTGGAAAATCATAACTAAATATAGAAAAATCAAAAGCATGAAATATTAGATATTATGGAAAGCTTGGGATGTCTCATTCATGTTAAGAATATGTATAAGTGATAATACCCCACACACAAGACTTTTGACATGCGAATTTGTCTAGAGGTCCGACTGGGTCCTGATACTGTCACAGTTTACTGATATGAAATTCAAAAATGTCTAACTAATTTCAAAAAAATCTAATATGTGCAAATGATACCAATATGGAAATATATGGATGTTAAATAGAGAAGAAAAATATTTCCAAATCAGTTCATCAAGTCCAACTCTCAGAAATTGATGGAACAGTACTTCTAGTCAGGCAAGATGACTAATAGTGGGCAGAAACTTCAAAAATTCATATCCTCCTCTCCAGACCTCCAAATGAGGTGTTTCTAGTTGTTACAAGTCACTGTGAATGTCTAGTTTCTTCTTATAAAATTTTGTAGCCATTGGACTACATTTGCCCCTCAGATGACACAATTACACAACTGACCAAGTGAATAGTACTAGTGCAAATCCGAAATTCTGATACCAACTTTGAAAAATCATAGAAAATTCCAAAGACCTCCAAATGACCTGATCATTAGCTTCCCAAAAAGCTATAAGAAAGATCTAATCACATGCCAAATTTCCAATCAAGAAGAGGTCATTTGGTCAGACTTTGACATAATGGGGCAAAGTGTCAATTTTTTTGTTAAAAGAGAGCTCCAAGGGTTCAAATTTGCTTCTCCTACTCCTAAGGCTCTATGAGCACGTGAGAAAGCATCAACATAGGCTATCAAACATGGCTCAAATATCTGGCAACCAAGATTTGCAAAGCTCACTCTCCCACACCAAAACATACACCATGTACATAATTCCAAGATCTTGCTATTCATACCAAAAACTTGCTACATCATGCAGTATAGTTCTAATTCTCATACATACACAATAAGTACATCCATTTACAAATATTCATAAGTGCACACCCCATGTACATCATTAGATTACATCTCTTAACAACAAAGTGGTGACAAAATGGTTATTTTACAAATCCTTTGCCAATTTCCCTAGCTTCAAGCTTGGTAGCTCCCATGTCTTTGTTCACTTAGTCCACCCAGCATGTTAGGATAGTAGAGAGAAGGGAATGAGATTCAAAGAATCCCAATAGTTTATCTCCCATTCAATCATACATAATATGTGCAAAGCAAGCTTTTCAAATGCATGTATGGAAAAGTGAAAGTCATGAACATTTTAAGACCAACCTTGGCATGTGAATCAATCATATAAGATATTTAAGGGTTCACCAAGTGTTTGGATTGGCCTCACACTTCTCCTTATAGATTTTGGACTTACCTCACCCATTTTTGAGCACTTTGGACTCAACCATACTCTTGGGAGCCCACATTGCTTTTAGTAGATCCTTTGCTTTGTCTCAACTAAGCTCGAGGGTTCTTGGCTCATCCTCACCCAAGGGAAGAGTTCTTGGCCTTTCCACACTCAAGCAAACTCATACAAACATCATGGATTCATTTAACACATAACATAGCATCAAGGATCATGACATGTAAAAGCATGCTAGCATACTTTTCATAACTTGAAAATACACATACACACATTCTAAAACAAGCTAAACACATATCCATGAATGAGAGAAGGGGCAGAGAGTTACCCTATAGGCTAACACAAGCTTTCCTTTCAATTTGTCTTCTCCCTTCTTGATTTCACAATCACAACTAGATGGAAGTGCTTTTCTTGAGCCTAGACACACAAAGAGCATGGAATTACTCTCTCATAACTCAACATTTATTCACAAAGGTAGGGGTTTCTTTATAGCAAACCCTAACAAGCATATAAGAAACTAGGGGTTCTTTCTCTCTCTAGAATTTCACCAACTCTTCCTCTCTCTCATGCTCTCAAGTTGGTAGAACCAACATACCTAGGGAAAACAAAGAAGTAAAGCTACATGAGTTCTAACCTTTTTTAAGAGTGGTTTTCCACTTTTCCTCTTCTGAACCAAGCCCAAAACCTAACTAATTTAACAACCAAAACCATAAAAAGGGAGGGCAAAGAGAGAAGAACAAGATTCTAAGAAGAAAAGCTAGGGAAATCTCAAGCTTGCTTACCTTTTCCTTATTCTTCCTTCCTTCTCTTGGTCTCTCTCTCTCTCCACAGCCCTTTTCTCTCTTTTGGTCTAAGGTTAGGTTGGTTAAAAGAAAAGGAATGGATTTGGACGCTTTAAGAAGTTAAATTCTCCCTTTTTCACACTTTTCCAGACTAACTCTTGCTATAGCGAAGAATAACCCTTACTATGGAGAGCACGTATCAGTCCCAGACCCCTGTTTTCACTATGGCGCGCTATGGTGAGGAACCCCTTGGTTTTTGTATGGGATGCTTGCACTCGCTATAGCTAGAAGTATTCTCGCTATAGCTAAAAGGCACTCTTGTTACAGCTAGACCATTTCTCGCTCTAGCGAACAGGTACATTCGCTATAGCTAGGCCATTTCTCACTATAGCTAGCAGACTTAGAAAATTTCAGGACTTCAAAAATTTTTTTCAGCTTCTTCTTTTCTTCTTTTTTTTTTCTCTTTTTTTGCTAGTTGTTACAGCATTCACATTAAATCATATTCCATCTAAAGCTATTCTAAAGACACTATATGAAATGTGGACTAAGAAGAGGCTTAGTTTGCCTTTCCTGAAAATTTGGGGATGCAAGGCATATGTTAAGCAACAAGCCTTAGACAAGATAACACCCATGTTTATAAAATGCCTTTTTTATGGGTTATCCCAAAGAAATCAAGGGATACCACTTTTACTATACCCCTGAGAACAAATTGTTTATTGCTTAGAATGGTATTTTTCTGGAAAGAAAATTCATATCCAAAAGAACCAGTGAGAGTAAGGTGCATCTTGAAGAAGTTTGAGAAGTACAAAATGGCATTAACCTAGAGATGGACAATCAAGGGGACTCACAAGGAGTTGTTGAGCCTACTTAGGTAACACAAGGCCCACAAAAGTCTAATAGGGCATAACACCAACTAGAGAGATATGAATTTCTAATGACTGAAAGTCGTGAAGTGTTGCTTATAGAACAAGATGAGCCAACTACCTATCAAAAGGCTATTACGGGACTAGATTCTGAGTTGTGGCTAGACACCATGAAATTTAAAATTCAATCCATGTTTGATAGTCAAGTTTGAACCTTGATTGATCCACTTGAAGGTATTAAAACCATTGGGTGTAAATGGATTTTTATGAAGAAAACTGACATGGATGGCAAAGTGCATACTTTTAAAGCACAATTGATTGCAAAAGGATTCAAACAAACCTATGGTAAAGACCATGATGAAACATTTTCACCAGTCACTATGATTAAGTCAATCAGGATTATCATACCATAGTATTCTAGTGCCATATTTCTCTATTCAAGATGGCTTACACACATTCTAAAGGAAAATCCAATAAAAGTATATAAAAATAATGAATTTATTTGCATTACGTCAGGGATTAAATTTTCATTTTACATCATATGGACCCCTGAGTTCCCCAACATCATTCTCTAATTATTTATCACTCATACAAATCATGCACAACTCAAAAAATTACACAATCCACGGTTTGAAGTTCAAAAACCCTGAATTTCCCCTTATTCTTCTCAGACACCATGTGCTAGATTTTAAGGGAAAATTTGAAAAATCATAACTAAATCTAAAACATTTGAAATCAAGCAAACCATATCTTGTTGGAAAGCTCTAGATGTTAAATTTACACTAAAAATAATTTCCATTATAAAATTTAGGTTCCTAATTTAATAAAATGCCTTTAGAATCACTCAATTTGGAGCTAAAACCTTTCTGAACAAATCTGTCAAAGTTCGGGTTCATCACCGTTGAAAAACATACACTGGAGGGGCTTTACCGATCCTAGGGTTTCCCATGGTTTTTGGGGGCCTTTGAGAACCCTGGGCAACTCAAATTTCCCATTTAGAAAGCCCTCCCATGTGTTTTTTCAAGAGTTGTACTTATTTATGAAAATGCCATTATGTTTCGTCAGTTTTTGTCACAAATTGTTTCTCCGTCCTAACTCTGTTTTTCTTTCTATTAGACCCTAGAATTATCATTTTTAGGAGCTTAGAACTCTACCCAAATTTTTTGGGACGTTATCTAGCTCATTTCAGAGGACTTGCTTTTATACAGCTCATTTCTTCGTTTTTACAGAATTGATGTTCGTTACAAGAGGACCTAAATTTTATGATGGAAAAGATGATTCTCATAATGGAGTTAAAATGAGCCTTAAAGAAATAGCCAAGAAAAGGGAGAAGAATGGAATTTTTTAAGAGCATTTCCAAGAAGCTTCTTCTTATATTACACGTCCCACTCCCCTTCCTCATTCTAACTTACCTAAATTCTGTCCAAACCAGAGGGAGACTAGTTAAAAGAGGCACACAAGAAGGGAACCAATGAGGAGGGAAAAAGCTTAGGAAAAAGGTAAGGATACCTTAGAATTTCATGCTCCTTCCTTCACTAACTTTGTTCTCCTCCTTCTCCTCTTTCTTCATATGGTTTTAGTGTTTAATTTGGGATTGTTTTGAGTCTGGTTTAGTAAGGGGAGATTAGAAATTGAAGGAGAAAGTTGAATTAAAGAAAAGAGCTCTTGAAAAGGCTAAGAACCAAGGTATGAATCATGGCTTTTGTTGCTTCTCCTTTGTTGTTCTTCATGGGGTGAATTTTGCCCAAGTCTAGAGCCCCTAGAAGGGATTAAGTTCTGACCAAGACCAAGCAAGAAACCTAGGTTTTTGAGTGTAGGAAATAAGATTATGCAAATAGAATTGAAAAAGAAGCATTAGATTTCAAGATACAAAACTTAGGGATTTTGTTGCACCTTGACAAATATGAAGCTTCCTAAGGGTAATTTTAGTTGTTTAAGAGTGTTTGTGGGTTCTTAAGACACCTAGGAAGCCTCACATGTGCCAAATCCCTAAAGAAAATGAAGCAAACTCCATGGGTCTTCTTTCTTACCCATGTTTCATCCTAGACCATCCCATGCACCTAGGAATAGTTTTAAATTTTTCTAAGGCTAGAAAAGGACTAAATGTGATAGATAAACATCAAAGGAAGCTTTGGAATAAATTTAGGAAACATGGGTTATGAGATGGAGGTGTAGGTTTTATAATGACACATAAAGAATCAATTTATATCTAAGCTACTTAAAATGAATTTGCTATGACTCCAAGGAGTCTAAATGGAGTCAAGAGACTTAGATTGAATAAGAAATGAGAGCCAATATCATGAATTCTAATAGTTGCTTCCTTATGCCTTGTATGGAACCATAATGGAATTATATAAGGAAGTAGCCTTACATAGAGTGTGTATGATGTTAAAGCTTGCTTCAATGATGTAATTGTGTCCCATTTAATGTGTCTAGGCCAAAAGAATCAAGTTTCACCTAGTTGCAAGTGTTTGGCCAAGAGAGGGGAAGAATAATCAAAGAGAAAAGTGTGTGAATCTTGCTTCAAGGTAACTGTCTAACCTTTCTCACTTACATGGCTTGGATGTTTACTTATGTTTGAGTGCTTGTGTGAATGTTTGAACTATGAAATGTGTTTCTAGCCATTGCTTACATGTATAGTACTATTATGTTTCTTGAAAGATGTTTATGTGTGCAATATGGCTTAAATGGGTTTGGTGATGCCAAAAGTCCCTTAACAAGGGCGAGGATAAGCTAAAAGTCTATAGGAATGGGTGAGACGAAACCAAAAGTTTCAAGAAGAGTGAGACTAAGTCAAAAGTCCCTTGAAAGTGGGTGAGACAAATCTAAAAGTCTAAGGAAGTTGGGTGAGGCTAGACCAATGCCCTTGAAAGTCTATGTTTGCTATGTATGATAAGAAAAATGCTTTATGTATGTTCACTAATAGCTTAAATGTCATACATGCATTCTTTGATGTAATACCTTAACCTCCTAGCACTCACACAATGGCCACATAGGCTATCCCAACTCATATGTGGTATATTGGTGTACATTTGCAAGAAAGCATATACTTTTATACATAGATAACTGTGTAATTGGGAAGCCATAGATATGATTCATGGCTTTGGGGACCATATGAACTCATTAATATTAATTTTGATCCATATCACATTCATACAAGTCAAAACCATCATATTTCATCTTATATATCACAGATTTGGAACCAAACTTGAAGGAAAACTATATTTGCTCCCAGGCTTGCTATTATAGGTTCTTGATATGAAATTTGAAAATTTATAACTAATTCTAGAAAAAATGAAATCATTCATATGATAGCTTTCTGAAAAGCTCTAGATGTTAAATAATGATAAAAATAATTCTAGACCAAGAGGCATTTAACCTATGAAAAATAATGGAACAATAACTCAAGTCATGCCTCAAACAACATCAAGACCTAGAACTTCAAAATTTTGGTTCTCCCTCTACAAGCACCAAATGAGGGGATTTCAGTGGCTATGGAAATATTATAATGTCTAGTTTATGCCTATAAAATTTTGTGTGCATTGGACTTCATTTGACCTACATGCAACACAGAGAAGCAAACTAACTATATGAACAGTACACATACCAATTCTACATAATTTGGCTAACTTCAAAAAATCATAATAAATTCTATAGAGCTCCAAATTGGGTGTTCTTTAGCTCTATGAAAATTTCTAAATGACACCTACTTGCTTGTCAAATTTCATGCAAAAACTCATTCATTTGGTCATACTTTGGTTTAACTCCAAATTTGGTCAAATTTGAAGTCCATATTGGGTTCCATAGGTACCAATTGCTCTTCTCATCTTTCCACAACCACTTGAGTATGTCCAAAAGCATAAACATAGCCTAGGGAAGCATGCCAAATGGTTCAAATTATCATGGAGCTAAATCCCACCATACCACATGCATTCATACACATGAACATAAGGGTGTTAGGATGTCAATCTCCAACATAGGCATTCATTTAGCTTCAAGACTGATATACACATCATAAATACATACATTTAAACTTCTTCAAGTAGTTAAATCTCATATACATCATGTATTTACAAACTTTGACATCAATTTACTTCAAAGCTATGCTATTATCAATGTGCTGCACAACATGCTCCTTAGCTCCCATTTTTGCTTCCTTAAGCTTCACCTAGACATGGTTAGATAGAAAATGGGGAAGAATGAGATTCAAAGAATCTCAATAGCCTATTACCCTTTCAAACATATGTAATAGATGCATATACATGTCAAATAATGCATGCATGGCATTTAAGCTACTAGTGAACATACATAAGGCATTTTCCTTGTCATAGAAACTTATACATAGCAAACATAGGCTCTCAAAGGTATTGGTTTAGCCTGACCCATCTTTCTTAGGACTTTTAAATTTGCCTCACCCACTTTCAAGGGACTTTTGACTTAGCCTCACTCTTCTTGAGACTTTTGGCTTTGTCTCATCCATTCTTAGGGACTTTTGGCTCATCCTCACCCATGCTAATAGACTTTTGGCATAACCAAACCCGTTTAAGCCACCTCGCATACATAAATACATTTCAAGAAACATAATGGTACCATAACATGTAACCATTGGCTAGAAACATTTCTCATAGTTCAAACATACATACAAGCACTTAAGGACAAATAAACATCCAAGCAGTGCATGAGAGAAAGGTTAGAGAGCTACCTTAAAGCAATTATCACACACTTTTTCTTTAATTCTTCTTCCCTTTTTTGGCCAAGAACTTGTAACTAGGTGGCACTTGATTCTTTTGCCTAGACACATCAAATAGGACATAATTCAATCACTGGAACAAGCTATAGCTTTATATAAACTCTATAGAAGCTTACTTCCTCATTTGACCCTATTATGGTTCTATACAAGGCACAATGAAGCAACTATTGGCATTCATGATATTGGCTCCATTTTCTCCTTCCATATAAGTCTCTTAATTGCATTTATACTCCTTGGAGTCATCACAAATTCATTTTAAGGAGCTTAGGTACAAGTTGCTTCTTTAAGTCTTAAAATGGAATCTACACCTTCATCTCACAAACCAAGATTTCTAAATTTATTATAATGCTTCCTTTGATGTTTTTTTATCATACTTAGTCCCTTTTTAGCCTTAGAAAAATTTAAAAATCTCCCTAGGTGCCTTCTCTTGCTTAGGTTAAGACACACCTGTGATTATGGACCATGGAGTTTTGCAAGTTTCCTTTAGGGAGTTGGCACATATGAGACTTGCTAGGTGTCTTAGGAACTTATACACACTCTTAGACAACTAAGATTACCACTAAGAAGCTTCATATTTGCCAAGGTGCAACTAAATCCCTAGCTTTTGATTTTGAAATGCTCCTTTTTCAATTCTAATTGCATATTCTTAAATCTCACACTTTAAAACCTATGTTTTTTCCTTGCTAAGACTAGAAATCATTCCTTTTTGCTTAGACCTAATGTTGGTCAAAACTCCTCCCATGGAGAACAACAAGAAGATGCGAGGAGAAGCTATGATTCCTACTTTGTTTCAAGACTTTTCCAAGGTGCTTTCCTATGTTTTAGCTCTCTCCTTCCATTCCTCTCTTCCACTTACTGGACCAACCATAAAACATGTTCAAATAAATCATTGAAATCATAGGAGAAGAGAGGAGAAAGAAAGGAAGAGGTTTATTAAAGGAAAAGACATGGAAAAGTAAGGTTTTCTTACACTTTTTTAGCTTATTCTTCCTTGTAACACCTAGTTTCTTGGTCAAGGCACGAAACTCACCAAATATAAAAGCAAGTCCCTTGAAATGAATGATTTAAGGCCAATTAAAATTAGGATAAATTTTTAAATAATGAAAAATGAGGATTTGAGGCTTAAGATGCCCAAAAACCAAAGATATAAGAGCTAAGAAAATGTGTCAAAATAAGTTAGAGCAATTTTGTAATTTCTAGAAAATTTGACAAACTCATAGAAGGACTTTTTAAACAAAAACTTTGAGCTTTTCAAGGTTTTTGAAGGCCCTGAAAACCATGAAAACCCTGGGAATAATTAAAACCCCTCTTATGAGTGATTTTAGTCATCGGTTGACTAAAATTTTGACTAAACAGTTCAGAATAGTTTTAAATCCAATTTTGGTGAAACCAAAGCTATTTTATGAATTAGAGGACCCAAATTTTATGATGGAGAAGATGAATTTCGAAAAGGAGTTGAAATGAATCAAAACGATAAAAACTAAGATAAGAGACCAAATTGCAAAGTTAAAAACTTATGAAAATGGACACTTGGCCTTATAAAAACGTCCCAATCTGGTTTGGTCTCCAAACTAACTTTTTCAAATGATAAAATAGAAGTAAGGAGGGTTGAGAGTGGTACACAAGAGGGAGAGTTAAGGGAGGAAGAAGAAGTCTTGAAAAGCAAGGAGAGGATAAAAATTTCAAGGGCTCTTGGAAGCATAGCAAAGCACCTTGAGAAAGCTAGCAAGTAAGGTAAGAATTATAGCTTGTCTTACTTCCTCTTTATTGTTCTCTCTTGGGTGATTTTCAGTTAGACCTAGCCCATCTAAGAGGAGATGAATTCTAGTCCTAGCAAGGAAGAATCATAGGTTTTGAAGTGTGAGGAACAAGTATATGCAAAGAATTCCGACTAAGATGCATTAGAATTCAAGTTGCACAAACTAGGGGTTCTGAGAGAAAGGATAAAATCTATTTTTTTTCTAGAAGTATTCTAGCTTATGTAAGACATGGCATGAGTCCTTTAGACCCCTAGGAAGCTTTACATGAGCCATTCCCTTCAAGAAAATAAACACAACTCCGTGGGCTCCAACCAAGGAGCATGTCTCAGCCAAGACTATACCGTTTTAATTTGTTCCAAGGCTAGAATGGGACTAGATATGATGGAAGAGTATCAAAGGAAGCCTTAAAAAAATTTTGGAAGCCATAGAATGTGAGATGGAGGTGCAGGCTCTATAATAAGACATAAAAAAGCAACTCATAGCTAAGCTCCTTAGAATGAATGAGTGAAGACTCCAAGGAGTTGAAATGGAGTCAAGAGTCATAGATTGAAGGAGAAAATAGAGCCAAGACCATGAATTTCTATAGTTGCTTCGTTAGGTCCTTTATGGAACCATAAGTGTGTCTTAGAACCAAGCAAGCCTCCATAGAGTTTGTGAGAAGCTTAAGCTTGCTCCTATGAGTAATTTATGTCTCTTTTGATGTGTCTAGGCCAAGAGAACCAAAGGCCACCTAGTTACAAGGCTTGGCCGAGAAGGAGGAGAAGAATTCTAAGAGAAAAATGTGTACAATTGCTCTAAGGTAGCTTTCTAACCTCTCTCATGCATTCTTGGGTGTTTGCTTATCTTTGGATGTGTGTATGTATGTTTATGCCATGAGAAATGTTTCTAGCTATTTCTTACATGCCATGGTACCATGATGTTTTTGAAATGTATTTTGTGAATGTGTTTTGCCTTGAATGGGTATGGTGATGCCAAAAATCCCTTAGCAAGAGTGAGGATGAACCAAAAGTCCCTAGGATTGGGTGAGACAAAGCCAAAATTCTCAAGAAGAGTAAAGTTTAGTCAAAAGTCCCTTGAAAATGGGCGAGGCAAATCCAAAAGTCTCAAGGAAAATGGGTGAGGCAAAATTAAGACCCTTAAGAGCCTATGTATGATATATATGAGCTTCTTAAACATGGAAAATGATTTATGTATGTTCATGACTAGCCTAAAAGACATGCATACATTCTTTAACTTGGATTTACATCCATTAAGTATGTTTGAAAGGGTAAAGAGCTATTGAGATTCTTTGAATCTTACTCTTCCCCTTCACATGTCTAATTATGTGTAGGTGAGCTAAGTGAATCAAAGAGTGGAGGCCAAAGACCTTGAAGCATGACACTTTGACAAAGGCGAAAAATAATAAGCATTTTGATGTCAAAACTTGTAATCACATGATATATAAAGGATGTCATTGATTGAAGATATGTAAATTTATGTATTTATGATGAATAAATGAGTTTTGGAACCATATGTGCATGTATGAGAAAGTTTGACATCTAGATGCCTTAGAATACTTGTATGTAAGCTTAAGTTAGGAAGTGGTTTTGAGATGCATGAGAATTTGGACCACTTGGGCAGCCTTTATATGCTGATTCTAACCATTCACACATGCCCAATTGGTTGTGGTTAGAGTAGAAGAGCATATGGGATTATTTTGGCCCCTTCATGACATCTAAAAGTGCTACTATTGCACCTTATACCCAAAACTGACCAAATGGATGAATTTTCCCATGAAATTTGTTAAGAATATAGGTCTCATCTAGAGCTTTTTTTTAGTAAAGAATCACATTATTTGGAGCTCAAGAGAATAAATTATGAATTTCCAAAGTTGGAAAAATTTTCAAATTTGGTATGTGCACTATTCATATAGTCAGTTTCTTCTCCTATGTTATATAAAGGCCAAATGATATCCAATGTTCATGAAATTTTATAAACCTAAACTAGGAATGATAAGCTTTTGGTAGCACTAAAGAGTACGTCATCTTGATTTATATTGAGGGAGATATGAATTTTAGAAATTGGTGATTAGTACCAGTAATGTAGATACACCTCTAGTACTGTTCCATTAAAGCTTGTGCATTATATGATAGTTTCTTGATCTAAATCTATTTTTGATGCAACATTAGACATCCACAGATTTCTAGAATAGTATGGTTTGTAGGATTTTGATTTTTCTAAAATTAGTTATGAATTTTTAAAGTTTATATCAGAAACCTATGACAGCAAACCTAGGCAGCTGGACCTTTGATACTATTTTGATGTCATTCGTGGTTCAATTGATGTTTTTATGATCTAGAATGATTTTTAACCTATTTTTTAAATTCCAAGATTTCTAGAAAGCTATCATTTGCTTGATTTTGATTTTTCTAGAATTAATTATGATTTTTCAAAGTTGATGTCAAAAATCTGCCTCTGTAACCCAAGAGAAATTCTGGTTTTTGGTGAAGCAAGGTTCCAAATCTGGAATGTATGAGATGAAATGTGATGTTGTTAACTTCTATGGATATGTTATGGATATAAAATGATGTTGGTAAGTCCACATGGCCCAAAAGCCAAGAATGATGTTTATGGCCTTCCATTTACACAAGTAATTACGGATAAAGTGTATGTATCTTGCAAATGGTGCTTGATCCTTAATGTGAGCCTCCAAATATATTAATTTTGATATGTTTGACTATGTTATGGGCAGAATGTAATTGAGGTAAGTTTGAATGTTTCATGTGGGCCAAAATGATCAAAGTCGAAGTTCATGTACTTGCTTTTCGGGCACCAAAGTATACAAATCCCATATAAATGAGGATGTAAGACTTTGTGTAACACTATAATTTTTTAGCTCATTTCGTACTATCTTTAGGTCTCATATCAAACAATTCACAAAGAGGAAAGGAAAAATAGCATTAAATAATGCATTTTTTAGTGTTACGTCACGTATAAAAATTTTCTTCGGAGTCCCGTGGGCCATATGGACTCATATATCACATTCTCATATTTAATTACATAAATACAACTCATTTGCATCATCAAAGGTAGACTACAACTTGTGGAAAGCAAAGAGAAGCATAAAATACATATATGCATTTTCAACCAAAATTTCTTCATTTCTGTCACAAAGTTTGAAAAATCATAACTAATTTTAGGAAAATCGAAATGACACATTCTTGGCTATTCTGGAAAGCTACGCATGTCTAATTTATTTAAAAATACATCTCAACCATAATATCCAACATAGAAGACGTTTGACATTCGAAATGGTCTAAAGGTCTGGCTGTCCACTGATGCTATCACAGAATTCTATAGCAAACTTTAAAAATGTCCAATTAATTCCAAAAAATTCCAATTCATGTAAATAATACCAATATAGAAAGTTGTTGATGTTAACTAGAGGGAAAAAATAACTCCAAACTAGCTCAGGCATGCTTGGACTTTGAAACATAATCAAATAATACCGAAGGTTAGTTGGGGCCCCTGGTACTGGACAGAATCTTTAAAAATTCATATCTCCCTCTCTAGACATCCAAATGAGGTGCTTCTAATTGGCACAAGTTTCTGAGAATGTCTAGTTTCTCCATATAAAATTTTGTGTCAATTAGACATCCTTTGAACCCTGTGTGACAGAAATCAGGAAATTCTGGCCGAAAATGCATATATGTATTTTATGCTTCCCTTTTCTTTCCACTAGTTGTAGGCCGCCTTTGATGATGCAAATGGGTTGTATTTATGTAATTAAATATGAGAATGTGATACATAAGTCCATATGACCTATGAGACTCTGAAGAAAAATTTTATACAAGACGTAACGCTAAGAAATGCATTATTTAATGCTATTTTTCCTTGCCTCTTTGTGAATTGCTTGATATGAGATTTAAAGATAGTATGAAATGAGCTAAGAAATTATGATGTTACATTTATTGGTATCAGAGCAAAGTTCCAAGCTCTCTCAGGTTGGAGTTGGCTTGGGGATGTAGCAATAGGGCTATGTAAAGGCTTGAATGGATAGGTAAAGTCATATATGAGGCATGTTGGGTGTATGAGCATAGTTTGTGGCTTTATTCATAATGAGTAAGTTGTATGATAGTCTTGGAGTAGTTAATGGACACTGGGAAAGAGTGGCCTTTAGAGTAACTTGAGCAGAGCTAACCTTAAGCAAAGATAAAGGATCCGACAACTAGAGCTTGATGAAATGTGATATCTCACTGGGATCAGTGGCAAGCCCTAGATATAAACGATAAGAAATAATCTTGTTGATAGGAAGAGACTTGCTAGAGAGATTATGTGAGGCCTAATACTTCTTGGTAGTCATACTCAGGCCATTCTGAGATGTCCTACTTAATGTAGAGATAAGTAGTGATGCAGCGCAGTATGAGATGAGACTACGACTGCACAGGATCAGTTTAGAGGGGAATGAGAAAGAGAGCTATCCCTCACAACACCTAATTGTTAGATAAGTATCAGAGCCCAAAAGATTAATTCTTTTAGGTCAGAGGTTGAGTTACAAGCTACACCCTAGAGCCTGACAGCCCTAAGATAATAGCTAGCTATGCATGAATGAAGTAAGAGGTGGAACCCTCTAGCTTGATAACGAGCTAGATATAGAGGCAATGAGGCTCGGGTTAGTAGCTAAAGATGAAATTCCAATCCATAAAAAAGCAAGCCAATCAGAGGCCATTAGCCACAGCCAATTAGTTGCTTAGCTGTGGCCAATTATTTCAGATAGCAGCGAGGCAATCCAGAGAGTTCTTCACTGCGGCCAATTAAGAAGTTAGAGGCTAAGGTAAACTAGAGGCTAATACTCAGACAGGAAACTAAGGTAAACTAGAGGCTAATTAGCTGCAAAAAAAAATATGTTAGCTGCGTCGAATGACAGTATAAAAGGCTTTATTGGTTATATTCAGGCCAACTTGAGAAATGAACTGATAAGGGGTCAGATGACCCATAGGAAGTGGGAACCCCAGAGTATAAGTAGAGAAAAGGGCAGTGAATAGTTACAAAAAATTAGTAAGAAATCGATGGGCCTATCAAATGAGATTGAGAAAATAGCTCAACCCAGAGTAGGTTAGACACAGGGACGATAAAGTTCTTGAGACCCGCCTTTAAGGCATTGACTCCAACCTAAGGTGCTACACTTTGAGACACTAAATGATAGAATATTAGTGTAGCCTCGAAATAATGTAAGATAAGACCACCAGTAGTGAGGCACATAGAAGTGGCTTAGAAAGGTGTACCTCATAGGTAACACCTAGAGGTAAGTATGATTAGCCCAATAACAAAGGCTCAAAAGAGAATGAGGATAGTTAATAAGCTACAAGTCCGATGAGATGGCTAGACTAAGCTGAGCATAAGCTAAAGCCTGGAAGAGATGACGAGTAGCATCATTCCAGGTGAGATATGCGAACAAAAGGCTCAGTAAAAGTTCTCCTTCGAAAAGATGAGACATCTTGATGTCGGGGAAGCCACCCAGTAGTGGTTAGTAAATTTCCCAAGATAGAACCCCTTGAGTCATAAAGTATAGTGATAAGAGAAGTGAGGAAGAGCTGAGAAACTAGCTACAGAAAAGATACCCTCACTTTAGTAATAACTAAATGCATAGACTAAACCCAGAAAGGTAAATAGATAGGGGTTTGATAGTTAGTTAGACAAACTCCCTAATATGAGAATAATGTAGGGTAAGGTATATGTATGATTAAAGCACCCAGTAGAGCATAAGCTTTCAGTAAGGTAAAAATCTGGACAGTGAAAGTACGTGTCCTAGATTAGGTTAGTAAAACCCTAGAAATAATATACTATACTCTTGGGGATAAAGCTAAAGAGGCAAAACAGAAAGAAAGCCTAACTCTGATCTGAATATAGAAGTAACCTGAGACAAACAGTTAGTGCCTTAATACCTTTAGGGAAGCTTGAGGGAGCTAGAGACTGCCTAAGAAAGCGGGTCTTGCATTATGTAGAGAAAAAATGTAAGCCAAGAGCACTATAGAATGAAATTCCTGGGATTATATGAAATAGAATCTTTCTTACCAAGGGATGGTCTAACTAAGAGTAGAGTAAGAGTATGAGCGAAAAGTAGACCCTCTTGATGTTATAGAGAGTGAATAAGTGGAGGAACCTTAAGAAAATGCAGGTGCTTCTGGGCGTAAAGAAACCTGAACTGGAAATAGAAATAGCAAGTAGTAGAACATCCTTTTACCTAAGTAAGAAGATAAGAAAGGTAGAAAGAGAAGATATGATAGTGTTCAATCCAAGGACATACTAGATTGAGAATAAATATTCAGTTAATGTGCTTAAGTACTTAAGAAAGCACACTTGTCCTTGGCATAGATGCCCTTTTAGCATAATAGCACCCGAAGTAAAAATAGCTGGGTAATGCAGAGAGATCTCAGAATGAAATCGAGGAAAAATCCTATTTTCCCTTAGCACTCTACTATAATAGGGCAGATAAAGAAAAGTAAGAAAGGAATACTCTAGACTGTTAGGAAACTTGTAATATACTGGTGATAGTGGCCCTAAATTTAGTGACAAAGTGTCGGTGTATTAGTGTTTGATGTTATGGTTTGCTTGCAACAGAGGCTATATGGTATTGGGTCTGGCCAACCTAGTAGTAATGTGGCTTAAGTGTGTAGCAAACGACGACATCAATCACCAAAGTGTCCCAATAATAGAAAGGTATCCTAGTGAGCTAGATAATGAGATAAATCAGAAGATAGAGGTAAAAGGGATTCTAGGAATACTGAAATAGTAAGAAAAGCATGCAAAGAGGAATCCCTAGTAGAGAATGTTCAGATTCAGTATGTATAATTTGAGTCCCTTATAGTACATGTAAACAAAATGCGTAGGGACCAGTGTATAGCCTTTCTCCTACCATAAATGTTAGTCACACTGAGAGTGTGAGATGCCCTAGTGCCAAGGCACTCAAAAGTAGAGTATGGGTATAGTTGGAAATTACAAGATATGAGAGGAAAAGATAGCTGAGGACAGTTAGAGTAAGAAAAGAAAGCTCTAGCAAAAAAAGGCTGAAGTGGAAATCTGAAGATCCCATAAGGAGTAATGAATGAAAAGTAAGATGCTCCTAAGTGTTAGTATGATGGGATCCTAGAGAATCAGATGATACAGAACCCACTTTGCACGAAGAGCACGATGTACCTCTGAGTTCCTCAGCTATTATGAGCGATGGTTACTAGACTTAGTAAGCATGTGTTTTACTATCAGATATAGTAATCTTAGGCTTTGATGTCTCCCAAAGATGGATTGCAGTAGATCCCAACATAGCACAGTGGGTTGCAGTAAATGTAACACCCTAAAAATTAATTAAGGTGTTAATCATGGATTTGGGTTAATTAAGAATAATTAATATGGGATAATTGAGCAAGTTAAGTGAATGAAAATTTTAGGGAGATAAATTATTAATATGAGTTTGAAATTTAATTGAGTTAAAAATCTATCTAAGCCCAAATTAAATTAAGTAGGGCAAGGTTAGGGACTAATGGAGGCCTAATAATTTTAGGTGCAGACCCAATCTTTTATTGTGAGACTTGGCCTAAGAGAGAGCACCTAGTGATGGCCCAATAACCCTTGTACAGACCTAAATCAATTAAGTCCCTCAAACTTGGTTTGGCTTAATTAAATTTCTGCAGCCCAACATATTAAATCTGGCCCAACAAGGTTTAAATCAGAACCTACTTGCCATTGGACCCTTGGGTTAACCCATGACCCATATTAGACCTAATTAAAACCCAACTAAAACCCTAAATACTTCAGCCCCTCCATATTTTGTTGAAACATAAACACACAATTCATTTTCGAAGGTTTGAAGGGAGGCTAGGGTTTGAGACAAGAAATCTACCATTTCTCACTTCTAAGCTCAAAATCAGCCAAGGTACTTGTTATATAACTTAATCTCCTTCTCTTTCTCTTCATTTTGGCTTGATTAGTTTTTCATTTAGAGCATTTTCACCATACCCAAATTCTGAAATATGGTTGTTTGGTATTTTCTTAGAGGATTTTCGGAGGTAGAGGCTAGGAAGGATATTGGGTAAGTGTAAACTTTCATTCTAGTGATTTTCTACTGGTTTAAGACCCCCATAGTTGATTTATAGTATGGGTATTAATTATGTACAAATTTGATTAGGAATTAGGGTGATATATTGAAGTTTCTGGTAGAGGACATACTCAATCCGAATTTAGGAATTTGTGGTGGTTGGGTAAATATCCTTTGAGTAGCTATTAGTATTTTAATTTTTGGGTACTTGTTACTGCTGTACATTATGAATTAAAGTAGTAATCTTATGATATTATGGTTATAGGAAGATTTTGGTACTATTAGTGGCTTTTCAATTGTTTGCAGAGTGAGGTAATCGAGGTTCATGTTAATTCCATGCATATATCTGATTTAATTGTGTACTTGCTGCATGATTATGATTTTGATTTTGATACTAAATGAATTGGTTAGCTATCTGTTATATGTGATTGGACCTTGTGAGTTCATGGTGGAGCTGTGGTGTGGCTGCCACCCGTGCATGTGCTTCGATTGGGCACCGGGTTGTGATCAAACCCCAAATACACTGAGCCCTAGTTGTGCTCATTGGGGAGTGGGTGCCATGGACGGGCCTCTCCCAGTGTTATTGGCCTTTAACATGTGGAATTATGATTGCTAGTATGGGATAGTAATTATAGATAGCCTAATTGTTTCATTTACTGATATGACTAGTATGTTTTATGATGCTTATATGAAATCATGCATATATGTTAATTAAACTGGAATATATGAAAAAAATTTTCCTTGGTTACTGAAATTTGCATCTCACCCCATTTCATGGGATTATACTTTCAAGTGAAAGCCCTTTGGGTAAGGATAAGGGGAAGCAAGTGGATGAAAATCCTTGAGTTCTAACCATGTATGGAGGAAGCTACACTTAGGTTAATCTGAGTAGAGTAGATGCAAATTTGTTAATCTTTTATATAGCATCCTCATGTAATTGTATTGCCAAGTGTAGGCGTTTATATCTTGATTAATTGGAATGTATTTATTAAGGAGTTAAGTCTCAATATAACTTAGTTTTGGATGTATGAACTTATAGTATCTGATGTATGAACTTTGTTGAATTCATGATATGGTTTACTATTGGGAATGTCATCATGGGATATATGAGATTGTTGATTTGAATTAGTGATGTATGAAATCTTTAAGGGAATGCATATTTGAATGATAATTACTGGAAGCTTATGAAATTATGCTATTATTAATCTATGAATTTGCTGACATATGGTAGTTGGATGAGTAGGAATTTATACTTATGTTTCGAATTGGTAATGGTAGAATAGCTGGGTAAATAAGGTACATAAATACCATTAGAGTTACATAAATTAAGGTAGAGTAGCCTTAGGGTGTCATTGGAGAGAGAGTGGAGAATATGAGATAAGATTTTAGGAGTTGTAGGATCAGAAGGCATTTCACTATGGCCAAAATATTATTAGCCACGGCTAATAGAGGTGAAGTTTCCCAGGGAGAGTACCAGAGAGTAATTCACCATGGCGAAAAGTGGAATTAGCTGTGACAAAATATGAGAGGCAAAACTAGGAGTCGTCTAAAAGGTAATTCGCCCCAACTAAATGGGAATGGGCTGCAATGAACTTTTATGAGAATTTGTCAGGCGTTCCAAAGAGGAATTAGCTGCAGCGAAAGGGAGAATTGGCCACGGCCAATAGTGAGAGGCAAGCAAGGTAAGTTCCAGGAGGCTTCGTCGCCACGACGCCATATAGGTTAGTCGTGGTGAAGGTCTAACTCGAGAGCAATTAGCCACGATGCAATGGCATTTAGCTGCGGCTAATGGTCCCAAACTTTCATTCTAACCTAGAAATCTTAGTTTTTCATATGGTAACCCTAATGGATGACTTAGAAATATTGGTAGAAGATTCTTGTGAGTTGGAATTAATGGGTAATAGAATCAAAGGCTTATAAATGAATGTTTGTTTCCCTGATATACATAAGTTCTTGTAATTAAATGGTTGATGACTCTAATAACATTAAGGTTCAAATTTTCCTGTATTTTCTAAATGTAATTTGTCGTAATGTCTTGTAACCCTAATTTATGATTATTAATCACGTATTTAACCTTAATTACAATGATTAGAAGTTAGGGTCGTCACAGTAAACTCTAGCAGGGCTCTAAGAGATCGCAGTAGATCTAGGGGTCACAATAGATCCCATAGAGTTACAAATAGCCCTAGCCACAATATGATAGTTCTCTAGTGAGATGACAGTCTGAGATAGTTTTACAGAGTAGTTAGTCTTAGAGACTAGTACAGTTTCAGTTAGCTTTTATCTCAGAGACTATAGACCTCCTAAGTCTAATAGACCATTGCTACAGAGATATGAAGGCTTTACTCAGATAGTTAGATCATTGACTAGATCTCTTTAGAGATGAGTATAGTGTATAGGATGAGGAAAGCAAGAAATTTGCTTTCTAGAGTTAGAGTTAGATGAACCACTTCCCAGTAGATATTAGCCTTGACTGAGGGATAAAGAGATCCCCCATATGCTAGTTTATATATTCAGAAAAGGGTCAGGTGCATTTTTACATGAAGTGGTACAGTATGTCTCCAGTAAGAAAAACTGTGAGAATACCTAGCATCCCATCAAAGCTCAACAATAGTAAGTGGTAATCACTCTTCGGTGCTAGTATGAGACACACATGTTAAGCCTATCAGTATTGAAATGAGGGACTATAAAATGCCACTGTAAGTGAGCAAAGAAAGTGAAGAAAAAGTCCTAGCCTACAAAAATAGATGTAGTAATAAATAGAGAAGCTAGAATCATTGAAAGTAAAAACTCCTCAAAAGAGTTGTCATCCCAGTAAGTAACTAAGATGTGAGGCCTATGATAGAAAGAAATATGAATTGTAATCATGGGATGAGCTGGTAAGAATGAACGCAGAGATGAACAATGGACAGAACATGTAAATAAGTAAACAGACAGGCAAAAACTTTCGATGGCTGTAATAATCAGAAAAGATGATGAGATGTTATGAGAAGCCATTGGGAGAGGATACGGGAGACGTGCTACGAAAAAAGTTATCTCCTGAGATGTGTAAATAAGTCAATGGAAAGAAATGTTAACCTATATGAATGGGTTAAGACTAACCCAATATAAGTAATAAGCTCTCCCAGGATAGGCCTCCAAAGTCAGAAATTCCCTTCCCTTATGAGAAGAACTAGCTAGTACCCTATGATGGTAGAACCCTCATTAAGGGCTAGTAATGAAAGTTCCTTAGCTGAGAGAAAATTCGAATGAGTGAAATCGTTGAAAAAAGTGTATAGAGCCAGGAGGAAGGGAAAGAAAAGAGCAAAAAAGGAAAAGAGTAAGAGGAAAGTATACCCCAAATTTTGAGGCCGAAATTTATTTAACGGGGGGAGAAATGTGACATCCGGTTCTCTGAAAAAGAGAGAAAACATGAGAAACGTAACATATAATTTCTCCGTAAATGAATGAAACTCACCGGATATAAAAGGAAGTCCCCCAAAATGATGTAGTTAAGGTCCCAAAAAATTTGGGAAGCATTCTAGACTCCTAAAAATGAGAATCCTAGGCTTAGACGGAAAGAAAAACGAAGCTAGAATGAAGAAACAATTTCTTACGAAAAACTTACGAAACGTAATGGCATTTACATAATTTTGAGTAAATTTTGGAATTCTCACAATAGGGCTTTTTAAATAAAAGTTTTGAGTTCTTCAAGGTTCTTAGAGGCCCTGAAAACTATGGAAAGGACCGAGACAGCTAAAGCCCCTCCGGTGGATATTTTCTAATGTTGGTACACCTGAACTTTGACGGATTCGTTCAGAAAGGTTTTAGCTCCGATTCGAGTGATTCTAAAGGCATTTTACTAAATTGGGAACCTAAATTTCATAATGGAAGAGATAGTTCTCAAAAAGGAGCTAAAACAAATTAGAAATGAAAATGCTAAGAACAAAGGGCAAAATGAGAATTTTTGAAAAGTGTTTCTTCCTCCCACCTATATATATAATGCACCCTTTCTCCCCCTCCATTTTGGTCAACCAAGCTCTGCCCAAAAACTAGAGAAAACCCTAGGGGATGAGGTGCACAAGAGGAAGAAGAAAAGGAGGAGAAATTCAAGCTAAAAGATAAGGAAATTTAGTAGTTTTTCATGCTCTCTTCCTTCCAAACCTCTTCTTTTCCATTCTCCTTTGTTTCCTATGATTATAATGAATTTTATAAATATGTTTTAAGGGAGAAATTAAGGGAAAAATTCGAATTTGAAGAGAGAAGCTCAAAGAAGACAAGATTCAAGTGAGAAAAGCCATGAAAACAAGGTAATTTCTTCTTCCATGGTTGCTATCCCTTACCCCTCTTCCTCCACCATTTTGCCCCACTTAAGAAACCCTAAGAGGGTTTGATTTTTAGGAAAAACTAAGGGTGATTCTTTGGAAAAAGGATGTGAAAATTAAGAATATGCAAAGAGAATTAACAAATAACCATGAAAATTCAAGATGCAAAGTCTAGGGTTTCATATGTTCCTTACAAAATCTGATTTGATACCTTAATTCCTATGCCCAAATGAGAGTTTAAATGAGTTCTTAAGATCCCTAGAAGTCTCCCCATGTGCTTCCTCCATCAAGAAAACAAAGTAAACTCCATGGAAGCCAAAGTCTTCCATAGCCTCGGCCTAAAGGGGTATATATAGCTAGGGATAGTTTTAAAGTTTTCTAAGTCTATTTTTGAGCCATATATGATGAATGAAGATGAGGGGAGGCCTTGAGAAAAATTTAGAAGCCATAGAAAGTGAGTTGGTACTTTATATTCCATAATATGACCTAAAGAAGTAACATGTAGTTAGGCTCTTTATTTTAATTGTGTGATGACTCCAAAAGGCTTAAAAGGAGTCAAGAATCATATTTGAAAGGAAAGAATGGAGCCTATAATTTATTTGAGGGATGTTGCTTCATTAGGTGCATTTTGGGAACCATAAAGGGGTTTATAGATCAAGCTAGAGTTTAAGCAAGTTGTGTGGCCTTAGACTTTAATCCAAGAGTATAATTAGCTTCCATATGATATGTCTAGGCCAAGAGGAATGATCTCCACCTCCTTGGGTGTGTAAGGTCAAAGGAGAAGACTCAAAGCTTAAGGAAAAGTGTACAAATGCTAGCAAGGTAGCTCTCTCCACCTTCTCTCATGCATGGTTTCTTGCTTTACTTGTCTTTGAATGTGTGTATGTGTATTTCAAGTTATGAAAAATGTTCTAGCATGAGCTCTTACTCCATGGTACCATGATGATGTATTATATTTGCTAGCAAGGTACCATGCTTTACTTGTCTTTGAATGTTCTAGCCAAGAAATATTATATTTCTAAATGTTCTAGAATGTATATTGAGTATGTAATAGCAAATTTTACTTTTTGAAAGTTTGAAACATTAGTGTATAGGTGGAAGTAGAATGGCCAAACTAAGATACATAGGGTTTAGGACCATTTGGGCAGTACATACAAGTCATAATCATGCTTTTAGACTTGCCCAAGAGGTGCCAAACACCAAGGAAAGCCATTTGGACATTTTGGTACCTTATATGGAGCTAAAATTGACTATAATGAAACCCTACGTCACTTTTTATCCAAATGAACTCTTCTTGATTTGAGATTTGGCATGCAAATAGATCTTTTTGAGATCTTTTTGGAAAGCTAAATAACATAATATTTGGAGGTGTAAAGAATATTTTATGAATTTTCAAAGTTGGCAAAAATTCTGGTTTTGGTTTGATGCACTGTTCACTTTGTCCGAAAATGATTTCTGTTACACAGGGCTCAAATGATGTCCAATTGTCACAAAATTTTATATGAAGAAACTAGACATTCCCAATGACTTGTACCAACTAGAAGCACCCCATTTGGATGTCTAGAGAGAGAGATATATGAATTTTTAAAGATTCTATCCAATATCAAGCGCCCCAACTGACCTCGGGTACTGTTTGATTGAGTTTCAAGATCTAGTCGTACCTGATCTAGTTTGGAGTTATTTTTCCCCTTTGGTTAGCATCCACATATTTCCATATTGCTATAATTTACATGAATTGAAATTTTGTGGAATTAATTGCACATTTTTAAAATTTACTATAGAATTTTGTGATAGCGCCAATGGACAACTAGACCTCTGGACAATTTTGAATATCAAACGTCTTCTGTGTTGGATAATATGATTTGGACATATTTTTAGCATAAATTAGACATGTGTATCTTTCTAGAATGGCCATAAATGTGTGATTCCTATTTTTCTAGAATTAGTTATGATTTTCCAAATTTGTGACAAAAAAGAGGAAATTTTGGCTGAAAATTTATATATGTATTTTATGCTTCCCTTTGCTTTCCATGAGCTATAGCCCACCTTTGATGATGTAAATGAGTTGTATTTATGTAATTAAATATGATAATATGATACATGAGTCCATATGGCCCATGGGACTTTGAAGAAAAACTTTATACGCGACGTAACGCTAGGAAATACATTATTTAATGCCATTTTTCCTTGCCTTTTTGTGAATTGCTTGATATGAGGCCTAAAGATAGTATAATATGAGCTAAGAAATTATGGTGTTACACTTTGAATGTTATGTATGGGGTGTATAAATTTAAGGTATTACATTCCTCCCTTGACTCCCCCATTTGGTGCGCCTCATGGAGTTGCCTCAAAATTTGTTTGGACCAAAAGCAAGTCGATGGTGAAGGCTGGAGAAGAGGGGAACGTGATTTAAGGAGCCTAGGTGTCCATTTAGCACTTTTTCAAAATGATAATTTAGTCCTTCAACTTGGTTTCTTTCATTTGGGCTTATTTTAACTCTTTTTTTAGAACTGTCTTACCTAAATGGGATTTAAAACCTCCTAAACGAACTAGTCAAAGTTCGGGTCAACTGATATTCTAAAATGTAAACCAGAGGGATATAAACCATTCTAGGAATTCCTATAATTTTTAGAGCTTTTGAGAACCCCAGAAAACTCAAAATTTTCATTTAAAGATTCCTCTTTTGAGTTTTCTAAAAAGTGTCCAAAATTACAAAAATGCCACTACCTTTCGTCTACTTTTTTTTAGCTACTTTGACTCTAGTTTCTATGCATCCCAAGCCTTGGATCCTTATTTTCTATTATTTAAAATTTTACTCTAATTTTATTTGGCCTCAACTCATTCGTTTTAGAAGACTCTCTTTTATAATTGACTTTTTTTCATTGTATTTACGAAAACTGAGTGTTACATTTGACATATATATGCATCCATTATATATGTTTGAAAGGGTTAAGAGCTATTGGAATTCTTTGAATCTCACTCTTTCCCCACACATATTTAACCATGTCTAGGTGAGCTAAGTAAACTAAGAAATAGAGGCCAACAATCTTAAGAAGTAAGACTTTAACATGAGGATAGAGAAATAGGCTTTTTATTTGCATTTTGGTATCAAGAATTGTAACTATGTGATGTATATATGATGTAGACCATTGAACATGTCCAAATGTATGTAAATATGATGTATGTATCAATGTGGAAGCCAAATGAATGAATGAATGAGTTTTTGCCACTGATGAGCCTTTATGTGTATGTGTATAAATGCAAGCGCAAGGTGAAAATAAGCTCTATGTTGATGTGAACCATTTGGCATGTTTCTATAGTCTATAATTATGCTTTTAGACTTGATCAAGTGGTTGTGGAAAGATAAGAAGAGCATTTGGTGCCTTGTGATACCATTATAGACTTCAAAATTGACTAATTCTTGAGCTGAACCAAAGACTAACCATATGGATGAGTTTTTTGTATCAAAATTTGGCCACAAAGTAGGTCTCATCTATAGGTTTTCATAGAGCTAAAGATCGCTCAATTCGGAGTTCTAGAGAATTTATTATGATTTTTCAAAATTAGCCAAATTATGTAAAATTGGTATGTGTATTGTAGATATAGTTAATTTGCTTCTTTGTGTCACACGTGGTATAAATGAAGTCCAATACTGATAAAATTTTATAAGCATAAATTAGATATCATAAGCTTTTTATAGCTACCAAGATCACCTCATTTAAAGCTCTGTAGAGGGAGACCCAAATTTTTAAAGTTTTAGGCCTTGGAGCTATCTGAGAATTGACCTGAGTTACTATTCTATTATCTTAAATGCTTCTATTTTGGTCTAGAACTATTTGTAGTCATTATTTAACATCTAGAGCTTTCCATAAAGTTATCATATGCATGATTTTGAATTTTCTAGAATTAGTTATAAATTTTCAAAGTTCATATTAGAAACTTATGACAAACCCAAGAGCAAAATTGGTTCTCCTTGCATTTTGGTTACAAATCCATGGTGTATGAGATGAATTGAGATGTTTTATGATTTGAATGGATATGTTATGAATGAAAAATGATATGAATGAGCTCACATGGTCCCTAAGGCATGAAATAAATTATTTGAGCTTTCCGTTATGCAATTATCCATGCATCAAAGTGTACGCTTTCTTGCAAATGTGATCCAATGTGCATGAGGTATGTTGAGATAGCCTACGGTGTGACAACCCTACCTTCTAATCATTGTAATTATGGTTAAATGTACGATTAAATACAAGATTATTCATTAATGATCAAGGTTTGAGGTCATTATATTTTACCACATTACGAAAATATGAGGAAATTTGAACCTTGATATTAGGGTCATCACCATACCACCTCAACAAAACAAAATTTGCATAAAATAAATCCTACTACCATAAGGGGTTTATGATTCAACCGTCCATCAGTTTCAATACACAATAACCTCCCACAAGTGTTCCTATATCGTCTCATAATTTCACAAATCTCGCCGCGGCGAGTTGGACCTTCGCGGCGGTTAACCTATGTGGCGCCGCGGCGGAAACGCCTCCTGGAACTACTGTTCTCAACTCCCACAATTCTCACCTCAGCGCAATATATTTGCACCGCGGAGAGTTTTGCTTCAGTCCAACTCTTATTTTATTTCTTCGACTTGCGTCGCGGCGAGACATAATACGCTGCAGCGAGTTTTAGTTATGTTACCCGCCTGGGCGATTTTTCCCACTTTGTGCCGTGGCGAGATTTATCAGGCCGCGGCGCTCCCCGCCACTGTCACTCCCTGGGCCAATTTTCTTCCCTTGCGCCACGGCAGGATTGGTTACGCCGCGGTGCCCTTTGACTCTGTCTCTCATTTGGCCACGGCGAAGCCTTCTTAGCCAAGGCGAGAATCCCTCCTGTAACTATATTACGCAAATTTCGCCTCCTACACTCCAAATCTCATCCTAGAAACACTCCAGGTCCACCTTCCCTTATTTTATGTGATCCTAATGGTGTTTACCTACCCTATTTATCCATCAATCTATCCATTACCATTGCAAAACTTAATTACTACTTCCTACTTGACCAACTAGCTCATATTAGCAAATTCATGAATCTATGACAGTAAGAACACATACATTAGCAGCAATTAACATCCCATGCACATTCTATAGAGATTCCATTCAACCATAGCTTATGTCCACATCCAAGGCATCATATGACTACAATTCCCATATGGTGATCCATATCACAATTTCAACAAAACTACATATATGATACTATAAGTTCATACATTAATATTCAACTATAATGAAACTTAAATCCTTATCGATTACATTTCAATCAAACAAAATATGAATGCCTACACTTGGCAACATGAATACATGATGATGCTATGTAAACTAATAACAAAATTACATCTACCCTATTCTACTCAGACTAAGTGTAGCTCCCCACACCCGCCCTCAGCTTATGGATGTTCATCCACTTGCTTACCCATATCCTTACCCGAGGAATCTTCACCTGAAATATTAATCTCATAAAACGGGGTGAGATTAAATCTCAGTAACTAAGGCAATTCCATCATATATCCAATTTAATTAGCATATAAGCATGAATCAAAATCAACATCAGAATCATAACCATCATATCAGCAAATGAAACAATTAGGCTATCATGATTACTATCCCATACTAGCAGTCATATTATCACATGTTAAAGGCCATTAACACCGGGAGAGGCCCGTCCATGGCACCTACTCCCTATTGAGCACAACCGGGGCTCAGTGCATCTGGGTTTGATCATAACCGGATGCTCGATCAAAGCACATGCACGGGTGGCAGCCGCACCACAGCTCCACCATGGACTCACAAGGTCCAATCACAATTCAACAGATAGCCAATCAATTCATTCAACATTTCAAATCATTCATATATAGCAACATATGAAATTAAATCAAATATATACATGGAATTGATATAACCCGGTTACCTCACTTGTAGACAAACTGCAATAGCCACCACAAATCCTAAATTCGGATTAGAGTGTCCCTCACCAAAAAACTCAATATTCCACCTAAAATCCTAAGCAAATTCGTAGAGAATTAATACCCATTTTATATATTAGCTATGGGGGTCTCAAATTAACAAATAAAGCATCAAAATGGAGGGTTTAAACTCACCCAAGGTTAACCCTAACCTCAACCTACGAATTTCATCAAGAAAATCCCCAAACACCCACATTTCAGATTTTGGGTAGGATGAAAATGCTCTAAATGAAAAACTAATTGGACCAAATTAAAGAAAAAGATGAGGGGATTAAGTTGTATAACTATTACCTTGGCTAAATCTTGCTCTAAATGTGAGAAAATGCAGAATTCTTGCCCCAAACCCTAGCCTCCTCTCTAAGCTCCGAATTTCTCTTTGTGTTTTGTGTTTTCAGCAAGTGTGAGGAAGAGGCTGATGTATTAGGGTTTTGGTTGGGTTTAAGTTGGGTCAAAAATGGGTCATGGGTTACTCCAAGATCTAACTTCATTTAGGCTTCAGGTTTTTTGCTTGTTGGGCTAGTTTTTAAAGTGTTGGGTTGCAGAATTTTACTTAAGTTTGGGCCAAGTTTGAAGAGCCCAAGAATGTGGGTCTGCACAAGGGTTATTAGGCCACTTAGAAGAGTCTATACAAGGTGGATTTTGGGCCTCTATCACACTAAATTGGGTTGGGTCTACACCTAACCCATTGGGACCTCCATTAGCCTCTTATCATGATCTATTAATTTAAGCCTAGATAGGATTTCTATCTCAATTAAATCTCAACCCATATTAATTATTCTTAATTAATCTAATCTGTGATTAACACCTTAATTAATTATGGGGTGTTACATATGGGACCATTATGTATGTGCTAGGAGGTTATGGTATTACATTAACAATTTACCTAAAAGCATACAACAAGAGATATTCATATTTTTAAACTTCTTTATAAGTTCCTATTCCCTGATCATTATATAAGTTACATGTATGGACTTTTTACTTAAGGCATCAGCCATCACATTGGGCTTACCTAGATGGTATTTCAATATATAGTCATAATCTTTCAATCTTTCAAGAATTTCATCCATTTCCTTTGCCTTATATTCAATTATTTCTGATTAAATAGTCATTTCAGACTTTTATGGTCACTGTATATTTCCACGGTAATGCCTTTGTATTTTGAGGGCAAATACCATTGTGACTAATTCTAGATTATATGTGGATAATTTTCCTTATGTGGCCTCAATTGCCTAAAGGCATAGCCACTACCCTTCCCTATTGCGTTAATACACATCTTAACCCTTCACTCGAAGTATCACTATAAACCATAAAAGGTTTACTAAGGTTAAGTATAACTAACATGGGGGTAGTGGTTAAACAGAGTTTCAACTCTTAGAAGCTCTTCTTATAACTATCATCTCACACAAACAGTGTCTCTTTCCTAGTCAGTCTAATCAATGGTAAGGCCATTTAAGAAAAGCCATGTATGAACCTTCTATAGTAACCTATTAAGCCTATAAAACTTCTATCCTTAATGATGGTTTTAGGCCTATCCCGCTATATAACACAACCTTTATTTTATCGAGATCTACTGCAACCCCTATCTGTGAGATCATATAATATAAAAACTTTACTTCAATAAGCCAAAACTCACATTTACTATCATTAATAAGGACCACAACAAACTTATCCAAATAAGGTCTAAATACCTTATGCATATAGCCATAAAAATAACCAATGCATTTGTCAAATCAAATGGTGTAACACCATAATTCTAGCTCATCTCATGCCTTTGAATAGCATAATTATCATGAAACATACACATAATTCTCATAAAGGAGGCATGAAGATTTGGACTTCTATTTGCAAGTTATCATATCCAAAAACCCATTCGGTGTCACATGGACTGTGTGAGCTCATTCTATGCATCCTCATATTTATTTGCATGATTAGAACTCATTTCAATCACAAAAACTAGCTTTAAACCCATGGAAACCAAAAAGGGATATGAGACATGTAGATTCATTTTCGGCAGACTTGGCCTCATTTCTGGGCAAAGTTTGGAAATTCACAACTAAATCCAGAAAAATCGAAAACATGTAATCTCAGTCATTCTAGAAATATTAAGACGTCTAATTCATGCTAAAAATATGTATAAGTCCTAAAATCCCATATATAATGCGTTTGACACGTGAAATCATCTACTGGTCGGAGGGGTTCCTGATATTGTCACAGTTTACTGATATAGATTTCAAAAATGTCTAACTAATTCCAAAAAAATCCAATACTTTCAAATGATATCACTATGGAAAGATGTGGATGTTAACTAGAGAGTAAAAATATCTTCAGATCAGTTCATCAAGCCAAACTCCCGGAAATAGATGGAACAGTACCTCGGGTCTGGCAAGAGGTCTGATACTGGGTAGAACCTTCGAAAATGCATATCTTCCTCTCTAGACCTCCAAATGAGGTGATCTCGGTGGCCACAGAAAGCTTATCACCTCTAGTTGATGCATATAAAATTTCATAAGCATTGGATACCATTTGGCCATCGGGTGACACAGAATTCAAAACTGCCAGTATGAACAGTACCTATACCAGAATCCATGAAAAATTCCAACTTTGAAAATTCATCAAATATTCTCTAGGTCTCCGAAAATTATGATCTTTAGCTTCCCAAAAATCTCTTAATGAGACCTAATTTCATGCCAATTTTCAACGCAAGACTAACTCATTTGGCCAAAAAATGGTATAAGGTTCCATTATGGTCAATTTTGGCTCCATATTAGGTACCAAAATTGCCAAATGGATTTCCCTTGGTCTTGGCACCTTTTGGGCAAGTTTAAAAGCATATTTTAGACTTGTGTGAGCTGCCCAAATGGTTCCAAACCTCATGCATCTCATTTTGGCCATTCAACCCACATTTATACACATTTGCATCAAACTTCCAATTTGCATAACTTGGCATTACATACCCAAATTCATTTCTAAAGTTCATACACCATATCCATACATGTATACATCACATAATATCATATTTACATGTGTCTCAAGGGTCATGTGCCATTTACAATAATCATATACATCATTATGGCTCAAAAAGGGTAAAAGCTAGACATATGAATGTCAATCTCTCTTCTTCAATGTTGTTGGCTCCCATTAGCATATCCACTTGGTTCACCTAGCATGTTAGATCATTGGAGAGGAGGGGATGAGATTCAAAGAATCCCAATAGCTCATCTCCCATTCCATCACACATAATATGTGCAAGCAAGTTTCATATATGCATGCATGGAGAAAGTAGAAATCATAGGCATTTTAAAACAACTTTGGCATGTGAATCAATCATGCAAGACATTCAAGAGCTCACTAAGTGTTTGGATTGGCCTCACACTTCTCCTCATGAATTTTGGACTTGCCTCACCCATTCTTTAAGCACTTTGGACTCAACCATACTCTTGGGAGCCCACTTTGCTTTTGGGAGACTCTTTACTTTGTCTCAACCAAGCTCAAGGGTTCTTGGCTCATCCTCACCAAAGGGAAGAGTTCTTGGCCTTTCCACACTCAAGCAAACTCACACAAACATCATGTAATCATTTGAAAACATAACATAGCATCAAGCATCATGGCATATAAAGGTATGCTAGCATACTTTTCTTAGCTTGAAAATACACACACACATTCTAAAACAAGCTAAACACACATCCATGCATGAGAGAAGGTGGAGAGAGCTACCTTGCATAATTTCACACACTTTTTCCTTAGCTTTCGAGCCTCCTCTTTTGGCCACACACCCACAATTTGGTGGAGATAGTTTCTCTTGGCCTAGATACAATTTATGGGAGCCAATTAGGTCTATGAAGCATATTCTAAGGCTACATCACTTACTAAAACACTAGATTACTCTATAGGCTCCATTATGGTCCATAAAGGCACCTAATGAAGCAACACCTATCAAATGACTTCTAGGCCTCATTCTTTCTTTTCAATTATGATTCTTGACTCCTTTTAAACCTCTTGGAGTCATCACATCATTAAAACAAAGGGCCTAGCATCATGTTGCTTCTTTAGGTCCTAATATGGAACCTATGGCACCAATTCACTTTCTTTGAGTTTTAAATTTTTTCTAAGGCCTTTACTCATCTTCACTCATCACATATGACTCAAGAATAGCCTTAGAAAAATTTAAAACTCTCCCTAGCTATAGGAACTTGCATAGGCCAAGACTATGGGGGAAGAAGAGTTCATGGCCTTCTTGATTTTTCCTTGATGGGAGACATACTTGGGAAGCTTCCTAGAGGTCTTAGGAGCTCAATCAAATACTCACACATGCAAGGAAACTCATATATCAAATTAGTTTTTGCAAAGTGTTCAAGAGCTCTACACTTTTCTAGCTTAGAGTTCATTGATTTTTCTTGCAATGTCTTTGCTTTCTTGGATGGGAGGTGCATGTGGGAAGCTCTCTAGGGGTCTTAGGAGCATGTTTAAACATTTAACTAAATCTAAGAACATTCATATAAAATCAGATTTGCAAGGGAGCATTTGGATCCCTAATGGTTCTATCTTGTCTCCTAATGCTCCTTTCTTGTTTCTATTAATTCCTTCTTAATCCTTACCATCTAAAACCTCTAATCCTTCCATAAATTAGGCAGAAAACAGCCCCTAAGAATTGGGCTCATGGTGCCCAAATTCGTACAAGAGGAAGGGGGAGGAAGAAGCTACCAAGGAATGGAAGTTTTACCTTGTTTTCTTGCTTCCTTTGGCTTGTTCTTCCACTTGGTTGGCTTACTCCCTCAATTTTCGAAATTTCCCTCTCTGTTCTGCCCCAAAAACAGCACCAAACACCTCACTAAATCCATAGGAGGAGAGGAGGAAAGGAGGGGAAGAAGTTTTCTAAAGGGAAGAGCAAAAGTTTCCATGAATTCATACCTTTCTCTTGGCTTTTCTTCTTCCCTTGAGCTTGCTCTTGTTCGCCACTCTCTTCCTCTGTTTTCTGGGCAGAAACAGAGCATTTTACTCAAAGGAGTTGCTGGAACGTGGATAAGAAGAAGCCAAAAGTCACTTTATGCAACTTTTTACTTTTGCATTTTAGTTCTTTTTCTTAGCTTTTTCATTTTAGACTCATATCAACTCTTTTTTAAAATTCGTCTTTTCCATCATATTCCTTAGGCTCTTAATCATAAGAATTGCCTTTGGAATCACTCAAAAAGGATCTAAAACCATTCCGAACCGTTCGGTCAAAGTTTTGGTCAACCTTTGCCGAAATCGCTCACCGAAGGGGTTTCAACTATTCTAGGGGTTCCAATGGTTTTTCAAGGCCTCTAAGAACCCTGAAAAGCTCAAATTTTCCATTTAAAAAGCTCTCCTGTGAGTTTCAAAATTTTTCAAAAATTACAAAAATGCCCCTACTTTCTTCGGTAAATTTTCTGAGCTCTTCTGGCTTTGGTTTTCGAGCATCTCAAACCTCAATCTTCATTTTCTAATATTTAAAATTTTATTATAATTTTAGTTGGCCCCAATTCCTTCTATTTCGAGGACTTCCTTTTATATTTAACCCATTTTTAACGTTTAAGGAGAAACCGAACATTGTATTTCTCACGTTTCGCATTTCTCATGTTTACGGAGGGACTGGATGTTACAAATGGCATAACCAAGAACTCATAATGCCCATATCTAGTCTTAAAGGTCATCTTTGGGATATCTTTAGTTCTAGCTCTCAAATAATAATAGCCAGATTTAAGGTTTATCTCAAAAAATATCAACGCCTTGCTAAGTGATATAAAAAAATCATCAGTTCTAGGGAGGGAATATTTATTCTTAACAATGACCTTATTAAGTTATCTATAATTTATATAAAATTTTAGGCTAAATTATCTTTCTTTTTCACAAACAAAACAAAAGTTCCCTAGGTTGCCACGTTAAGGCATATGAACCTTTTTTCTAACCATTCCTCAATTTACTTTTTCAATTCAGCTAGCTCGATGAGAGCTATTCTATAAGGAGCTTTAGACACTGGCCCAGCCCTAGACATAATTTCAATAAGGAATTCTATTTCTTTCTCAAGAGGTAGACTTTAAGGAAAACTTATGAGAATTCTTTAACTATAGAGATCTCATCTATCCCTTCCTCCACCTCTACCTATGCAGAGAAAAAGACTAAAAATCCTTGGCACCTATGTTCTAGGTATCTCTCAGCTTGAGTGATGGACAAGAAAGATAACTTAGACCTTATATTAGGTATCATCCCATATTCAAGTAAAGTAATAGTTTTATGTACACCAATCAAGCACAACAATTATTAGTAGCCATCTAATTCATGCCAATAATCAAGTCAATATCATGGAAAGGCATGCAAGTCAAATCAATGGTAGTAAAATAATGGTTAAATTATACAATAACATTCAAATTGTAATGTCTGGTTTTCATTAAACGATGAAAATAGATGTGTTTTCAAAGCAAGTCTCCCAAAATGAATTAGTTAAAGTCCCAAAAAATTTGAGTAACATTCTAGACTCCTAAAAATGAGAATCCCAGGCTCAGATGGAAAGAAAAATGGAGTTATAATGAAGAAACAAAATTTGACGAAAAACTTACGAAACGTAATGGCATTTTCATAATTTTGAGAAAATTTTAGAATTTACATAGGAAAGATTTTTAAATGAAAGTTTTGAGTTCTCTAGGGTTCTCAGAGGCCCTGAAAATCATGGGATGCCCCTGGATAGTTAAATCCCCTTCAGTGGACATTTTTCAACGTCGGTGTACCCAAATTTTGACAAATTTGTTCGAGAAAGTTTTAGCTCCAATTTGAGTGATTCCAAAGGAATTTTACTAAATTAGGAACCTAAATTTTAAAATAGAAAAGACGGTTCTCAAAAAGGAGCTAAAACGAAATAGAAATGAAAATGCCAAAAATGAGGGGCAAAATAAAAATTTTTGAAAAGTCATTCTTCCTCTACCTACATATATAGGGCGCCCCACTCTCCCACTCACATAGCCTTATATTTTTCTACCCCAAACCAAAGAAGAAACCCTAGGAGAGTGGTTCACCAAGGGAAGAAGAAGAAGAGGAGAAATCAAGGCTTGAAGGTTGGAATTTTGGTAGTTTTTCATGCTTTCTTCTTTCCAAACCTCTTCTCCTCCATTCACCTTTATTTTCGGATTTGCAGAGAGGAGCCTAAAGAAGACAAGATTCAAGTGAGACAACAAGGAAAAATAAGGTAATTTCTTCTTCCATGGTTGTTACCTTTTTCTTCCCTTCTTCCTATGTTTCGCCCCACACAAGAAGTCCTAGGAGGGCTTGGTTTTCAGGCAGAACCAAGGGTAATTCTTAGGAAAAAGGGTGTGGAGATTAAGAATATACAAAGAGAATTAACAAATAACCATGAAAATTCAAGATGTAAATTCTAGGGTTTCATATGTTCCTTACAAAATCTAATTTGATACCTTGATTTCTATGTTAAAATGAGAGTTTAAATGAGCTTCTAAGATCCCTAGAAGTCTCCCTGATGCGAGACCCACTAGGAACATGCCCTAGAGAACCTTCAACAATTCGAAACTATGCCCGGGATCGGCTAGAAACAAGACTGTTGGTCAAAGGAAAGACCCTAAGAGAACTTGTCTCTTAGAACCCTAGCCTTAAGACGCCACAAAGGAAGACCAATCCTTTGATAAGTCACGTGAATTTTCAGAGAACACAAAGAAGCAAAAGCCTCTCAAAGTATTGAATAATACTCAAGTTCATTCATGATTTTTTAAAATAAAGTACAATAGGGGGCCTTTTATAGGCAAAATTTCTAAAAGACTTAAAATCCTAGTAAAACTAAAACTCTAAAATCTGATATCCTAATAAAACTAAAACTCTAAAATTTGTTTAGAAATATTTTAAATAATGCCTAAAATCAAGGAACAAGATTAGGATATTAATTTTAACTTAATCTTCTAGATAAGCTCCTTGACCAAGTCCAAAAAATAATATAATAATGAAAAAAACGAAATTCAAAAAGAGTTCTAGTCAAAACTAGAGTCCTAGTCAAAACTAATTAATATTAATGGGCTGGACATCTTGTATTTTAAATACTATTCACGTCCTCTAGCTTCAATGGGCTCTTTAAGCATCAACTTGGGCTTGAATAAGCATGATTAAGGCTCTACTTGCTTCCTCAATGCATGCACTAACATTATGGGCTTCTAATTCAGCAAATTGAAGCCCAATTGCTCTTTGTAGACGCTTAACTCTTCCTCTTGTCATTGGGCTTCCACTTGGACTTCCACTTTTGCATATTTAAAGAGATGTTGATCAAATATAGATCTTGGGCTCTAAACTTGGGCCGACGTCCAACATAGGTATTATTTTGAGCTCTTTGAGATTTTTGGACATATACTAGTACAATTTGGGCCTCTTGAGCTCTATGAAGTTTTTGATGGATGAGGGTTTCTCGAACTTGTTGTGCTCCAATGAGTATGCCTACTGATATTGTATCACTCCCCATGTGCTTTCTCCATCAAGAAAACAAACCAAAATCCAAGAAGGCCAAAATGCTCCATAAGTTCGGCCAAGTGAGTCCCATATACCTAGGGATAGTTTTAAATTTCTTTAAGCCCATTTTTGAGTCATATGTGATGAGTGAAGATGAGTAGAGGCCTTGGGAAAAATTTAGGAAGCCTAGAGAATGAGTTGGTGCCTTATGTTCTATAATATGACCTAAAGAAGCAACATGTAGTTAGGCTCTTTATTTTAATTGTGTAATGATTCCAAGAGGCTTGAAAGGAGTCAAGAATCATATATGAAAGGAAAGAATGGAGCCTAGAATTTATTTGATGAGTGTTGCTTCATTAGGTGCATTCTTGGAACTATAAAGGGTTTTATAGGTCAAGTTAGTGTCTAAGCAAGTTGTGTGGCCTTAGATTAATTCTATGAACCTAATTGGCTTCCATAAATTGTGTCTAGGCCAAGAGAAATCATTCCCACACCTTTGTGTGTGTGAGGTCGAGGAAGGGAGCATTATTTCAAAGAGAAAAGTGTGTGGTTGCATCCAAGGTAGCTCACTCCTCCTTCTTTCATGCATGATTGTATGCTTGACTTGTCTTTGAATGTGTATATGTGTATTTTAAGCCATGAAAAGTATTTTAACATAATTTCACATGCCCTGGTATCATGATAATGTATTATGTTTCAAAATGATATTTATGATGCTTGCTTTGGTTTGTTTGAGTATGGTGAGGCTAAGAACCCTTAGTCATGGTGAGGATGAGCCAAGAACCCTTAGAATTGGTTGAGACAAAGTAAAGAGTCTCCCAAAAGTGAGGTTGACTCTCAAGAGCAAGGTTGAGTCCAAGAATCTCTTAAAGAATGGGTGAGGCAAGTCCAAAATCCACAAGTGAATGGGTGAGGCTAATCCACTTACTTGGCAAGCCTATGTATGCTATGTATGAATTGCTCAAATGTTGAGAATGCTTCTTTAATGATTACACATGTTGATATACCATGCATACATTTGTAAGACATAGTTTTACATACTTTATGTATGGTTGAAATGGGAGATGAGCTATTGGGATTCTTTGAATCTCATTCACTCCTCTCCAATATTCTAACATGCTAGGTGGACCAAGAAAGCAGGGAATGGAAGCCAACCATATGAGAAATGAGAGCATGACACTAAAGTATATAAATTTTGTTACTTTAAGGTCATATGAATGGCAATGTTGTAATCTATTATTGTATATGACCTATGACCACTTGAGCATATGTAATTATGTTAATATGTGATATATAAATGAGAGATTATGTTATGTGACCATTAGAATGTATATTGAGTATGAAATGGCAAATTTTGCTTCTTGAAATTTTGATGCATAGTGTATAAATGGAAGTGGAATTGCCAAATTGAGATGCATGAGATTGGGACCATTTGCGCAGTTTATACAAGTCATAATCATATTTTTAGACTTGCCCAAGAGGTGCCAAACATCAAGGGAAATCATTTGGACACTTTGGTATCTTATATGGAGCAAAAATTGATCATATTGGAAACCTATACCACTTTTTGTCCAAATAACTCCTTTCAAATATTTGGCATGCAATTAGAGCTTGTTGAGAGCTTTTTGGAAAGCTAAAGTACAAAATTTTTGGAGGTCTATATAATATTTGATGAATTTTCAAAGATGGGAAAAATTCTAATTTCGGTCATGTTACTATTCATACTGGTTCGAAAATAATTTCTGTCACTCAGGGCCCAAATGATGTCCAATTTCCACGAACATTTTTAGGAGAAACTAGACACTCCCAGTGACTTGTGCCAACTAAAAGCACCCCATTTGGATGTCTAGAGAGGAAGATATGAATTTTTAAAGATTCTGCCCAGTATCAAGCGCTCAAACTGACCTCAGGTACTATTTGATTCGGTTTTGAGGTCTGGGTGTACCTAAAATGGTTCGAAGTTATTTTTTCCCTCTAGCTAACATCTGTAGTTTTCCTGATTGGTATTATTTGCATAGATTGGATTTTTTTGGAATTAATTAGACATTTTTAAATTTGTAGCAAAAAGCTGTGACAGTACCCGTAGCCAGTCAAACCTCTACACATTTTGAATGTCAATATTCTTTTGTGTTGTGTTTCATGGTCTAGAAATATTTTTAACATAAAGCAAAACATGTTTAGATTTCCAGAATTGAAAGAATGCATGATTTTGATAATTTCTAAAATTAGTTATGATTTTTCCAAAGTTTGTGATAGAAAAGGCAAAATTCTGGCCGAAATTGCTTCATGAGATTTTATGTGTTCTTTTGCTTTCCACGAGTTGTAGGCCAATTTTAGTAATGGAAATGAGTTGTATCCATGTAATTCAATATAAGAATGTAACGTATGAGCTCACATGGTCCACGAGACCCTGAACGAAAAATTTATATGCGACGCAACGCTAAGAAATGCAATATTTTAAGGCCATTTTCTTATTTCTCTATGAATTGCATAATATGAGACATGGAAGTAGCATAGAATGAACTAGGAATTTGCTTCTTGAAAGTTTGATGCATTAGTGTATAAATGGAAGTGGACTTGCCAAATTGAGATGCATGAGATTTGGGACCATTTGCGCAGTTTATACAAGTCATAATCATATTTTTACACTTGCCCAAGAGGTGCCAAACATCAAGGGAAATCATTTGGACACTTTGGTATCTTATATGGAGCAAAAATTGATCATATTGGAAACCTATACCACTTTTTGTCCGAATAAACTCCTTTGATTTGAGATTTGGCATGCAATTAGAGCTTGTTGAGAGCTTTTTTGAAAGCTAAAGTACAAAATTTTGGAGGTCTATATAATATTTGATGAATTTTCAAAGATGGAAAAATCTTATTTTGGTCATGTTACTGTTCATACTGGTCCGAAAATAATTTCTGTCACTCAGGGCCCAAATGATGTCCAATTTCCACGAACATTTTTAGGAGAAACTAGACACTCCCAGTGACTTGGGCCAACTAAAAGCACCCCATTTGGATGCCTAGAGAGGGAGATATGAATTTTTAAAGATTCTGCCCAGTATCAGGCTCTCAAACTGACCTCAGGTACTATTTGATTCGGTTTTGAGGTCTGGGTATACCTAAAATGGTTCGAAGTTATTTTTTCCCTCTAGCTAACATCTTGTAGTTTTCCTGATTGGTATTATTTGCATGGATTGGATTTTTCTGGAATTAATTAGATATTTTTTAAATTTGTAGCAAAAAGCTGTGACAGTACCCGTAGCCAGTCAAACCTCTACACATTTTTGAATGTCAATATTCTTTTGTGTTGTGTTTCATGGTCTAGAAATATTTTTAACATAAAGCAAACATGTTTAGCTTTCCAGAATTGAAAAGAATGCATGATTTTGATATTTCTAAAATTAGTTATGATTTTTCCAAAGTTTGTGATAGAAAAGGCAAAATTCTGGCCGAAATTGCTTCATGAGATTTTATGTGTTCTTTTGCTTTCCACGAGTTGTAGGCCAATTTTAGTAATGGAAATGAGTTGTATCCATGTAATTAAATATAAGAATGTAACGTATGAGCTCACATGGTCCACGAGACACTGAACAAAAATTTTATATGCGACGCAACTCTAAGAAATGCATTATTTTAATGCCATTTTTCTTATTTCTCTATGAATTGCATAATATGAGACATGGAAGTAGCATAGAATGAACTAGGAAATTATGGTGTTACACAAACAAATGTGGGAGGTAGTCACATGACTCTGGTGGTGGTAGACATAGATAAATCATATGGCAAAGTGCTAATAACTAGACCCATTTTTCTCACACAATTATAAGATATAAATGATTAACTTTAATCATACCTCTAATCAAACTAGGAGACGTGCTGGCCTCTTATTGAGTGTGAACACTCTGTCCAGGGTTTGTGGTCTACATGGAGTTGCTATCTCCATCTGTGAAGAACTCTGGGTTATGTGTCCCAACTTTCCACATCTATAACCTTTCACCTGGGATGGCTATCCTTTGCTGTGTTAGAATTTCTTCCCTTTTTGCCCTTTTTCTATTTTAGGGCACCTTACCTTTCGTCTTATTGCTAGCAATAGCATTCACATTATCTTTTTGCCTCGATCTTTTCAATTTTGGAGTCTCCTTCTGACTAGCTCCAGCTCCTCCTTACATTATTTCCTACAAATTATTTATAGTCACTCTACTGACTTCCACTAGAGCATTAAATGTTTAGACTCTATGCAAACCAACTTTGTCTTTGATGAAGGGTTTCAATCCTTTCTTAAATCACCCTGATGATTGTGTCGCAGAACCTCAATATAAATTAGGTTGAAAAAAATTTGCGATATAGGGTGCAACCTAGATCGTCTCCCTTGGAAATGAATTTCAATATTCAATTGGATTTTTTAAATGTAAAAGATCTCTAAAATCTACCTAACTAAGGGGGGTTTGATTGAATTTAATTAGCCTAAATTTAAATTGAATTAAAACTCCTAACTACTACCTAAATGCATGAGTTAATAAGTAACTAATAGACTTGTGACTAGCCTTTGATACATCCCTTAATATCCACTATTTTTATCTTAATTCAATTATTATTGGTTCTGGTCTAAGAGTCCCTATTTGTATTCATGCAAATTATCTTCAGTTACCACGCAAGATTCAAGCACTGCTAGGAAAAAGTCATTTAGCAACGGAATAATTCGTTGCTAATGGGCAAATGGACGTTGCTAATCATAAATTAGCAATAGATAATGCCATTGCTAAATCCTTAGCTAAAATAGGCCTTGTAAATTTTAGCAACGAGGCTAATCCATTGATAAAATAGAAATGGATAATTTCGTTGTTAATTTCAAAGGTAGATGTTGCTAAAATTAGTCAACATGTGACAAATTATTTGACTTTTAGCAACGGTTATATATTCATTACTAATTTTGAAAGGAATAACTTGTTGCTAAATTCGTTGTTAAATTTGTTGCTAAATTCGTTGTTAAAAAATATTTCATCTTTTGCTAAATCTGTTTTTAAATGAAAGTTGAAAAAATAAAATCTTTCTACCTTTGTTTCTAAATCTGTTGTTAAATGATGGTAAAACATATATAAATCCTTTCTATATACGTTGTTAAAAACTATTGTAAATATTATATACTAATACATGTTTCAATATAATAAATACCAATCAAAATATAAAGACCTATTCAATAAATAGAAATTCATTATATAATATTAGAAATTTACATTACAAGAGTTATAGTGTCTTCCAAAAGTTTGCATCTCAATCATAGAAATATTTATCCTATCCTACACATTAACCAATGTGTGATGCAGACCTTAATCTCCAGTAGATCCAGGTGGTTGACTTGGATTCATAGATTGGATGGCTGCTTAAATACTAACCTGCAATTCCTCATGAAAAGCTATTTGCATATCTGCTAATCTTTTCTCTACTACTCTGTTAACAGCTTCCTTAAAAGTAGGAGTGTCAATTAAGTTTTGTGTAGAGGGTGTTGGGGCTGTTGTAGAAGATGCTAAGCCATAGGATGCTATACTAGCTCCATGCATAATAGTAATGCCCTCTAAGCCAAGGCCATAAACTCTTCCTTTTGTTGGTCCTCCAGCTGCTTCAATCCAAGCTTTGGCAACTTGCTCTTTGGGAAGAGCAAATACCATTGACATGAAGGATTCTTCATTTCCATCAGCATCTTCTTGTTGCCCTTCTATAGTTGCATCTCCTTCTCCATCAACTTGTATCTCAGAAGTGTCGCTTTTATGCCCCTTGATGATGTTTTAAATTTATCCTGATATAACATAACTTAATGATTAAATAAATATAAAATTATCTATCTCATAAATATTAAATTGTCATACTTACTGTAACACCCGGTAAATTGTACAACAGCTGAAACAGGCCGGTTTGAAAAGCAAGTCCCCTGAGATGAGTGATTCAAGGCCAAAAAAAATTTGAATAAAATTTTAAATAATAGAAAATGAGGATTTGAGCCTTGAGTTGCCCAAAAACTAAGGTCGGAGTGATTCGAAAAATTTGCCGAAAGGCCAGTGGCATTTTCGTAAATAAGTGTAATTTTAGAAAAACACCTAGGAGGGCTTTTTAAATGGAAATTTTGAGTTGCCCAGGGTTCTCAGAGGCCCCAAAAACCATGGGAAGCCCCGGGACTGGTAAAGCCCCTCCGGTGTACTCTTTCCGACATCGGTTGACCTAAACTTTGACCGGTTCGTTCGGGAAGGTTTTAGCTCCAATTTGAGTGATTCCAAAGGCATTTTATTAAATTGGGAATCTTAATTTTATGATGGAAAAGACGGTTCTCAAAAAGGATCTAGAACGAAGCCAAACCGGAAATGCCATTATGGAAGGGCAAAAATGGAAACAAAGTGCACAAAAGAAGCTTCCAAACTCCCTTTTTAAGCCACGTTCAGCTCCCCTCTCTCTAAACCAACTTTCTTCTGCCCAAAACTCAGAAATGGAGCTGCTGTCTTAGGCACACAAAGGGAGGAAATTTTGGAGGAAGAAAAGCCAAAGAAAAGGTGAGAAAGTGTAAGGTTTTCATGCTCTTTCCTCTTGAAACTTCATCCTCCCCTTCTTGCTTCATCTTTCCATGGTTTTAATGTATTTTTTGGTGCTGATTTGGGTCCAGATCAGAGGAGAGAAATTCGAAATTTAAGGAGGAGAAAGAGGGAAGAGGAAGGGCTCTTGAAGGGAGCTTGATTGCAAGGTAGTTTCTCTCCCTTTGTTGCTTCTTTTTCTCCTTCTCCTCTTCCATGGTAGGATGTCCCAACCAGAACCATGAAGAGGGAAGATTTTCTGTTTTATAATCCAAAAGAATCCATCAAACTAAGGCATGGGAAGATGGATTATACCAAAGAAATGCATGAAAAACTAGTAAAACTCAAGTTGGAAAAGTGTAGGGTGCTTGAACATAAGTTAAAATCTGGGTTGATTCAAGACTTCCCCATCATATGTGAGTGTTTGTTTGAGTTTCTAAGACTCCTAGGGAGCCTCCCAAGTGCCCCATCCATTAAGGAAAAATCCCAAACTCCATGGGTCTTTAATGGAAGCATAACTAGGTCAAGACCCTTAGAGATAGCTAGGGAGTATTTTAAATGGTTCCAAGCTTGATTTGGGACTTTATATGATAAAAGAAGATAGGAGAAACCCTTGGAAAAAATTTAAAAGCCTTAGGTTGGGAGATGAGGCAATGGCTTCCATAATGTAACCTTATGAAGCAACATGGACCTAGGTTTGTGAAAGTGAGTGTGTGATGGCTTCAAGGACCTTAAATGAGGTCAAGAGGTCTAAATATGGCAAGAGAATGGAACCAAGAATGTTAATTATGGTAGTTGCTTCATTAGGCCTTTAATGGAACCATATTGTGACAAATAGACCAAAGTGTAGTCTTAAGAGTGAGTTGGATGTCATAATTTGTTCCAAGAGTATAATTTAGTGTTGTTTATTGTGAATAGGCCAAAGAAATCCAACCCCACCTTCTTGTGTTTGTGGAACCGAAAAGGAGAAGAAACAAGCAAAGTAAAGCTTGAATTTGCACCAAGGTAGCTCTCCACCTTTTCTTATTGCATTTTCTTGTTGCATATGGTGTCATTGTGTGCTTGTGTGTATGTTTATATGTTTGAGACATGCCACTTGATACTATGTTGCTATTTTGGTACCAATATGCTTTCTTGAATGTCTTTGAATGATGGAAATGGCTCATAAGGGTGAGGTAGTGCCAAAAGTCCCTTAATGTGGGTGAGGAGATGCCAAAAGTCTCATGGCATGGGTGAGACAAGGCCAAAAGTCCCTTGGATGGGTGAGGTTAAGTCAAAAGTCCCAAGAACCAAGAGTGAGGCAATCCAAAAGTCCTAGAAATGGGGTGAGGCCAACCCAAAAGTCCCTAGAGCTCATTCTTATTCTGGACATGTGTTTGTGACATAAAAATGTGGAAATTGAATGCTTCATTGATTGAGTAGTTGCATACTTGTACCCTTGACATGTTATATGCCTTGAAAATGTGATTGAATAGGTGTATGAGCTATTGAGATTCAATGAATCTCACCCCCTCCTTTCTCTCATCTCATATGATCTAGGTGGAGTTCAAGACCCAAAGGATGGAAGCCAAGGAGCTTAAATCTCCATCTCTTGGCAAACCTTTATATTTTGATATACTATGATGACTAGAATGTAAAAGTAGATATGTAAATGTTATTTTTGAGCCATGACACTTTGAACAAGTGTAAACTATGTAAAGTTAGTGTATGTATCAAGAATAGAGTCTAATGAGTAGAATTATGTATTTTGACCACTTGGGAGCCCATTTGTGTATGTATGTTTATGGAAGTGGCATGGTGAATTTGAGTTGCATGAGAGTTCAGACCTTATGAGGGACTTATTTATGCTATATTTATGCTTTCTAAGTTGCTCAAATATGTGTGGAATCATGAATGGCTCATGTGAACCAAAGTTGCCTCTTGTTGGGACCAAAATTGCCATAAGCTTGAGCTATGGCAAAATCCGACCAAATGACCTATTCTTGACTTGGAATTTTGCATGCAAGTAGATCTTGCCTAGAGATTTTTTGGAAGTCAAAGATCAGGTCATTTGGAGGTCTGTGGAATTTTCTATGAGTTTTCAAAGTTGGTATCAGAATTTCGGATTTGCACTGGTACTGTTCATTTGGTCAGTTTTGGAATTGTGTCATCCGAGGGGCAAACATGATCCAATGGCTACAAAATTTTATAGCTAGAAAATAGGCATTCACAGTGACTTGTATCAACTGGAAGCACCTCATTTGGAGGTCTGAGCTGAGAAATATGAATTTTTGAATTTCTGGGACAGTAGCAGTAGCTCAACATGACCTGAGTTACTGTTCCACTGAATTTGGGTAGCTAAGCGTGATTCCTCTGATCTGAGTCTATTTTTACCATAAATTTAACGTTCATAGCTTTTCAAATTGGTATTATTTGCATGGATTGGATTTTTTTGGAATTAATTGGACATTTTCAAAGTTCATAGCAGACACTTGTATCAGCACCAGTAGCTGTCCGAACCTTAACCCCTTTTCGCGTGTCAAACCTTTTCTGTGTTATGTTTCATGGCCTGGGCATATTTTTATAATAAATTAGACATGTGTATCTTTCCATAATGGCCAAGAATGAACGATTTCAATTTTTCTAGAATTAGTTACAAATTTTGAAACTTCCTATCAGTAAACTGAACCAGTGGCCCAGACAGCAGCAACCCCAGTGGCTTTTCAGATGTCAAATGTTTTCCTCTTAATGATTCATGGGCTGAAACTATTTTTATCATGGGTTAGACATCCAGAGCTTTCTGGAATGGTAAATTTTGTTGGATTTCGAATTTTGTGGATTTAGTTATGAATTTCCGAACTTGTGACAGAAAAACTGAAATTCTGGCCGAAAATAAGAGTGTGAATTTGATGGTCTCCTTTAAGTTCCACGAGTTATGGGCCAACTTTGGTTATGCAAATGAGTTGTATGTATGTAATTAAATATGATAATGTGTTGTATGAGCTCATATGGTCCGTGTGACACCTAATGGAATTTTTATATGCGACGTAACGCGAAATAAGGCATTATTCTAATGTCATTTGTCATTCCCTTTGTTCAATTGATCCTGTGAGACTTAGAAATGATCGGAAGCATGCTAGAAATGTATGGTGTTACACTTACCCACAAAAATTTTGATTTATGATCAACCCAATCATTCTTTTTTGTCTTATGTGTCATTAAGAATAACTCTGAGGCAGTAGGCTCCACCCCTTTCTCCTTTACCTAAACCATACAAACAAATAGTTAATTGAAATAGAGTATCTAAAATATAATAAGATATAAAAATTTAACACTTACATATTTTCTTTTGTATTCAGAAACGGGAATTGATCCTTCTGTATGCAAGGATGTGCCTAACCCACCCTTATTTGACAACCTATTCTTAGAATTAGTGATAGATTGATTCTTAAACTCCTTACTTTGCCAATAAACCATCATTTCATCCCAATGATTCTGACTAATCCATTTAGGAATTACATCTTTCTCAAAAAAAAAATTTTTAGCTTTGTTCATAGTACCACTCAACCGTATACTCCCTTTATGTTCAAAAAGTATTCTAATGGCCATGTGGTCCTCTTCATTCCAATAATACAATTTTCGTAACTATTAAATGAAAGTAACACATTAATAAACAAAAAGACAAAAATTAAATCAAAATACTATAGCTAACATTGCAAGTACTTTTTAATATCTAAAGTGCATCATCAAACTCTACCTAACTAATATAGATGATGACCCCACAAAAATTCATGGCTAAACTTAACCAAACAAAGCCATAACAATTTCTAAAAGTAATAGATTTCTCAATACAATGATTCAAAGTTATCCATGTTACATCAAAGAATGAATATAATGAATAAAAAAAAGAACATATATAAATATTAGTCAAAGAATGAAGCAAGGATTGATTAGTGTTCAACTTACATATGGACATGACCACAATTAGTGTTGCAAATTTTAGACTAACAGCTCTCTCTCATTGCTCATTCCATTAACATATTTTACTACAATATTATTGTGGCCACTTGTATGCATAATCCAAGAGGGTGCTTTCTTCCCTGCATATATTCTCATAAATGCGCCATATTTGTTTGTTGATTCTATTCATTCTGCTAATTTCATAACAAAAATAGACATATGGACTAATATACTTGACAATTTTCAGAGCCAAATTCTATACCAGTTACTTCTAGTAATTCGTTATAGGCTGACTTCAACTAGGAAGAATCAAACAAAGCATTCTTATCAATGTTTAAAAATCAATGTGTTACACCAACTAAAACAAATAAGAAAAATTCATAAAAATTACACATACAGTCCTAGCATAAAGATCATGAACAGTGCCAAAAATTATGGCTTAATTCAACTAGATGAAGTCACAATAAATTTGAAAAATAAGCATGATAAAATTGCTCAACATAGTAAATTTCAGCAGTCCATATTCTATTTCAAAGATTAATTTAACCATCAAGATAAACTCAAAACATGATAAAATCAATACTAACCTACTCCTAAATATGTTAGAAGATTAACAAAACAAAGAAATCAAAGAATGGAATGGAAAAGATCAATTACACTAAGCAATTTGTACATAAATTACTATTTTGATAAAGTAAAATAATAAGCATTCAATATATATATTAAGTGATGCTAAAAATTAAAATGTTTTCTACAAGGGCATGAGTTGCAAATGGATCACTCATATATGACAATAAAATTTACATACTTGAAATTCACCAAACCAACGATCTTTAACATGTGGTGGGACCTTTCCCCACGTAGCCCATAGACCATTGAATGATCTTTTGAATATATTAACTAGTTGTCTCGAAGCAACAAAAGGATTAAAACTATAAGAAAAAAATCAAAGTTATTTGTCTTTCATACTAAAATGTTTAAAATATAAAAAGCATGACTGACCTATCTCCTTCCACTTTCAACAAGATCCGATTGTTAGGAATTCCATTTTGTGATATGAGATTTGGGTTGTGATTCCATAACATCCCCTTGTTGTGATAAAGGTTCTTGTGATGAACCTCCACGATGCATGCATCTAGCACCTCCTCCTCATGGCATTTTTCTAAAATAACAAATGAAAAAACAAAGGAAGCCATGGAAGTGTTTGTGTGCTTTAGTGATAATGTAAGTTAACAAAGATTAAGTGTCAAATATCATGCTTAATGCTTTAAGTCCAATGAGAAAATAAAATACTAAATCCAAAAGCAAAACGTATCTTATATTTTAGTTACAAAGTAAAACAAAGTATTAAGTCTAGTCATAAAACAAAACATGAATATCCTTACACATAAACTAAACAAAAATTTGTATAGAATACAATAAATGAAAGTTTCAATTATTCCTCCTCAGTGTCCTCATCATATTCAAAATTTTCATTTTCTTCAGTGTCCTCAGTTTGAGACTCAAAATCTAACTCCTCAGTTTCCTCCCTCTCTATTTCATGATCTGTAATTACATGTTCTTCTTCTCCATCTCCAGCACTGAGACATTGAAGTTCATCATTCATCATTGGTTCAACTGGCATAGACATTTCAACTTTTTGGTAAGCCAAGTTTGATGAATCAATAATGCTTCTAGCCTTTATTTTACATACATCTCTTTAATCAGCTTTATCCTTTTTATTAATAGGGTACTCTGCAAAGTACACTTATTCAAATTAAAAGGCCAAGATAAAAGGTTTATACATTTTAAACTTCTTTTTAAAGTTAATATCCACTAGACCATATTGATTATGTACTCTCCATCCTCGATTAATAGTAGGATCAAACCAATCACACATAAACAACATAACACTTGTTCTCTTGTTGGTTGGATTAGGATACTCTAATTCTATGATATCAATTAGAATTCCATAATAGTCACTTTCATGCTCTGCATAATTTGTCCCTTTAATGCAGACACCACTATTCATTGTTGATTTGTTTGCACCATATGCTTTTGTGTGGAACTTGTAGCCATTTACATTGTATTGAGGCCATGTGTGTACATCTCTATAAGGACCGCAAGCTAAATCTTTTACTCTATTGTCAATAATTTCATTGGAACCATAAAAAACCTATTAAAATAACATGGAAGTTAGTTGATTCAAGTATGACATTGATAATATAATCATTAAAGTTTACAAGTTAAATGAGACTTATGTATGATTTTAGCCATGTTGCAAACTCATTGTTTATTCGACCCTCTATGTCTTCTGCCGATAAGTGGGGTAATCTTGCTCTTAATTCACCCTAAAAAATACTATAATATTTAAATTATAGTTAGCTATTTATTTCATGTATCATTTTATAAGAAATTGATAAATTGAACTTACTTTAAAAATGGTTCAATCTCTTCACAATTTAACAAAATATATATTGTGGCAGCAGTGAATTCCTCATCAATTAAGTATCGTATACACTCTAACCTATAAGGGTGACCAGGGTGAGTGAAGATAGATAAACATCCATCAGGTGCATCAACCTCGCCCCCATCATCATGACGGCCCACAGTGGTTAGCTTAGTTTGAATATAAGGTTCAAAATAATGAGAGCAAAAGGATGAGGTTTCTTCAATGAGATATGCTTCACAAATGGAACCCTCTACACAAGCTTTGTTGGTAACTTTCTTCTTCAAATGGTGCAAGAACCTATAACATTTAATGTCATATATTAGTTTAGAAAGACAATATTTGATACAAAAAGTGAATATTTAGATCATTACCGCTCAAATGGATACATCCATCGATATTGTGCCAGACCACTAACTTTAGCTTCATATGGCAAGTGAATTGGCAAATGTTCCATTGAGTCAAAGAAACTAGGTGGGAATATTTTTTCCAACTTGCATATTGTCACCACTATGATTTCTTCTAATTTCTTAATATTTTGAACTTGCAGCATAGTTGAGCATAAGCATTTAAAAAATAGACTTAACTCTGTTAAGGCATTCTAAATCAGTTCTAGCAACAAGTCTTTAAATGCAATTGGAATTAACCTTTCCATCCAAACATGACAATCATAACTTTTCATTCGAGATATTTTGCAATCTTTCATTTCCACGCAGTTAGCCAAATTTGAGGCATATCCATCTGGCAATCTAAGATTTTTTACCCATTCACATACTAGCTTTCTTTTATCCTTAGATAATGTGTAAACTGATTTTGGCATAAAAATTTTACCATTTTGCTCCCTCAATTCAACATCTAGACGATTATATATCATTTTTAAGTCTTTTATAGCTTTCAAGTTATCCTTGGACTTACCCTTCAAATCCACGACAGTATTGAAAATATTATCGAACACGTTCTTCTCAATATGAATCACATCAAGATTATGTTGAATAAGATTAGTATGCCAATAAGGCAATTCCTAAAATATAGAGCATTTTGTCCAATTGTGTTGCTGACCAAACCCAAGAATCTTATCTTTCCCCAAAATTTCCATCATTGTTAGTGTAACATCCGGTCCCTCCGTAAACGTGAGAAACGCAATGTTCGATTTCTTTGTAAACGTCATAAATGGGCCAAATATAAAAGGAAGTCCTTGAAATAGAAGGAATTGGGGGCAAATAAAATTATGATAAAATTTTAAATATTAGAAAATGAGGATTTGAGGTTTGAGATGCCCAAAAATCAGAGCCAGAAGAGCTCAGAAAATTTGCCGAAGGAAGTAGGGGCATTTTTGTAATTTTTGGAAAATTTTGAAAACTCATAGGAGGGCTTTTTAAATGGAAAATTTGAGCTTTTCAGGGTTCTCAGAGGCCCTGAATACCATGGGAACCCCTAAAATAGTTGAAATCCCTCCGGTGAGCGATTTCGGCTGTCGGTTGACTGAAACTTTGATCAAATAGTTCAAAATGGTTTTAGATCTTTTTTGAGTGATTCCAAAGGCAATTATTATGATTAAGAGCCTAAGGAATATAATAGAAAATATAGATTTTGAAAAGGAGTTGAAATGAGACCAAACAGACAAATCATGGATTAGGGACTAAATTGAAAAGTTAAAAAAGTATGTTGACTTTACCCTTTTCTTTTAAAATCACGTCCAGCCCTTCTCCTTCCTCTCCACTGACATTTTTCTGGTCTGAAACAGATTTGAAAGTGGCACACCAAGGGAAGAGAAGAAGGAGAAAAAATTCAAGTCTTTGGGTATGAAAATTTACTTGTTTTTCATGCTTTCTCTCAACCAATCTCTTCTCCTCTTTTTCCCTCTTCTTCTCCATGATTTTTCTGAAGTTTTGAGGGCTGTTTTGAAGGGAGAACAGAGGGGAAATTTCGAAAATCAAGTAAGGAGGCCAAAGAAAGCAAAGAGCAAGCAAAGAAAAGTAAGAAAACAAGGTAAAACTTTCATTTTTTGATAGTTTCTCCCTCCCACTTCCTCTTGCATGAATTTGGGCATCATGAGCCCAATTCTTAGGGGTTGTTTTCTACCCAATTTATGGAGGGATTAGAGGTTTTAGATGGCAAGGATTAAGAAGGAACCAATAGAATCAAGAAAGGAGCATTAGGAGATAAGATAGAACCATTAGGGATCCAAATGCTCCCTTGCAAATCTGATTTTATGTGAATGTTCTTAGACCTAATTGACCCCCATAAATTGTATCTAGACCAAGAGAAACTATCTCCACCAAATTGTGGGTGTGTGGCCGAAAGAGGAGGCTTGAAAGCTAAGGAAAAAGTGTGTGAAATTGTGCAAGGTAGCTCTCTCCACCTTCTCTCATGCATGGATGTGTGTTTAGCTTGTTTTAGAATGTGTGTATGTGTATTTTCAAGCTAAGAAAAGTATGCTAGCATGCCTTTATATTCCATGATCCTTGATGCCATGTTATGTTTTAAATGAATCTATGATGTTTGTATAAGTTTGCTTGAGTGAGGAGAGGCCAAGAACTCTTCCCTTTGGTGAGGATGAGCTAAGAACCCTTGAGCTTGGTTGAGACATAGCAAAGAGTCTCCCAAAAGCAAAGTGGGCTCCCAAGAGTATGGTTGAGTCCAAAGCTCTTAAAGAATGGGTGAGGCAAGTCCAAAATCCATGAGGAGAAGTGTGATGCCAATCCAAACAGTTGGGGAACTCTTGAATGTTTTGTATGATTGATTCACATGCCAAAGGTTGCTTTGAAAATATCCATGACTTCCATTTTTCCATACATGCATTTGAAAAGCTTGCTTTGTACATATTATGTGTGATTGAATGGGAGATGAGCTATTGGGATTCTTTGAATCTCATCCCCTCCTCTCCAATGACCTAACATGCTAGGTGGACTAAGCAATTACGGTGAAGGGAGCCAACAACAATGAATAAGAGAGATTGACAAGCTTATACCTTGTTTTGTTTATTTTGGAACCATAATGATGGTTCATCATGTATAAGAGGTTGAATATGTACTATGAACATTGAGACATATGTAAACACCCTATTATGTGATGTTTAGATATATGATTATGATATATGACCACTAGCCCATGTTTTGAGTATGTAAGGCTATGGTATGAGAATTTAAAGTTTGATGAATATATGTATAAATGTGGGTTGAATGGCCAAAATGAGATGCATGAGGTTTGGGACCATTTGGACAGCTCACAAAAGTCTTAAATATGCTTTTAAACTTGCCCAAAAGGTGCTAAGACCAAGGGAAATCCATTTGGCAATTTTGGTACCCAATATGGAGCCAAAATTAACCATAATGGAACCCTATGCCATTTTTTGGCCAAATGAGTTAGTCTTGCCTTGAAACTTGGCATGCAATTAGGTTTCATTAAGGGATTTTTGAAAAGCTAAAGATCATAATTTTTGGAGACTTAGAGAATATTTGATGAATTTTCAAAGTTGGGATTTTTTATGGATTCTAGTATGGGTACTGTTCATACTGGCAGCATTGAATTCTGTGTCACCTGACGGCCAAATGGTGTCCAATGTATGAAATTTTACATGCATAAACTAGAGGTTATAAGCTTTCTGTGGCCACCGAGATCACCTCATTTGGAGGTCTGAGCAGTGAGTTATGCATGTTTGAAGTTAACTGTCAGTATCAGTAGTGCCTCATGAGTCCGATTACTGTTCCATAGGGTCCAGCTAACTAAATGTATCTGTTTCATTCTATAATTATTTTTCCTATCAAGTTAACATTTGTAGCTTTCTAGAATGACTAAATGTGAGTGATTTCTATTTTTATAGAATTAGTGATGAATTTCAGAAATTTGTATTAGTAAACTGAACAACAGCCCAGGTAGCCAGCGACTCTGTAGCTTTTTGGATGTCAAACGTCCTGTGTGATGAATTTTATGACCTAGGTATATTTTTAGTGTAAAGTAGACATCCTAAGGTTTCCATAATGATGAATATTGCATGATTTTTAAGTTTCTAGATTTAGTTATGATTTTCTAAATTTGGGTAAGAAAATGGAGCAAATCTGGCTGAAAATGTTTTTGTTTATTTTGAGCTCCATTTCGGTTTCCATGGCTTGTAGGCATGTTTTTGTGATACAGATGAGTTGTAATAATGAAATTAAATATAAGAAAGCATAGTATGAGCTCACACAATTCACGTGACACCAAATTAAATTTTTTTGACATAGCGCAACGCGGAAAAAGTTTATTATTTTCATCCCCTTTTCATATGATATTGTGGGATTGGTAATACAAAACTTATAAATGGCATCAAATGAGTTAGAAGTTATGGTGTTACAGTTAGTAAATCACATACCTTTGCCTAAATTTCTTCACTCGACAACCTTCTTGGAAGTGTTGATTTCCCAACACTTCCCTTACGAAAAAGCTTTTTATCCTTCCGAAAGGGATGTTTCATTAGTAAAAATTAACGATGACAATAAAAAAATGTTGGCTTTCTACCTTCCTTCAAATACAATGTCTTGCTATAGTCCATACATAAAGGACATGACAAAATACCATGTGTGCTCCAACCAAATAGCATTCCATATGCTGGAAAGTCATTGATAGTCCACATTAGTGCAGCTCGCATTTGGAAATTTTGTTTCCTAAATGCATCATAAGTTTCTACCCCTACCTCCCATAATTCTCTCAACTCATCTATAAGAGATTGTAAATACAAGTCTATATTCTTACTAGGGCTTTTTAGACCAGGAATAACAAAAGTTAAGAATATATAAGGGGTTGTCATACACATTTTAGGGGGAAGGTTGTATGGTGTTATAATTACTGGCCAACAAGAATAAGGATGGCTCTTCTGTCCATAGGGACTAAACCCATTTGATGAAAGAGCTAAACAAACATTTCATGGCTCAACAGCAAATGAAGGATGACATTCATCAAAGTGCTTCCATGCCTCCCCATCACATGGGTGGCTCATGGTCTCACACTCTCGATGACTTTCCCTATGCCATGTCATATATTTAGCTATTTTTATTGACATGAATAATCTTTGTAGCCTTGGTGTGAGAGGAAAGTACTGCAATATCTTATAAGGGATATCTTTCAACTTTGCACCACCCCTTCTTCTAAGTTTATAACGAGAGTGACCACAAATGGAACAAACCTTCAAATCTTGATTTTCTTTATAATACAAAATACATTCATTCACACAAACATCTATTTTCTTGTATGCTAAACCAAGTTTTCCAACCATTTGTTTAGTCTTGTAAAAATCATTAAGTAACTTGGTATCATTGGGTAATATCTCTTTCACCAATTGTAATATTCGATTTAAGCATGTCTCACTCATATTAAACTTAGATTTAATGTTCAACAACCTTGACAACACTGATAATGGAGTATGCGTTTTACATCCTTCATATAATGGCTCCTCTGTAGCCTTGAGCAATTCATAAAACTTCTTAGCAACACTATTAGGAGGCTCTTCCTCATCTCCAACAAAACTGGTTCTATCAAATTCAGAATTGAAACTAAGCCAGTTGCTTCTAAAACCATGGTGTGATAAGGATTTAGAGGTGTACTTTCAACATTCACTTTATTTCTTAGTCCATTATAAGACGATGAAGAAATGGAATGTGCAAATGGCTCTCCATGTGATATCCATTGATAATAGTTAGAAACAAAACCATATCTATATAAGTGAGTCTTTACATCATCTACATCAAGAAACCCTATATTGTTACATCTTGAACACAGACATCATATCTTGTCGTTAGATACAAAATGATCTTGTGATAGTGCAAAAGCTATAAATTCATCAACACCTTTAATGAACTCATTAGTCAATCCTTTTCGACTCGGCACAAGTCTATCATACATCTAGGCATGATCACCTCTAAAGGAACTCATGCTATTTACACAACCCAAAAAAGTCAATAATTAATTGCAAGAAATGTTGACTTTAAAATCTATAAAAAGTCAATTACAAATTCTCATAAAGTTAATGGTATAATAGGTTCTTTTTCTTATTTTAAAAAGGTAATTTTTTATGTAAGGGAAGGGAAAGAATGTTGTATATTGATTACTTCCATTCCTTTATACTTCCCAAAATATATGTAAGGGAAGGGAGGTTTCCAAAATTGCCTATAAATACAACTTCGTTCTTTCTATTGACAAATAGAGGGTGCCCCCACTTTTTATTGGCTTCTACATTTTTTATTGCCTGCCTATGTTTTAGTTTTACTTAACAATCTACACTTCATAGTTTCTACTCTCATTGGATTATAAGATCACAAATGATTCAATGCTTCTTATGCCATATTATTTAAAAAGATATATGTTATAATTGATTTCATGAGCATCTTCAAGTGCTTATTACCTATATTGTGTGAATAAAATTAATTGACCACTTCCACTATATCTATATGGTTAGTTGACTTTTTTTAATAGTCTTTGACCAATACAAAAGTGATATGATCTAATAAACAAACTATGAAATATTACTTTACTCGAAAAGCTTAAGAAATCATAAATAATTACAAGTCAAAAAAATAAAGTTATAATAATTGTGTAAAACAATAAACATTATGCTTTCAATTATTAGCATGATTCTTCAAATTGATTAGAATTAAAAATTTATCTTATAGGAGAAATTTAGATATTATTTTTTAAGCATTTCCTATCAGATTCTTTAATATGAAATAATGCTTTAGAATCAAGTAGAATACTAACTTAAAAGTTATTAAAATAACTCTTTCATTTAACTTACCTGAACAAGTGGGTTGAATACTAAAAGTTTTGAATCAGGTTGAAATGACACAAAACATGCAGCGTAGTCCACCCATCCTAACTTTTATATTCATGTAAAACAAAATGGTAAAAAGATAGTTATAATTAAAGACTTCAAATTAAAAGTATTTATATTAATAAATTAATAAATTATAAAATTATACTTGCCATCTATGTTTAGTTGTTATGGTATTAGATTTTGGAAGGTGGTTTAGAATAGAGTTTCTCTATATGGTATTAAATGTCTTCTTAATAAAATTTAAGATACTTGAAAATGTAAATTAAAACATTAACAGAAAAAATAAATATAGTAGGCATATCCTTTCAAGACATTTCATATAAAAGGATTAAAAGGATAAAAAGATAAAAAAATAAAGGATTAAAAGATAAAAAATTTAAATTATCTAAAAAAATTATAATTCAAGACTGTAAATTAAATTTTTTTTTCTAGACAACCAAGAAGGAAACAATAAGTCTAATCATTTAAAAGTACTTAAATTTTTTATGTTTTGGATACAACCTACATGGTTTCATCAAATTCCATTTCTTATCCAAGAAGCTACACCTGTGTTTATGTGTAGAGATCTTTTAGAATAAGATTTATTACTAGTTGAGCTTAATTTTTTTGTTTGGCACATTTTGATGTGTCGATTGACTTGACATTTATATGTCCTTGATATATATAGGTCAACTATGTTGAATGAATCATCTAATCTATATGTACTAAATTATAATTATTCATTTGGCAATGATTGTTCTAAAAAAAATATCAATGATTGATTTAAAAAATAACTACACTCTACACAGAAGTAGATAGATAACTAACTAATTAATATGCATGAGCCCTTTTGAATATTAATTAAAAGGAATTAAATGAAACCTAGGAAAGTCGACATATGTAACTTGGGACTTTTATGGTAGATAAAACTAAATTAAATTATTTTTAGTATATAGATGCCTAATCATACAAATAAAACATTATTCTAATGAAATTAATGAAGCAGCTAATTCATTCCACAAGACGTCATTTTATATTATAATCAGATATGTTGATAATGTAATTGAAAATTGGATGATTACGAAGATGGCATGCAAGTCCTAAGAAAAATTCAAGCAAGTTAGCAGCCTCCTACAAACAACATAAATTTATATTATTACAAGCAATTATTAGCAATATATAAAGTACAATACTACAGTTTCTTCCATGTCAGAACTTGGAAGGGTTTATATGGCTACGTCACTGCAAGCAAAACCTAGGAAAGGAGTTTCTTAACAGTTTGGAATGGGGCTGGTTGCATTGATAATTCCAATGCAAGCTGGGTCCTCAGCACGCTTCTTAATGTGTTTGTCTTTTACTTGCCTTCTCTTGCAGTTTCTTATCTAAAGCTTTCTCTCTACCATGATTCATTTTTTGAAACTTCAAATTTTAGTAATCTTAATTAAATATTTCTTTTTTCTTCAAAATATTGTAAGTTAATTATAGCTAGGTGATAACTTAAATATTCTTTATATCTTTACTCATTAATTATGGATTTTTGTTAATGAATTGATGATGATTTGAGCTTTAGTGAATATTATTTGGATTAGGAAATAAAATATTTTCTTTTGAAATTTTGGTGAATAACTTGGACATTTTAATGGTATTCTATTTCCTAGATGAGAATTGTATTCCATAGGCCAATGACTTTGTTTATTTTGACTAAGGGCTTTTGATGTAAAAGGAAGCAGATTTATTCTTTCACATCCTGCATGGGCTTCCTCAAGTTCTCTTAACCAACCATCAAGCCAAGCATGTGAAGAGGTAGCTCCTTACATTCATTCCTAGCGAAGCTCTCATCCATTCCACCAAATAGAAGCACTTCCACGTAGCAAATGAGTCATACAAAGACTACATGATTAGCAAGGTTCTTACGTGGAATGAAGAAGCAACGTGGCTGGAGCAGGGAAAGGGGGGAAGGAAAGAGAGGCTCGAGAAGGGGTTCTACGTGGAAACAAGCTTGCATGGAGAAAACATGAGGGCTGGACAATAACGTGAAAATAACGTGGAAGTAGAAGAGAGTGGAACCATGAGTTTGCATGGAGTAGAATGCATGAAGAAGCTGAACACTTGAGCTTGAAAAGAAGAACGTTTTGGTGAGAAGTAAGGAGCAGCAATCACGTTGAACACACAAGACCAGCAGCTCATGTAATAACACACAAGCCACCCACTCATACAGTAGCAAACTCGAGCTTGTGTGGAAAGAAAAGAGGAGCAAAGCGAGCTGAACGAAGAAGCTGTTGAGCTAGATTGGAAGCTGTCTCGTGAACTCACACTCATACAGAACCAAAGGAAGCATGAGGGAGTTTGGCTGAATGAGAAGAACGAGCTACATGATTCATGAATAATGTGAAGAAGCAGCTGCATGAGCTGAGGAACGAGATGGTGCAGTAGCTCACAAACTCGAGCAGAACAAAGGAACACGTGGAAGAATGAAACAAGAAGAAAACGTACTGGAAGCTACTGGGCAGAGGAAGCTGGGAGCTTGTGGAAACCATGCCGAAATCTACGTGGAAAAGCTGCAGGAAGAAAGAAGAAAGCACGAGCAGCAGATCTAATGGTTTATTCTTGCATGCAAAGCTGCACGTGGATGAAGGATTAAATGAAAGGAAGCAACGTGAAGAAGCTGAGCAGAGAACGATGAAGCTGCATGATACGAAGGAAAACACGTGAAAAACTAATGAGGAGCAGCAGAAGGAGTTCACATGGAAGATGATTATTATATTCACAATGGGGCCCACCTTATATATACATGAAGAGATTCCACGTGAAGTTGATATTAGGAGAACACATGAGTTGATAAATGAAGCACGTAAAAGAAGAGCAGTTAACACGTGAAGGAGAAGAAGAATAGCACGTGAATTGTTAAAGAAGAAGCTAAGGACTGGGCAGCAGCATACATCATCCAGAATCCACTTCATTTACGCCTCCATATATTTGGATATCCTAGTCCATTCACAACTCATTCATATCCTCTGATCCATCGTCACTCTTTCATTCATTCACGCCTTAATATTTACGGAAATCTTCATCTATATATATTCATTCATTCGTCTATTCCAGAGAGATTCCAAGCAATCCACGTCCAGCGTTCATCCATCCAATCCATCCTTCGTCCTCCATTCCCATTCATTCCATCTATCTCTAATGAAGCTTTAATCTCCATCTTGTGGCTAACAAGGAAGAAGACCTTGGAGAAGCTTGAATTCATGGAGAAAATTCAGAATTTTGGCTAAGGATTTCTTTATTTTCCTACACTTTTTCTCTTTCATATATCATCTTGGTTAAGTTATATTTGATAGGGAATTTGTGTAATTGTAATTAGTGGCTAGTTAGACACTAATTAAGGAACTTTTTTTGTTGATTAATTGATCTGATTAATTTCAATATTATTTGAATTCCCATGTGTGCTTCGAAGGTGTTCGATAAAATACATGAGTGAGATTATTTGTTTGAATGTTTAATTTAAGGATTCCTTAATGTTTAGTTGGTTAATTAAATATTTAGGATGATTCAGAGGCAAATCAATTAGTTAATCAATCAAATTGAGTGTTCAAGATCTTAAAGACAAGATTTAACAATTTAATGTGGGATTGAGGTCTCAATTCAACGTTAGATCGTTAATCTCTTGAATCTTGAGTGGTTACCCAAGATAATTTGTTATGAACACAATTAGGAAGTCTTAGACCATAATTAATCACAATTAGATTAGGATAAGGATAATGGATACCAAGGGATGAATCCAAAGCTAGTCACAAATCCATCTTTCACCCATAATCCATATAATTAGGTAGAATTTAGGAATTTAATTTTAATTTCATTTTGCTTAGTTTAATTAAATCAAAACCCCTTTAGTTTAGAAATTTTAGAGATTTTTAATATTTGGAAAACTCAATTAGGCATTGAACTCCAATTCCAAGGGAGATGACCTAGGTTGTGTCATTAACTACATATTTTATTAACCTAGTTTTATTTTGAAGGTTGTGCTACGAGCCACTCACTAGGTTTATGCCTTCCTTTTTAATTTTCTTATCTCGATCTTTGGTTTAGAAGTCAATTTTTTTTAGTGCTTTTCTTTCTTCAGTTGCAGGGAACGTAGAATTTTAATGGAGAAATTAGTTTTTTTAAAAAACATTCTAATATCTTAACTTGATGATGAAGATTAAGGAACAAGAGAGAGAGGCAGATTTTCCTTGATTCATATGCATCATCAGCTCATTAAAGCAAAACACATGAATAATGAGAAAGGAAGATTGAGATAGACCTGAACTTTACCTTTCTCTTAATTGCTCTTCGTGTCTTCCTCTCTCTATATTCTTTCTTTGATTATACTACTGAGTGGCTCGTCGTACAACCCTCAAAATAATACTAGGTTGATAAAATATGTAGCGAATGGCACAACCTAGGTCATCTTCCTTAGAATTGGCATTCAATGTTTAATTGAGTTTTCCAAATATTAAAAGACTCTAAAAATTCCTAAACTAAGGGGGTTTTGATTTAATTAAACTAAGCAAAAACTAAATTGAATTAAAATTCCTAATTGCTATCTAATTGGGTGAATTATGGTCTTGTGACTAGCTTTGGATTCGTCCCTTGGTATCCACTATCCTTATCCTATTCTAATTGTAATTGATTCTGGTATAAGAGTTCCTAATCGTGTTCATAACAATTAATCTTGGGTAACCACTCAAGATTCAAGAGATTAACTATCTAATGTTGAATTGAAACCTCACATCCAAATTAAATTGTCAATTCTTGTTTTTTAAAATCTTGAACACTCAATTTGATTGATTAACTAATTGATTAGCTTCTGAATCATCCTAAATATTTAATTAACCAACTAAACATTAAGGAATCTTCAAATTAAACAATTAAGCTCACTCATGTATTTTATCGAACACCTTCGAAGTATACATGGGAAATTCAGATAATATTGGAATTAATCGGATCAATTAATTAATAAAAAGGTTCCTAATTAGTGTCTAACTAACCACTAATTATATTACACAAATTCCCTATCAAATACAACTTAACCAAGATAATAAATGAAAGAGAAAAAGTGTAGGAAAAATAAGGAAAGTCTTAGCCAAAATTCTGAATTATTCTTCCATGGATTCAAGCTTCTCCAAGGACTTTCTCCTAGCTAGCCTCAAGATGGAGATTAGAATTTCATGTGATGATGGAGATGGAATGGAGTGGAGTGGAGAGGGGATGTGCTGGACGAAGGAGTGGAATATGCGTAGGATGGATGAATGGCTTGATGGATGGATGCTTGAATGGTGTGCCCCCCTTGAACGAATGAATGGCTTGATATATATAGGCATGAGTTTCCAGAAATATAAAGACGTGGGATGGGTGGATTGTGAATGGATTAAGATATCCGAATGGATGAAGGAAGCATGCAGACTTGTAGAGACGTGTGGAATAATGATTATGCCTGAGTTCCTTATTCTCACGTGATATACTTTATTTTCTCGTGCTTAGCCCTTTTCTTTTCGTGTGTATTATGCTTGGATCTAAACTCTTGCTTCCTTTAAACCCCACGTGCTCAGCTACTTCTCTTCGTGTTTGCTCGTGCCTTCTGCGTTTTTGTTGCATGTTCTCCAGCTCTCTTCTTGTTGAAACTGTAGTTCAGCGTTTTATTTTCCACGTGATATGCTCAAGTGTTTCTGCATGTGTGTATAGGTGTGGGCCCCGCTGTTTATCTTATTATATTCTACATGTTCTTCTACTGTTTCTACAGCTCTTCTTCACGTTAAAACTGCAACTCTTCTTCACGTTAATTTTCCACAGCTCGTTTGTATTTCACGTCCCAAGCAAGCTCTAATCCATCGTCTCCTCTGCTCATCCCAAGCTTCTCCTTTCCACGTAACCTTAGCCCATTATTTCAGCTCGTGCAAGCTTCTTCTTTCAGCTTGCTCAATGTTTGTTCTAGCCACGTTAAAACTCGTAGCTTTTCTTCCATACATTCTATGCGTTGCTTGCTTGCTGATTATGTCTTATTCTTCTCTCTAAAACCCATGGCTTTCTAATGTGTTTCTAGCCTTACCAAGCTGTAGGTTCTTCTTCATCCATTTGCTCAAGTTTGCTAACTTCCTACATGAAGCTTCTTCTTCTCTATTATGCTTTTAGTTCAAGCCTCCTTTCAACTTCTTTCCATCTCTTATTGCTCAATGCATTACTATTCATCCAGCTCCCCTCTTCACATTCTTATTTACATTGGTCTCCCTCACCACGTGGCTTGTCTCATTGAGTCATGCATATGTGTGATGATCATGTGACTTCATGTGAGTGTGTGGGTTCCATGGAAAAGTTCATTCAAGCTTTAATTCCCATTGAAATTCTTGAAGCTCTTGAGATTGCACACTAACACACTTAAGGCCCATCTCTTCTCTTGCTTTTCTTCAATTTAATTTTCTATTCAAAACTCCAATTACATATTAAAATTCTGTACAAAGAAGTGAGAAAAATCAAATAGGAATATTTACAAAATTATTTAAGATAAATTTATGCATTAAAAACCAATAATTTGTAAATAAATTCCTAAATTGTAGAAAATGGCTATTAAAACAAAATTCCAATTAATTAGACTCCTAGAACTATATTTGGAACTATAATGTCTAAATTAAGGAGAATAAAATGTATATAAATTATGCTTATCAAATTCCCCCACACTTAAACCTTTGCACTCCTGGGCAAAGCTCAAAATTCATGATGAAAGAATGAATTGAAATACCCAGCTAGTAGAATGGTAGGTAGAAAATTAAAATGGAAAAGAAAGTGTGAAAATCACAAGCTAGAGAATGATCACATCTTTTCATCACTTTAACAGTCAAAACAACTTCACTTGCAATCAAGAATTAAGCTCCATGGCAATTTCATTTGAAAAGAATGAATCAAAATGCATAGCCTTTACTTGGATTGGTGTTTACTCTTAACTCTCAAGTGTTTAGGCAATATGGGTCACTCAAATTTCCACCTATCAAAACCTCACTACCATAAGCTTGTCAAGCTTCTAAATCTCCACCACCCATGCTAAATGCAAAACACAAATCAAGAGGGCTTTATTCAGGGTTGTAATGGGGATAAGGAAGTGAAATAAATGGATGACTAAAACAAGGGGAAAAAAAACGAACAAATAGAATACCTTAAAGATCTCAAGAGCAATAAAATGAGACTTAGGATGAGGGAGAGTGTGCATTTTGAAGGCCTTCTTTTCCAACAAGTATAGGCAACTATAAACTCAATTTGTAAGGCTTCCCTCTTTTGATTTTCTTCCTTTTCTTTTCTTTTCTTTGCTTCTTTTTTTTTTCAATTGCTTTCTTTTTGCTTTTCCATCTCTTTTTTTTTATCTCTTCTTTTCTTTGCATTTTTTTTTCAAGACTTTTATAAACAATGGCCTAACTTAATGTAAAGCATATATTCTCTCATCCCAATTAGATGTAATGCTCCTTAAAATCCCTAAAGCATCCTAAAACAAGGTGGGGAAACATATTGAATGGCTATGGTTCAATAAGAAAAGAAAATTAAGGTTCAAATTGGCTAAAACAATGGATAAAGATGCATGTAGGTTGGCTTTTTGGCTATGTAGCTACAAAAAGAAAGGAATGCCTTATCATTTTCATGCATGCAAGTGCAAATGTAGTCTCAACAAAGAATCAAGACAAGTTCTAGAGTGAAAACAGTGATAGGTGAATACACACTAGAAATGAATAATTCAGGCTCAAATTCTCACCAGCTAATGGCTATCAACCAATTCATTGAAATTAAATTCATTGCCACTTCACTTGAATCAAGACACAAGATTCATTGCTTATCATGTCTAGGTGAATCCAAGCTATAATCATCTCAACTTGCAACTTTCACAGGAAAACTTAGAGGAATCATGCTATTTTGTTCAAAAATTTTCTTAAAAAATTCAATTTATTTATTTATTTATTTATTTTTCAAAACAAGGGCAAGATAGAATGGAATGAAATAGCTCTCCCCCCCACACTTAAATATTGCATTGTCCTCAATGCCAGCACACAATCCAGTCAACAGATAAAAGCACAATAAAGAGAGTGAAAGGAAAGAATACAACCGGATGAGCTTGAATCGAAGATCTCAAGGTAGGCTCAGATTTCCATGTAGCTGGTTAGCAATCTTTTATTACCTACAAAATAAAGACAAACTATAATGCAAAAAGAAAAAAAAGAAAACTCCATCCTAAACTAAATAGAACTATATTAAATATTAACTAATCATACGTATCAAAAATCAAAATTAAAACTACTTTATTCCTTCTTAGTTGAATAACTTTAAGTTTAACCACTTTAAAGCATTTGGATTGATTATGCAGAGATGATTCATGGACTTCCTCAACCATCAGTAGTTTAGGAAAGTCATATTCAGCAATTCCACAAGCAGGAAAAGAAGAAAAATCAAATTTAAGATATTTAAAACCAAAGAAAGAAAATTTAAAATCAAAACTTTCTAAAAATCTATCAAAGCCAATAAAATCTATTGGACTCCCATTAGTAAGAGTCACTGCATCAACAAAAAAATTTAATTGTAACTTCTCACAGTCCTTTGAGTTCAAGGTGTCTGTTAGTTTCTTTTTCTCAGTTGGGAGAGTCCGCCGCTTATTGGAAATTACTTCACCAATTTCAAGAATTTGTTCAGGACTCTCAACAAGAGAAACAATATCTTCCCTGATCAAAGAGACATCAGTAGGCTCACAAGATTCTAAACAATAATCAATAACAAAATTCAATGTCTCACTAGTATCGATAATAGCACAAGCATCAATAGGATTTTCAACATCAGCATTATCACTATGCATGCCCTCATCAATACTAGTATGATTAGGAGAATTAATTTTATTGACAATTTCAGTGCAAGCAAAGGACTCTATAGATTCAACAAATTTATCAGACTCCAGAAACTCATTAATCTCAGCACACACAGGACATGTATGCATATCATCACATAGGCATTCAAGAGTTGGGTCTGAATTATCAATAAGCTATCCAACAATTTCAATGTCTATATTCTTATCACATGCTACATTCATTGTTTCATCAGTCACACCATCACAGGTTAGTGAGGCATCATGTTGATTAGAATATGTGAGGGACTCACTAGACTCAATGAGAGCATTAATTTGAGAGCATCTATCATATATAGTGGGTCCAGCATACACACAATCAACAGAATCATTTAAATCATTTATATCATATGATCCAGATGGTATACTATCCCTAAACTCAGTAGATGTATCATCAATAGACTTATCAACCAATTCCACACTAGGAACAGAATGATCATTATATTCTAGGTCACCCCCACACTTATCTACTACCCTAGACTCAATAGATTCATTGTTAACAGATTCAGACATGAATTCATAACTACAATCACAGCTAGGAGTAGAAATTCCAAGTGCATCAGTACACAAGGGATCATGAACATCAATAAATGTGTCAATTTTGCTTAATGAGTTACCACAATCAATCAATTCAGGGGATTCAACAACAACTTCCTCATCATGCAATTCAGAATCAACTACATTATATGCATCAGTAGTCACAGTGCTATCAAGCAAACTAGATTCAGTTTCAACCAATTGCAAAGTATTAGAAGATGGAAGGATATTACCCGATGAATAGGACTCTTCCTCCTCTAAACATTCCCTTTTAATTTGCTCTTCAATTGATTCATTAGCGCTTGAAGTCGATTGATTCATTTGAAATCCTGAATCCGTCATGAGGTTATCTGCCATTTGCTGGTCTTGGAGTTGCAACCATTCAGTTCCCCGTTGGACCATTTGCTCTAATTGTTGGTTTTGAATAATACAAGCTTCCATTAGCTGCTCTTCCCAACTTGGTTCCCTTTGGACCTCTTGTTGCATATACCCCTCATGATAATTGTGAGTTTCATACTCTGGCTCTTGCCTATGGAGGGTGTGGTATGGCTCATAATTATAGTGGTAATTGGGGTGTACTCCATATGAATTGTGGTATGGTTGGTGGACTTGTTGGTATTGTTGTGCTTGCTGTTCTTGTCTTTGTTGTTCAAGAAGACCTTGAAGCATTGACATGGCTTTATCCAACTTATGAGAAATCCTATCATATACACCTTGATTAGAATAATAATATGGATCCATTTAAAGCAAAGAAAAATGAGAAATTCAATTAATTTCAATAAGAAAAATCACTAACAAATTATAACTAAAATTAATCCTAATTTAAGAAAATAAAATTCCAATGAAACTAAGACTTACTTAACTATCAAAAGCACTCCTAAACAGAGGTTAATAATGTAAAATAAACTAAAAAAAAATTAAAGAAATTAAATTCGGAAAATTTGAAAAATTCCAAAAAAATTCGAGAAAATACTAAAAAATTTGAAAAAGTGCCTTAAACGTTGGAATTTGGCCAAAAAAAATGGTGCACCAAATAGCTTAGCTATTACTTTTGCTCAAAACACCCAAAAACCTTGGAAAACAAAGTTTAAGAATTTTCTGGGCACTTTAAACAAAAATTTCAGCAAGCAGGACACTTGACGCGTAACACTGAAATTAGCCAATTTCAAGTTCAAAACAGAACAAAAATTAAACCAAAATAGAACAAAAATAGAGCTAAAACACTTAGAAAACTTTCTCAAACAATTGAGAATCCAATTCCCCGGCAACGGTGCCAAATTTTGAGTGGCTCGTCGTACAACCCTCCAAATAATACTAGGTTGATAAAATATGTAGCGAATGGCACAACCTAGGTCATCTCCCTTAGAATTGGTGTTCAATGTTTAATTGAGTTTTTCAAATATTAAAAGACTCTAAAAATTCCTAAACTAAGGGGGTTTTGATTTAATTAAACTAAGCAAAAACTAAATTGAATTAAAATTCCTAATTGCTATCTAATTGGGTGAATTATGGTCTTGTGACTAGCTTTGGATTCGTCCCTTGGTATCCACTATCCTTATCCTATTCTAATTGTAATTGATTCTGATCTAAGAGTTCCTAATCATGTTCATAACAATTAATCTTGGGTAACCACTCAAGATTCAAGAGATTAACTATCTAATGTTGAATTGAAACCTCACATCCAAATTAAATTGTCAATTCTTGTTTTTTAAAATCTTGAACACTCAATTTGATTGATTAACTAATTGATTAGCCTCTGAATCATCCTAAATATTTAATTAACCAACTAAACATTAAGGAATCTTCAAATTAAACAATTAAGCTCACTCATATATTTTATCGAACACCTTCGAAGCATACATGGGAAATTCAGATAATATTGGAATTAATCGGATCAATTAATTAATAAAAAGGTTCCTAATTAGTGTCTAACCAGCCACTAATTATAATTACACAAATTTCCTATCAAATACAACTTAACCAAGACAATAAATGAAAGAGAAAAAGTGTAGGAAAAATAAGGAAAGTCTTAGCCAAAATTCTGAATTATTCTTCCATGGATTCAAGCTTCTCCAAGGACTTTCTCCTAGCTAGCCTCAAGATGGAGATTAGAATTTCATGTGATGATGGAGATGGAATGGAGTGGAGTGGAGAGGGGATGTGCTGGACGAAGGAGTGGAATATGGCGTAGGATGGATGGATGCTTGAATGGTGTGCCCCCCTTGAACGAATGAATGGCTTGATATATATAGGCATGAGTTTCCGAAAATATAGAGACGTGGGATGGGTGGATTGTGAATGGATTAAGATATCTGAATGGATGAAGGAAGCGTGCAGACTTGTAGAGATGTGTGGAATAATGATTATGCCTGAGTTCCTTATTCTCACGTGATATACTTTATTTTCTCGTGCTTAGCCCTTTTCTTTTCGTGTGTATTATGCTTGGATCTAAACTCTTGCTTCCTTTAAACCCCACGTGCTCAGCTGCTTCTCTTCGTGTTTGCTCGTGCCTTCTGTGTTTCTGTTGCATGTTCTCCAGCTCTCTTCTTGTTGAAACTGCAGTTCAGCGTTTTATTTTCCACGTGATATGCTCAAGTGTTTCTGCATGTGTGTATAGGTGTGGGCCCTGCTGTTTATCTTATTATATTCTACATGTTCTTCTACTGTTTCTGCAGCTCTTCTTCACGTTAAAACTACAGCTCTTCTTCACGTTAATGTTCCACATGATTCCTTCTGCTGCTCCTTGCCCGTAGCTTCTTCATGTTGGCTTCCAGCGTTTGCCTTTGTTCTGCTCGAGTTCAGCTCGTTTGTATTTCATGTCCCAAGCAAGCTCTAATCCATCGTCTCCTCTGCTCATCCCAAGCTTCTCCTTTCCACGTAACCTTAGCTCATTATTTCAGCTTGTGCAAGCTTCTTCTTTCAGCTTGCTCAATGTTTGTTCTAGCCACGTTAAAACTCGTAGCTTTTCTTCCATACATTCTATGCGTTGCTTGCTTGCTGATTATGTCTTATTCTTCTCTCTAAAACCCATGGCTTTCTAATGTGTTTCTAGCCTTACCAAGCTGTAGGTTCTTCTTCATCCATTTGCTCAAGTTTGCTAACTTCCTACATGAAGCTTCTTTTTCTCTATTATGCTTTTAGTTCAAGCCTCCTTTCAACTTCTTTCCATCTCTTATTGCTCAATGCATTACTATTCATCCAGCTCCCCTCTTCACATTCTTATTTACATTGGTCTCCCTCACCACGTGGCTTCTCTCATTGAGTCATGCATATGTGTGATGATCATGTGACTTCATGTGAGTGTGTGGGTTCCATGGAAAAGTTCATTCAAGCTTTAATTCCCATTGAAATTCTTGAAGCTCTTGATATTGCACACTAACACACTTAAGGCCCATCTCTTTTCTTGCTTTTCTTCAATTTAATTTTCTATTCAAAACTCCAATTACATATTAAAATTCTTCACAAAGAAGTGAGAAAAATCAAATAGGAATATTCACAAAATTATTTAAGATAAATTTATGCATTAAAAACCAATAATTTGTAAATAAATTCCTAAATTGTAGAAAATGGCTATTAAAACAAAATTCCAATTAATTAGACTCCTAGAACCATATTTGGAACTAAAATGTCTAACTTAAGGAGAATAAAATGTATATAAATTATGCTTATCAACTACTTAGTTCTGATGCTTTAAGAAACCACCAACGCTTGAACATGCCTCAAATAAGCTTTAGATAAATGCAATGTGAGGGATGTGAGGGAAGACGTTACAAATAGACGGGTTAAGCGGCAAATTAGAGAAGTGAGATAATAACAATAATAATGTTATTAATAATAATAATAATTATTATTGTTATTTAAATTTTTAAAATTCATTTAAAAATACTTTTGATATTGCTAAATTCGTTTTTAAATTAAAAAGTATAATTTTTATTTAATTAATTAGTTATTTTGAAATAAATTTAGCATTATCTATCTAATCCTAAATTTTGGCAATAGATAATTAGGAAAGTAAGGAATTATTATAATTAATAATATTATTTAAAATGTTTTTATTGTTATTATTATTATTTGAAAATTTAAAATATGTTTAGAAACAGTTTTGATGTTGCTAAATTTGTTTTTAAATAAAAAATTATATCTTTTAATTAGTTAATTAGTTATTTTGAAATAGATTTAAATCATCCATCTAATTCTAAATTTTAGCAATAGATAATTCAAAAAGTAAGAGATTATTATTTATATATTATTTAAATTATTATTGTTATTATTATTATTTAAAAATTTAAAAAATGTTTAGAAATGGTTTTGATGTTGCTAAATTTGTTTCTAAATAAACAAGAAAAAGAATTTTAATTATTTTTTATTTTGAAATAGAATTAGCATCGCCCATCCATTGCTAAATTTTAGCAAGAGATATTGTTGTTGCTAATCTATTGGTAAATTTGCAATTTCATAAAAAAAGGAATGATTTCATGTTCCTTAGCTAATACCGTTGCTAAATGCTCATTTTAGAAATAGAATTGATCAGCATTGCTAATTTCTGATGCTAAAATGAAATTTTCTAGTAGTGAAGAAATTAACAATTTGATGTTGAATTGAAACCTCAACTCCACATCAAATCATTAATTCTTGTTATTAGGATCAACGAACACTAAATTTGAGTGATTAATCAATCAAATTAGCCTCTAAATTATCATCATAGGATATTCAATTAACCAATTAAATTCCAACGAGACCTCAAATTAGACATTTAAGCATATAATTTCTCACATGCATTTCATTAAAAACCTTGACTGCATTCATGAGAAATTGGAGGAGAATGAAAAATCTAGCACTTAATCCAATCTATTAATCATCAACTAATCTCTTAATTAGTGTCTAACTAGCCACTAATTATAAAACAGCACAAATTCTCAATCCAATACATCTTAACCAAGATAGTATAAGAAAAAGAAAAGTGTTAGAAAGAGAAGAAAATGAAATAGAAAGCTTAGCCCATCCCTTAACAACCTCCTTAGATTTAAGCTTCCATCCAAGGGTTGCATCCAAGCTAGCCACAATTATGGATTAGTACTTCATGGAGTGGAGAATAATGGACGGAAGAGCCACGGCAATGGAGTGAGTGAATGGAATGAGTTGGTGCGTGGATGATGCATGCATGATGGAATGAGATGCTACCCCTTGCCTACTGCCTGAGTCTCCTTCTTTTTCCATTAATGAATCACGTGATTTTCATGCTCCCTTTCTTATTTGCTCTCCTCTAGCTTCATTTATTCCTTCCCGTGTTCTACTCATTTCCTCCTTTTAATGATCACAAGTTTTGCTCACATGCTTTTCTTCTCCTTTTTTATTCACATTGCCCATGCCTTTTCTTAATCATTCTAATGTGTTCTCCCTATGTTAGCTCCTCCTAGCTTCTTTCCTTACATCCTGGACCCTTCAACCCATGGCAATCCACGTCAGACCCGAGCTTCATTTGTTCCATTGTTCACGTGTTCTGCAGCTCATGAGTTTTCCTTCTTGAAAAACCTGAGTGTGCAAATGTGTGTTCTGGATGTGCTTCTTATGTTTGTTCTATGTTTCTCCTCCTCGAAAAGCCCTTTCACTTGATGGTATTCCATGTTAGTTCCTTTCTTTAGTCTCATGGCTTGTTGCTGCCTACGTGTGTTTGTATGCTTTGCCAAACCCGAGACCTCTCTTGCATCAATTATTGCTCATGTTTGTGAGTGAATTAATGCTGCTACCTTCTCTCGTGTTCATGTATGAGTGAGCTATGTTTTATGCTGCTATTTTATTCTATGTGGAGCCACCCTACTTGTATGTGAGTGGAGCTAGAGGGACTCGTGTATCAATGTGCATGCATGTGTGTGTTAGTTATGTGGATGAAGGTGTAAGTGTTTGCTACGTGTTAGTGTGCTTGTGTGAGTATAAAAGGAAGCTGCACTTGGCTAAATAAAGATTGAAGGGCATACTATAATACCAAAATTGATTAAACTCCATAACCTCATATCTAAGCTTGATTTCACAAGGTTTTACACAATTCCAAAGGAAAAGGGAAAAAAATAATAGTATTTTCTTGCATTGCGTAGTACTTTAAAATTTTAAATTTTGTTTCATGGGTCTTGTGAACCTATCAATAACATTATTTACTCATACTCCATCTATACAATTCATACACATCATAAAATTATCCATGAACCACGGATTTGGAACTAAAAACCAAAAACTTGTAATTTACTAGCGGGTTAAGAATTCAGGTTTTTAGTACCAACTTTGGAAAATTATAATTAATTCTAGAAAAATAGAAATCAAAAAAATGATAGCTTTTTGAAAATATCTAGATGTCCACTATAGGTTAAAAATCATTTCAAGCTACAAAAGCCCAGTTGTATCATGATTGACATTAGAAACGCTCGAAAGGTCTGGCTACCTAGGTTTGCTATCATAGGTTACTGATATGAACTTCAAAACTTCAAAACTAATTCTAAAAAAATACAAACCCAACAAACCATTCCATTTTGGAAATATATTAATTTTAAATTAAAGGGAAAAATAATTCTAGACCAAAATAGAAGCAATACGGCCATAAAAACTAATGGAATAGTAACGGAGGTCTTACTGCATCCTTGATACTGATATAGAACTTCAAAAATTTGTTTCTCCCTCAATATAAATCCAAATGAGGTGCTCTTAAGTGATGCAAAAAGCTTATCATGTATAGTTTATGTCTGTAAAATTTCATAGCCATTGGACACCATTTGGCCCATGAATGACATAGCCAAAGATTTTGACCATTTGTATAGTATCTAGGCCAAATTTGTCAAAAATTGGTAACTTTGAAAATTCACCAAAAATTCTCTAGAGCTCCAAGTAATGTAAACTTTAGCTTTCCAAAAAGCTCTATATGATATCTATATGCATGCCAAGTTTCAGGCCAATAAGAGCTCATTTGGTCAAATCTTGATATAACTCATGAATATGGCAAATTTGGCACTAAATAAGGGTCAAAGTTGGTTCAAAGGGCTTCTTAATTTCTCTACCACCTCTTGGGCAAGTTTCAAAGTATAAACACAACATATACAAGCTTCCCAAATGGTCTAAACTACCATGCATCATAATCTCACTATGCCACATGCAAGAATACACAACTAAGAATGAGCTACCAAGTACCTAAAACACAATTTCTCATTGAATTAGTTCCAATTTTGGTTCATACACTACATATACATACTTTTATATTTGCTCACATGTTTATATCTCAAAAATAATATGTACATATACTACATCAAAACTATATAAATGTTAAAAGATAGTCCATTAAGCTCCTTGGCTTCCATCTTTAGCTTTATAAGTTCCACCTAGACACGATGAGATGAGAGAGGGAAGGGGGTGAGATTCAAAGAATCTCAATAGCTCAAATATCCTTTTCAAGCAAGAAAATAGGCATATATTCATGTCACAAGATACAATCATGTTATACACACCTTTAAAAAGTGTTACATTCACAATTTCCATGCCATAATAACACATCAAAACTAAGAACAAGTTCAAGGGACTTTTAGTCTAACCTCATCTCATTTTTGGGACTTTTGGATTAGCCTCACCCTTGGTCTAGGAACTTTTAACTTGGCCTCACTCATCCCATGAGACTTTTGGCCTTGTCTTATCCATTCCTAAGGACTTTTGGCTTCACCTCACTTATCATAAGGGACTTTTGGCACAACCTCATCTATAGAGCACAATTTCATAATCAAATGCCAATCAAGAAACATAATGGTACCATAGGAGTCAAATAATAGCATATGGCATTTCTTAAGATTCAAACACACATACATGCATCAAATGACATTCACAGAACCATATTGCATACAAGAAAAGGATGGAGAACTACCTTGGCAATTAAACACAATTCTTCCTTTTTCAATTCTCTTTTCCCTTCTTGGTCTCGCACCCACAAATAGATAGAGTTTGATTTCTTTGGCCTAGACACAATAAATAGCATCCAATCATACTCTTGAAGCAAGCCATGGCATCACATACGCATTAAAAAAACATACTTTAATCTATGGTTCCATTTTTGTTCCATAAAAGGCTTAATGAAGTAACTACCATAATTTGAGTTCTTAGCTCCATTTTCTTCTTATATCTAGGCCTCTTGGTTCCCTTTAGACTCCTTGAAGTCATCACAAATTCATTTCCAAGAGTCTAAATATAAGTTAATTATTATGGCTGCATTATGGAACCTATTGTCCCGACTCTCAATCTATGGCTTCTAAATTTTTTCTAAGGCTTCCTCTCATCTTTTTCCAATCACATATGGTCCCAAATCAAGCTTAGAACAAAGTAAAACACTCCCTGGCTACTCCTTCCTAGCTTAGCCGAAATAATGGAGGAAAAATGAGCCTATGAAGTTTCACATTTTTCCTTGATGGGAGAGACAATTGGGAGGCTTCCTAGGGGTCTTAGAAACTCAAAAAAGCATTTGCATAGGCTAGGGAATTCATGGATCAAAATAGAATTTACAAGGTGTTCAAGAACCCCTAACTTTCCTATTTTGAAATTCAATGGATTTCCTTCCACTTTCTTTGCATTTTCTAGATTCCCACAGTCTAAATCAATGGTTTCTTGCTAGTTCTAGGTCATAACTTCCTTACCCCTACAAGCTCTCCTCTTGGTCAAACTTCACTATCAAGAAGCAAGAAAGAAGAAAGCAACAAAGGTAGGTAAATTACCTTGAATTCCTCACCTCTTTAAGAGCCTCTTTCTTTGCTTTAGCCTTCTCTTTGAATCTCTAATCTTCCTCCTCTAAATCAAGGCCAAACAAACCTAAATGAACAACCAAAACCATAGGAATAAAGCTTGAGAGAAGGAGAACAACATTAAAGAAGGAGAAGCCATGAAATTCTTCCATTTTCCTACCTTTCTCCTTAATTTCTTCCATCTCTTTGGAGCCTCTTCTTGTGTGTCTGGGTTAGGCAAAGTTTCTCTCTATTTTGGATAGAACAAGTCAGTTAGGAGGAGACTAGAAATGGGACACCACTTTTGAAGAAGAATTAGGAAGGATTTGTTCATGAAAAATGACATTTATGTCCTGTGTTTTTTGCAATTTTGTTTTAGCTTGGTTTTAGCTCCTTTTTTAGAACTGTCTTTTCCATCATAAAATTTAGATCCTCAAACTTATAAAATAACTATGGAATCATTCAATTTGGGTTTAAAACATTCCTGAACAAACTAGTCAAATTTTAGGTCAACTGAAGTTAAAAAACATACACCAGAGGAGTTTTAACTGTCCCGAGGCTTTCTATGGTTTTCAAGCCTCTGAGAACCTTGGAAAGCTCAAATTTTCTATTTAAAAAGCCCTCCTATGAGTTTTTCAAAAGTTGCACATATTTGCAAAAATGCCACTATGCTTTTAGTAATTTTATTAAACTACTCCAACTCCAATTTCTGGGCAACTCAAGACTCAAAACCTCATTTTTCATTATTTAAAATTTTATTCTAATTTTATTTGGCCTTAAATCTTTCATCTCAAGGGACTTGCTTTTATATAGACTCAATTCTTATGTTTAACGAAAAACCAGATGTTACACCTACATGTATGTGTGAGCTTATGGAGTGAGCTACTTACATGCATGTGTCAACAAGGATGAAGCTACTGCATGTGGGTGATTGTGAATAAAGCAAGTTACGTGGAAGTATGTGAGTTTATGAATGAAATTTTGACTTCATGGATTTGAGTATATGTGTGTGGGCCAGATGTGAAGTGCTTCCACATGAGTATGAAAAGTTGTTTTGTAAGAGAGAGGCTGTGCCATTCAAGGTGTATGATTCACGTGTGCTACACATGCTTTCTCTTGTAATTCCCATGTTGATTCAAGCTTTCCATTCTCCAATTTTTAACCCCATTTAAACTCTAATTACTCATTAAAAATCAGCACAAATAATAAGAATTATTAATAGGAAAAATTCACAAAATTATTTAAAGAAATTAATACGTTAAAACCCAATAATTTTGCAAAATAATTCCTAAAGTGCAAAATAGCTAACCAAATAAAATACTTTCTAATTAGATCCATTAAGCCATAATTCATCATCAAAATGCCTAAATTAGGAGAAGTAATACACATAAAAATAGCAATCATCAAATTCCCCCACGTTTAACCTTTGCACTCCTAGGTAAAACTTAGAATCTAAAGAAAGGCTAATGGAATGGCAAGGGGAGAATGAAAATGAAAAAGAAAGCGTAAAATCACAAGATAAAGAATGATCCAAACTCTTCAACACTTCAACAATCAAAGTTAATGTCACTTGCATCAAGAAAGAAAATTCTATGGCAATTTCATTTGAAAAGAATGAATTAAAATGTATAGCCCCTCACATGGGATAAGTGTTTATTTTCAACTCTCAAGTATTTAAGGGCAATGTGTATCACTCAAATTCCACCTATCAAAAGCTCACTACCATAAGCTTGTCCAACTTCTAAATCTCCACCACCTATGCCAAATGCAAGGCACAAATCAACAGGACTTTATTCAAAGTTGTAGTGGGGCTAGGGGATGAAATGAATGGGTATACAAAAATAAGGAAAAACAACCAATAGATACCTTAGAACCTTAAAAGCAATAAAAGGAATTTATGATAGGGAAAAATGTGTGCAATTTAAGGTCTTATTTCTAACTAGTAAAGTAACTACAAACTCAACTTAAAACACTTCCTTCTTTTGATTTTCATTCTTTTTCTTTCATATATATTTCTTTTCTTTCTTTTTATTTTCTCTCTTCAGACTTTTTCTCACTTTTTTTTACTATATAAATTTGATAAGCATGATTTATATATATTTTATTCTCCTTATCTTAAGCATTTTAGTGTCTAAACATGGCTTTAGGGGTTCAATTATATAAGATTTCATTTTAATAGCCATTTCTGCACTCAATGAATTTATTTACAAAATTCTTGAATTTTATTGCATAATTCTCCTTTAAGTAATTTTGTGAATTTTTCTTATTTTTGTGTGTAGATTTTTTAATTGGCAATTGGAGCTTGAATAAGAGGTTAGTTTAGGAAGAGGTAGCATGCATAGGTTTTTTGTTTTTCCAACGTGTTGGCATTGTTGCAGCTCATTTCATGGTTTTCACACACTCTATATGATTAAAAGAAGCACATGGAAGCAGGGAAGGAAGGAGAGCTATGAGTGAAGGGAAGAACAACCACATGCACAGCAACACATCCTTACATCACAAGAAGCAAAACAACACAAGCCACATACTAACACACACATGCAAGCTATGGGTAAGTAACTACATGAAGCAGGGTTGTAGACAAAAGCAAGCAAGCAACTTAGCTGAAACAAGAAGCCATGGCCACCTGAAGAATAAAGAGAAGAACACACTAGTAGCAGAGCATAGAAGCCACAGGTTTGGAGAGTTGAAGATTCAGAACCATGTGAGAAGGAAGGCTACGGGTAAAGTAAGAAGCTCATGGAGCATAATAGAGAAGAAACACGTAAAGCAGCTTAAGAGCACAAATGAAAACCACGTGAACAGTAAGAAGATGAAGCATGGAAGAGAGAAACATGTGGGAAGTAAATGAAGAAGCTCATGTGGAGACAAGTGCAGAAATGCATTTGGCTGAGAAGAAAATGAAAAAGAACCACGTGATTACAAGAGCACTGAAGCTACAAGCTGTGCGTGGAGAACAACACTGAGCAGGATGAAAGGAAGCAACAGGTTGTGTATGTGAATAGTATAATAATGAAGAAGCTGGAGTAGAATGAAGGAGAAACGTGAAGAATATGAAGAAGAGACACACACGAATGCTGAACTATACGTTGAATAAAAAGAGAACCAGCTGAGCAGAGCTAATGTGGAAGCTGCATGAGACATAAGAAGCACGTGGTAAATGAGTTGAACAAGCACAAGCTGGGCATGGTAAGCTATAGGTTCTAGGAGCTGCAAGCTAACACGAACAGGGAGCACATTATCCAGAACTACATCAACAAGAAGAAGCTACATCTGGATTTGAAGAAAGCAAGAAGCTATGGGCAGCTAACATCCAGAAGCTTACATAAGCTGGAGCAATTGAACTTGAGTAGAATGTGATGAAAGCTCGAGCTATTGGTTGTAGAAGCATGAGCAAATTTTAAAGGAGTACGTGGCAAGGGAGATAAGAACCACATGAGAAAAAAATTAAATGGAGTAGCATATGTGATTAAAGAACATGCATGTAGTTATGAACAATGAGAAGGGATGAAGAGAGCATGTGAATGATTAATGAAACACGAGAGGGAAGGATCCATTCCATCATCATTCATTCCATTCAGCGTCCAAACCATCCACCACGCCGTATTCCTCTCCATGCCATTTTCATCCACTTCCTCCATCTCCTTCCATTCAAATGAAGCTCTAATTCACCTTGTGATTAGCTTGGAAGGCTCTTGAGTTGAAGCTTGAATCTAAGGATTAGAATCAGAATGTTAGGCTAAGATTTCATTTTATTTTCTTCTCTCTCTATATCAGTTTTAATTGTTTTATTTGCTTGGTCAAGCTTGTAAATGATTGAGGTTAATGTAGTTTATGATTGATGACTAGTTAGATATTGATTAGGAGAATTTTGAATGATTAATTGCATGAATTAAGTGCTGGATTTTAATTTTCCTACCATTTTCCAAGTGTGCAATCAAGGTGTTTGATAAAATGCTTATGAGAATTAGTGTGCTTAATTGTTTGATTTGAGGATTCCTTTGAGTTTGATTAGTTAATTAAACATCCTATGATATTAATTTAGAGACTAATTGATCAATTAATCACTCATTTAAGTATTCAAAGATCTTAATCACAAGAATTAGTAATTTAATGGGAGTTAAGGTCTCAATTACATCAAATTGCTAGTCTTTTGAATCTTGAATGGTAATTCAAGATCATTTGCCAATGAACACAAATAGGGACTCTTAAGCTAGAATTAATCACAAATGGATTAGGATAAGGATAGTAGATACCAAGGGATGAATCTAAAGCTAGTCACAAGTTTATCATTCACCTCATTGTTCATGTAATTAGGAATTTAGGAACTTTATTTCAATTTCATTTTACTTAGTTTAATTAGATAAAAAATCCCCCTTAGTTAGAAAATTTTTAGAGTCTTTTATATACTTAGAAAACCCAATTAAACATTGAACTCCAATTCTAAAGGAAATGACCTAAGTTGTGCCACTAGCTATATATAATTTTCAACCTAGTTTATTTTGAGGGTTGCGCGACGAGCCTCTCAAAATTTGGCGCCGTTGCTAGGGAATTGGATTCTCAATTGGTTGAGAAAGTTTTCTAAGTATTTGAACTCTGTTTTAGCTCTGTTTTGGTTTGATTTTTGTTCTATTTTGAACTTGGAATTGGGTAATTTCGGTGTTACGTATCAACTTGTCTGCTTGCTGGAATTTTTGTTTGAAGTACCCAGAAAATTCTCAAACTTCGTTTTCTAAGGTTTTTGGATATTTTGAGCAAAAGTAATGAAATGGCTATTTGGTGCACCATTTTTTGGCCAAATTCCATTGTTTAAGGCACTTTTTCTAATTTTTTAGTATTTTCTCAAATTTTTTAGCAATTTTTCAATTTTTCAGGATTTAATTTCTTTATTTTTTGTGAGTTTATTTTATGCGATTAACCTCTGTTTTGGAGTGTTTTTTATTGTTAGGAAGTTCTTATCTCCATTTGAATTTTATTTTCTTAATTTGGAGTTAATTTTAGTTATAGTTTGTTTGTGATTTGTCTTGTGCTTAAATTGATTGAACCTCTCATATTCTTGGCATTAAATGGATCCATATTATTGTTATTCTAATCAAGGTGTTTATAATTCTTGTGCAAATGATGGGATCCTCAGGCAGTTGGATGATTTCAAGACAAATGCTTCAAGGCCTTCTTGAACGACAAAGACAAGAACAACAAGCACAACAATATCAACAAGTCCAACAACCATGCTACCAACCACACCATCATTCTTATAAAGTTCACCCCAGTTACATTGAGTCTTATCACTACCACTCTTATGAGTCACTCAAATCACCACCATCATTATGAGCCATACCACAACTTCCATATGCAAGAACTAGAGTATCATCCTTACAATTATTATAAGGGATACATGCAACAAAAGGTCCAGAGAGAACCAAGTTGGGAAGAGAGGATGATGCAGCAATTGGAAGCCTTTGATCTTCGAATCCAACAAAGGGATGCCTACAATCTTTAGTTCAAACAAGAAATTGAATAGTTGCATCATGAAAACCAACAAAGGTTTGGCAACCTCATGAAGACTTTGGGAATTCAAACGAATCAACCAACTTTAAGTGCTACTGAATTGATTGAAGAGAAAATTAGAAGGGAATGTATAGAGGAGGAAGAGTCCTATTCACTGAGTAATATCCTTCCATCTTCTAATACTTTATAATTTGTTGGAACTAAATCTAGTTTGCTTGATAACACTATGACTATTGATGCATATAATATTGTTGATTCTGAATTGCATGATGATGATGTTAATGAGGAAATTGTTGTTGAATCTCCTAATTTGATTGATTGTGGTAACTCATTAAGCAAAACTGATATATTTGTTAATGTTAATGAACCCTTTTGTACTGATGCACTTAGTATGTTTACACCTAGCTGTGACCATAGTGATGAATTCATGTTTGAACCAATTGATGAATCTATTAAGTCTAGGGTAGTAGATAAGTGTGGGGCTAACTTAAAATGTGATGACATGATTGCTGAAATAGTAGATGTAGCATGTAAAAAGGACATGGATATTACAATGGTTGATAAGTCTATTGTTGATGCATTTTCTGAGCTTAAGGATAGTATGCTATCTGGACCATGTGACATAGCTGATTTGAATGATTCTCTTGATTGTGTATGTGCTGGATCCACTATATGTGATCGATGTTCTCACATTAATGCTTTCATTGAGACTAGTGAGTTCCTCACATATTCTGATCATGATGATTCTGCTAAGCCCATGGATTCCTATATTTGCACTAAATTAGTTAATAAGATTGATTCTACTGATCATACTAGTATTGATGGGGGCATGCATAGTGATACTGCTGATGTTGAAAATCCTATTGATGCTTGTGCTATTATTGATACTAGTGAGAGACTGGATCTTGTTGTTGATCATTGTTTAAGATTTTATGAGCCTACTGATGTCTTTTTGACCAGGGAAGATACTGCTTTTCCTGTTGAGAGTCCTGAATAGATTCTTGAAAGTTGTTAAGCTAATTCCCAACAAGCTATAGACTCTCCCAGTTGAGAAGAAGCAACTATTAGATACCTTGAAGGACTCCAACTCAAAAGATTGTGAGAAGTTGTAATTAGATTTTTTTGTTGATGCAGTGACTCTTACTGATAAGAGTCCAGTAGATTTTATTGGCTTTGATAGATATTTAGAGAGTCTAGAGTCTAGTGTTTTTAAATTTGATTATAAATTTTCTTTCTTTAGTTTTAAATGTCCTAAATTTGATTTTTCTTCTTTTCTTGTTCCTGAAAATGCTGAATATGACTTTCCATGACTACTGATGGTTGAGGAAGTCCATGAATCATCCCTGCATGATCAATCAAAATGCTTTAAAGTAGTGAGACTTAAACTTCTTGATTTAAGAAGAAATAAAGTTGTTTTAATTTTGTTTTTTAATACATATGATTAGTTAGTCTTTTATAGAGTTTTTTTTAGTTTAGGATGTAGTTTTCTTTGTCTTTTCTACATTACAGTTCATTTTGTTTTTGTTTTGTAGGTAATAAAAGGTTGCTAACCAGCTACAAAGGAATTTAAGCCACCCTTGAAATCTTAAATTCAAGCTCATCCGGTTGTATACTCTCCTTTCACTCTCTTTATATTGTGTCGTTTATCTATTGACTAGATATTGTGCTAACATTGAGGACAATGCAATATTTAAGTGTGGGGGTGAGAGTCATTTCATTCCATCCATTTTTTCCTTGTTTTGAAAGAAAAAAAATTTGAAAATTTTTAAGAAAAATTTTGAAAAATAGTGTGATTTTTTTTTTCAGTTTTTCTATGAAATTTGTAAGTTAAGATAACTATAGCTTGGATTCACTTAGACATGATAAGTAATGAATTTTGTGTCTTGATTCAAGTGAAGTGGCAATGAATTTGATTTCAATGAATTATTTGATAGCCATTAGCTGGTGAGGATTTGAGCCTTAATGGTTTGATTCTAGTGTGTATTCACCTATCTCTACTTTCACTCTAGAACTTGTCCTGATTCTTTGTTGAGACCACATTTGCGTTTGCATGCATGAAAATGATAAGGCATTCATTTCTTTTATAGCTAGTGAGCTAAAAAGCTAACCATACATACATTTTATCCATTATGTAGCCACTTTGAACTTGATTTTATTTTCTTATTAGCCTATAGCCATTTAAAATGTTTTTCCACCTTGTTTTAAGATGCCTTAGGGATTCTAAGGAGCGTTACATCCAACTAGGATGAGAATATGTGTCTTACATCCATTTAGGCCATGGTTATGAAAAGTTGAGGCAATTGTCTTGAAAAAAAATGGAAAGAAAAGAAAAGATGGAAAAACAAAAGAAAAGCAATGAAAAGAAAAAAAAAAAAGAGGAAAAGCAATTGAAAATCAAAAGAAAGAAGTCTTTTGAATTGAGTTTATAGTTGCCTATACTTGTGGGAATTAAGGCCTTGAATGCACATTCTTCCTTATCCTATGTCTCATTTTATTGCTCTTGAGGTCCTAAGGTGTTCTATTTGTTATTTGTTTTCCCCTTGTTTTTTTTATATCCATTCATTTCTCTCCCTAGCCCCACTACAACCTTGAATAAAGTCCTATTGATTTGTTTTTTGCACTTGGCATAGGTGGTGGAGATTTAGAAGCTTGACAAGCCTATGGCAGTGAACTTGGATAAGTGGAACTTGAGTGATCCACATTGCCATAAACACTTGAAAGTTGAGAATAAACACTAACCTATGTGAGGGGCTATGTATTTCAATACATTCTTTTCAATTGAAATTGCCATGGATCTTATTTCTTGATGCAAGTGAAAGTATCTTTGATTGTTGAAGCGATGAAAAGTCTTGATCAGTCTCTAACTTATGATTTCTACACTTTCCTTTTTCATTTCCATTCTCCATTGGTCATTCTACTAGCCTATCTTTGGATTTTGAGTTTTGCCCAGGAGTGCAAAGGTTTAAGTGTCGAAGAATTTAATAAGCATGATTTATATATATTTTATTTTCCTTATCTTAAACATTTTAGTGTCCAAATATGGCTTTAGGGGTTCAATTATATAAGATTTCATTTTAATAGCCATTTCTGCACTCAATGAATTTATTTACAAAATTCATGAATTTTATTGCATAATTCTCTTTTAAGTAATTTTGTGAATTTTTCTTACTTAATTTTTCCTATTTTTGTGTGTAGATTGTTCAATTGGCAATTGGAGCTTGAATAAGAGGTTAGTTTGGAGAAGAGGTAGCATGCATGGGTTCTTTGTTTTTCCAACATGTTGGCATTGTTGCAGCTCATTCCATGGTTTTCACACACTCTACATGATTAAAAGAAGCATATGGAAGCAGGGAAGGAAGGAGAGCTATGAATGAAGGGAAGAACAACCACATACACAACAACACATCCTCACGTCATAAGAAGCAACACAACTTAAGCCACGTACTAACACACACATGCAAGCTATGGGTAAGTAGCTGCATGAAGCAGGGTTGTAGACAAAAGCAAGCAAGCAACTTAGCTGAAACAAGAAGCTATGGCCACCTAAAGAATGAAGAGAAGAATACACCAGCAGCAGAGTATAGAAGCCACGGGTTTGAAGAGCTAAAGATTCAGAACCACATGAGAAGGAAGGCTACAGGCAAAGTAAGAAGCTCGTGGAGCATAATAGAGAAGAAACATGTATAGCAGCTAAAGAGCACGAATGAAAACCACGTGAATAGTAAGAAGATGAAGCATGGAAGAGAGAAACATGTGGAAAGTAAATGAAGAAGCTCACGTGGAGACAAGTGCAGAAATGTGTTTGGCTGAGAAGAAGATGAAAAAGAACCACGTGATTACAGGAGCACTGAAGCTACAAGTTGTGCGTGGAGAACAACACTGAGCAGAATGAAAGGAAGTAATGGGTTGTGCATGTGAACAGTATAACGATGAAGAAGCTGGAGTTGAATGTAGGAAAAATGTGAAGAATATGAAGAAGAGACACACATGAATGCAAACTATATGTTGAATGAGAAGAGAACCAGCTGAGTAGAGCTAATATGGAAGCTGCATAAGACATAATAAGCACGTGGTAAACAAGTTGAACAAGCACGAGTTGGGCATGGTAAGCTATGGGTTCTGAGAGCTACAAGCTAACACGAACAGGGAGCATGTTATCTAGAACTACATCAACAAGAAGAAGCTATGTCTGGATTTGAAGAAAGTAAGAAGCTACAGGCAGCTAACGTTCAGAAGCTTGCATGAGTTGGAGGAATTAAACTCGGGCAAAATGTGATGAAAGCTCGAGCTACTGGTTGTAGAAGCATGAGCAAATTTTAAAGGAGTACGTGGCAAGGGAGATGAGAACCATATGAGAAAAAATTAAATGGAGTAGCATATGTGATTAAAGAACATGCATGTAGCTACGGGCAATGAGAAGGGATGAAGAGAGCACGTGATGAAACACGTGAAGGAAGGATCCATTCCATTGTCATTCATTCCATTCAGCGTCCAGACCATCCACCACGCCATATTCCTGTCGATGCCATTTTCATCCACTTCCTCCATCTCCTTCCATTCAAATGAAGCTCTAATTCACTTTGTGATTAGCTTGGAAGGCTCTTGAGTTAAAGCTTGAATCCAAGGATTAGAATCAAAATTTTGGGCTAAGATTTCATTTTATTTTCTTCTCTCTATATATCAATTTTAATTGTTTTATTTGCTTGGTCAAGCTTGTAAATGATTGAGGTTAATGTAGTTTATGATTGATGGCTAGTTAGACATTGATTAGGAGAATTTTGAATGATTAATTGCATGAATTAAGTATTGGATTTTCATTTTCCTACCATTTTCCAAGTGTGCAATCAAGGTGTTTGATAAAATGCTTATGAGAATTAGTGTGCTTAATTGTTTAATTTAAGGATTCCTTGGAGTTTGATTAGTTAATTAAACATCCTAGGGTGTTAATTTAGAGACTAATTGATCAATTAATCACTTATTTAAGTGTTCAAAGATCTTAATCACAAGAATTAATAATTTAATAGGAGTTGAGGTCTCAATTAGCATCAAATTGCTAGTTTCTTGAATCTTGAATGGTTATTCAAGATTTGCCAATGAACATGAATAGGGACTAAACTAGAATTAATCACAAATGGATTAGGATAAGGATAGTGGATACTAAGGGACGAATCCAAAACTAGTCACACGTCTTCTTTCACCTTATTAGTTCATGCAATTAGGAATTTAGGAACTTTATTTCAATTTCATTTTACTTAGTTTAATTAGATAAAAAATCCTCCTTAGTTAGGAAATTTTTAAAGTCTTTCATACACTTAGAAAACTTAATTAAACATTAAACTCCAATTCTAAGGAAGATGACCTAGGTTGTACCACTAGCTATATATAATTTTCAACCTAGTTTATTTTGAGGGTTGCACGACCAGCCTCTTAACATTTCCTTAACAAAAAGCATCATTTTTTTCAACATTTTTCCAAACTATGTACATTCTAAAGAGAATAAACTAAATGGCCTAAAATTGATGTGGGAATGCACATCCATCCAACTTTCAAGATATAATGCTCTTAAAATCCTTGAAGCATCTTCAAACAATGTGGGCAAAATATTTTCCACTTTTCATGGCTATGGGTTCAATCAAGAAAATAACACAAAGTCCAAAATAGCTAAATAATGGATAAAATGCATGTAAAGGTTAGCTTTTTGGCTAAGTAACTGTAAAAGAAAGGAATGCCTTATCATTTTCATGCACACAAATATAAATTTGGTCTCAACAAAGAATCAAGACAAGTTTTAGAGTGAAAGCAAAGATAGGTTTGGTGAGCTATATCACTTTTTATCAAAATGAGCTCTTCTTGGTTTGAAATTTGGCATGCATCTAGAGCTTATTAAGAGATTTTTAGGAAGTTAAAGTGGATATTATTTGGAGATCTATGGAATATTTGGAAATTTTTTGAAGTTGGAAAAATTTTCTGGTTTGGCCATTGGCATTGTTCATATAGTCTAAAAATTTTTCTCTATCATTCATAGGGCAAATGATGTCCAATGGCCACGAAAGTTTAGAAGAAGAAACTAGACCTTCCAGTGACTTGTTCTAATTGGCAGCACCTCATTTGGATGTCTAGAGAGGGAGATATCATTTTTTGAAGTTTCTATCTAATATTAGATGCCAATCAGACCCATGGTACTATTTGATTAAATTTTAGGGCCTGAATGCTCTTATATGGTATAAAATATTTTTCCCCACTAGCTAACATATGTAGCTTTCCATATTGGTATCATTTACATGGATTGGATTTTTGTGGAATTAATTGGACATTTGTGAAATTTATGATAGTAAACTATATCAGTATTAGAGGTTAGTCAGACCTTTGTGGCTATTTCATTGTCAAATGTGGTCCAGATGGGAATTTTGTGGTTGGAACTTATTATTAGTGTAAATTTAACATCTAGATCTTTCCAAAAATCTATGGCTTGTGTGATTTTGATTTTTATTCATTTAGTTATGATTTTTCAAAATTGCCCCTGAAATCTACTATATGCTGCCCGCGAGCTTAAGTCTAAATTTGGGGTTTTTGACTTGGAAACCATGTATTGCTTGATATTTTGAGTTGATGATGATTTGTTCTGATGATAAATGATTAGAGAATATTGTTGGATAATGCATAGGACCCATGTAACATGAATTAAAGAAATTTACCCTGACACAACGCAATAAAAGTGTATTATTTTCATACTTTTCCTTACTTTTGTCTTGTAAATATGCACCAATTGCCCAAAATGGAAGAGTATGATAATAGAAATATAAGGTATTACATTTATTGGTATTAAAGTAAAGGTTCAGGCACTTTTGCTCAATAGTTGTCTCTTAAATAGTGTGTTTGGGTTGTTTTCGAGTGGAATATCTGTATATGGGTGCTTGAATTGTATTTGTGGGCTAAGGTTATGACTCTTTTTCAATGAAAATGGTCAAGACGAGAAGAGGTAGAGGCAGGGGCAGGCCAATTATAGGCTCAGAGGTTGAATCCAAGGACCCTTTGCGAGCTGTCATGGAACAGCTCAATAGAATTGAGGATGTTATGACCCAGTAGCAACGAATTATGCAACAACAGCATGAGATGATTATGCAGTTGTAGGAATCCCTGGCTAGATAGGGGGAAGCTAGGTGAGAGGCCCCTCCACCTCAGTCTCAGCCTTTTACTGCGGGTACTCCACAGTCGTCCACCTCAGTGCTTCACCCCCACCTCCCCAGAAGCCAGCTCAGTCTCCACCATCCATCAAGAAACAATTGAATCAATTTAGAAAGAACAACCTACCAATGTTTGACGAGGAATTGGATGCGGACAAAGAGGAGGCCTGGGTGATGGGGATTGAGAAAATTTTCATAATGATGGATTGCAACTCTGAGTAAAAAGCTCTGTTAACCACCTTGATACTACATAAAGAAGCTGACAAGTAATGGTGCAGTACGAAGTCTCAAATAGAGATTAGAAATTTGTATATTACCTAGGAGAACTTCCTGGTACAATTTTATGAGAAGTATTTCCTTAGTTCTGTAAGAAAACAGAAAAAGGTGTAATTTATGGGGCTAAAGCAGACCGATGATATGATAATAGATTAGTACATAGCCAAATTCATAGAGTTGTCTCGGTATTCTTCTTACCTTCAGAGATATGATGATGAGCCCTAGAGGTGCAAGCAATTTGAGATCTGGCTAAAGTCCCTAATCAGAGATAGAGAAACTCCACATAGGGTCTGGAACTTCAATGCCCTTGTGGAGATCAGCAGAGTGATCGAGAATAATTTGAGAGAGATTGTACCTGTTGCTATAGTATCTGGTTAGAGAGGCACTTCAGAATCAAAGAGACCAAGACTAAAGGAAGGAGCTAGCTCTGCACTTATTAGCAAAAAGAAGAGCAAGGTGCAGTAGAGCAGGAGGCCACCTAAAGGAAAGAAGGTACAGCCCCTAAGGACTTAGTCATCCACAAAGCAGTCTACAGTGACTTGTTTTAAGTGTTGGAAGTTGGGGCATATAGCCAAGAATTGCCCCCAAACAGATGCACTGCCTCCTAGGCAACAGACCCAAGATAGGGTGTTCGCCCTTTCTCAGCAGAAGGCTAGTGCGTCTCCCAGTCTGATTTAAGGTACACTTATAGTGAACAATTTTCTTGTGATTGCTATGTTTAATTTAGGTGCTAGTCACTCGTTTATATTTTATAACTGTGTAAGACATTTGGGTCTGGCTATTAGTACTTTACCATTTGATTTGTCGATCAATACAACCCACTGGAGGCTATGTGATTACTTTCCATGCTTGCTTGAATGTCACTATACAGTTTAATAATTGTTACACTACCATTGATTTGATCTGTATGCCATTCCGTGATATTGATTTGATTATTGGCATAAACTTGATGACTGCTAATAATGCCATTCTTGATTGTGAACACCACACCATATTTGTACCTACATGTGAGACCATACCTAGGATATAGGCCAAGTTATTCTTTACGACTACTGCCCAAGCTGAGAGATACTTAGAACATGGATGTCAGGGGTTCCTAATCTTTTTCTTTATTCAGGCTGAAGTAGAAGAAGGGATAGATGAGATCCCGATAGTTAGGGAATTCTCAGAGGTTTTCCCTAAGAATTTTGACTTTAGTAGCTTACCCCCTGAGAGAGAGATAGAGTTCCCCATAGATATAGTACCTAGGGTAGGACTGGTGTCCAAGGCTCCCTACAGGATAGCTCCCACCAAGCTTCTTGAGCTAAAAGCAAATAGAGGAGTTATTAGAGAAAGGGTCTATCCGCCTTAGTGTTTCACCCTGGGGAGTTCCAGTGTTATTTATGAAAAAAAATATGGTAACTTGAGACTATGTATAGATTATAGAGAATTGAATAAAGTTACTATTAAGAATAAATATTCTCTCCCTAGAATAGATGATTTGTTAGATCAGTTAGCTGGGGCATCTGTATTCTCTAAAATAGACCTTAGATCTGGGTATCATTAACTGAGAGTAAGAACTGAAGACATTCTAAAGATGGCCTTCAGAACTAGATATGGGTATTATGAGTTCCTTGTGATGCCATTCGAGTTAACGAATGTGCCTGCGGTGTTTATAGATTATATAAATAAGGTATTTAGACCATATCAGGATAAATTTGTTATAGTCTTTATTGATGACATCTTAGTGTACTTTAGGTCTTTTGAAGAGCATGAGAGGCATCTGAGATTAGTCTTATAGACTCTGAGAAGTAAGAGATTGTATGCCAAACTGAGTAAATGTGAGTTCTGGCTGACCGAGGTGAAATTCTTAGGTCATGTAATCTCACAAGACGAGGTCGCGATAGATCCCTATAAAGTTGAGGCTGTGTTATAATGGGATAAGCCTAGGATGATCACCAAGGTTAGGAGTTTCCTTGGTTTGGCAGGATATTACAAATGATTTATTTAAGACTTTTCTCAGATAGCCTTGCCACTCACGAGGTTGACTCAGAAAGATATACCTTTCGTATGGGATGATTGATGATTGCTAATTTTCATATATTTTTTCCTTTCTAATTAGGCATTTTGATGATAAATTTTGGCTTAAAAAGATTTTAATTGGAAGGTGCATTCTAGTAATTGATTTACAAAATTTTGGAATATTAGTGCATAAATCCTTTTCAATGAATTTGGTGAATATTTCCTACTTCGTCTCTTCCATTCTTTTGTGCAGAACATGACAATAGGGCAGCTCACCTTTCATACACTTATCCAACTTAGCACAGGTTCCCTGTTCACTTACAGACATGTAGCTTACATGCTCACTCCACTCTCGGGTCTAGCTAACAAATACACACACATATGCACTCACTCACGAAGCTACACATATAGGTTTCTAGTTTGTGGGGTTCTACACATCATTCATGTGGAAGCTACTACTAGGGCACACACACACGTATAGAACCATGGATCAGCCATCTTGATGCACCCACATGCATATGCTTTCATCTACATGCAGCCTACACACTTACATGAAGTCATGTTACCATCACACACATGCAAAATAGTAAAGCAGCTTCATTCATCCACATTACTAGCTCACAACATAACCACACTTCCACATAGGTTCTTCCACATAGCACCAGTCCATACTCTTCACATGTTCACATGAAGAAAGAGCCACGAGTTAGATTAGAAAAAGCTAAAGCAACAAGTTTAGTTAGGAGATAAAGCAAGTTGTAACATAAGCTGTAGGTCAATGTGGGAGAAAAAGAAACACGTAGAAGGTGCATTATAAAGCTACGGGCTGCAGCAAAAACAAGCAAGCAACATGATAAAGAGGAAGCATGCATTAGTTGACATGTTTGTTATGGGCTGAATAGAACATGGAAGAAGAAAGGGAGCTAACTATGCAAAACATGTTATTGTGATGAAGAAAACACATGAGTTTTAGTGAGGAGAGGTAGAACATGTTTGAAGAAGCATGTGGGAAGAAGGAACAAAGAACCATGGGCAGCAGGCAAAAGCATATGGAGAAGGAAGTTCAAAACAGGGCTCACTCACACATCGATTCGAGAAGAAGCATGAGCTGGAGCTTAAAGAGGAATTCATGTGACACTTAAAAGACACACACATGCATGTTCTGATGTAGAGAAGAAGAGAAGAGGCTGAAGCTATTACATGTAGTCACGGGTTTGTTGAAACAGAGGGAAGCTAACGTAGGAAACTCGTGGCAAGGGAGAAATGATGAAGACGTAGCTAGAGTAGCCACATGGGAATGAATAAAGTTGAATCAGGAGGAAGAAAAGCCATATGGGAGGATTAACAAAAATGCAGTAGCTACGGGCTCCATCACACATGAATAGTAGCACGTGAAGAGCAAAATGGGAAGGGATATGGGTAAGTTATAAAGCCACGTAATTCATTTATTAAGAATGAAGCTATGAGTTTATGGATGAAAGGCATCATAACACATCAGTTAATGAGTTAAAATCAAGCATGAGCAGCACGTGATAGAAAGACCAACATGAATAATGACGCAATGAAAAAGGTAGACAAAAGAGAACGTGAAAAAGAATAACACAAGGGCGAGCTGGGGGGAATTGAATGCAAAAATAGGACAGGAAAGATGTTGTGAGCTCTAGTACGTGGGCAAGAAGGTATTTCTACAATCATCCTCTCCACATGGCTCATCCTTCCATCAAAATTCCTCCATCCATCTCATCCATGGTTGGTTGAAATCTCCTTGGTTGCTAGCTGAAGAGTAGACCTTCCAAGATGTAAATTTGAGCTTCAATTTGCCTCTCCAATTGGATAAAAATCTCTTTGCTCAATCTTTTAATTTCAGCATTATTTCCCTTATTAATTAAACTAGGTTTAGCTTATTAATTTAGGAATTTAATTGCTAAAAATTACTGGATTGATTTGATTTATGGATTGAGTGTAATTTGATATTTGGATATTAATTTTGATCTCTACATGTTTGTGGAAAATCCAGACTTAGTGGCTATGCAATTTGCTCTTAATTTCCTCTTGATTATAAGCCGATAGATGTAATGGTTGTTGAATTAAGTGGCTGGAATTTTTGTGCAATTGATGTGCTTGAGGAATTCATTAATCTAATTGGTTAATTAGTATTTTAAGTGGATTGTGCAGTAGATTTTTATGAGCATTTAGGATTGGAATTAATGTGTTCTTGTTCCTAACTCAATTGATTAATTCTTCAAGGTTTCTTGTGGTTGCAAAATCCTTGAATTATTGGTGAATTGAGTCTTGAATGGTAATTCAAGAGTTCTTATGGAGAATACACTAATGAGCAAGAGTTTAAATCCAATTTTAGTACATTAAAAAGGGAGCAAGGATAATTGCATTTTAGGGAGTCCATCTAAAGGCTAGCTACCACATTTTCTTAATTGTTTGCTTTACTTAGTCTTAAGCTTTTAGCTCTTGTCATTTTAAATTTAATTCAATTAAATTTTAGTAATTCAAAATCCCCTAAATAATTTTCATTTAGTGTACTTGAAATACTCTTTCACAAATAATTAGAGGCAAAAACTCCTTGTGAAATGACGTAGGTTGCACTATTACCCACAAGTTTATTTTTCTACCTAGTTTTATTTGACATAATCGTCAATGATAGATATGAGAGGAGTTTCCAAGAGTTGAAACTCTGATTGATCATTGTCCCTGTGCTAGTTATTCCTGACCTTAGTGTACCATTTGTAGTATATAGTGGTGCTTCAATGAGAGGGTTAGGATGCATGCTGATGCAGTAAGGTAAGGTAGTGGCCTATGCCTCTAGGCAGCTGAGGCCTCATGAAGAGATCTATCCCACACATGACCTAGAGTTAGCTGCAATAGTTTTTTCTCTTAAGATTTGGAGGCACTATTTGTATGGTGCAAGTATAGAGATCTATAGTGACCACAAGAATCTGAAATACCTATTTGACCAGAAGGAACTCAATATAAGATAGAGGAGATGGATGGAGTTCTTGAAAGATTATGATTATATGTTAAAATATCATCCAGCTAAGGCCAATGTGGTGGCCGATGCATTAAGTAGGAAATCCATCCACACTCCCCATATGATGATTAAGGAGCAGGAGCTCCTAGAGAAATTTAGAAATCTGAATCTCTCTTGCCAACTGGTATCGAGTAGATTATTTTTTAGTGAAACCTGGATTGAGAACGAATTGAAAACCTAGATCTTAGATGCCCAAAGAGAGGATGAGTTTTTAAGACAGATTCGAAGCGAGATTTCTCAAGGTAGGACCTCAGATTTTGGGATATTGGAGGATGGTGTGATAGTATACCAAAATAGAATCTACATGCTTAGTAATAATGGATTGAGAGAGAGAATTTTACAAGAGGCACACAAAAGTAAATATACTATCCACCCAGGTGCCACCAAGATGTATCAAGATCTAAAAAAAAATTTCTGGTGGCCAAGAATGAAGAATGATGTCACAGATTATGTGACGAGATGTTTAGTGTGTTAAAAGATTAAGATAGAGCACCAAAGACCAGCTGGGTTGCTGCAACCCCTAGATATCCCATAATGGAAATGTGATAGTATAGCTATAGATTTTGTTATAGGGTTACCCAGGACATCCTCTAGACACGATGCTATCTAGGTAGTTGTAGATAGATTGACAAAGTCTACACATTTTTAGTGATCAGGGCTACTTACTCATTAGATAGATTAGCTCAGTTGTATATACATGAGATAGTGCGACTTCACAGAGTATCCAGTAATATAGTATCTGATAGAAACCCCAAGTTCACATCGAACTTCTAAAGGTCATTACAGCATGCCTTAGGGACTAGGTTGCAGTTTAGTACTACTTATCACCCCTAGATAGATGGTCAGATTGAGAGAACCATCCAAACCTTGGAGGACATGTTGAGGGCCTGTGTATTAGAAATGAGGGGTAACTGGGATGTGTATCTACCATTAGCAGACTTTGTGTACAATAATAGCTACCATTCCAGTATTTAGATGGCCCTTTATGAAGCTTTGTATGAGAGAAAGTGTAGATCTCTATTGTGTTGGGTTGAGCTAGGAAGAAGAGCTTATTAGGACCTGAGTTACTGGAACAAACTACCTAGCAGATAGAAATGATTAGAAAATCACTTCTTATGGCCTAGAGTAGGTAGAAAAGTTATGCTGATAGAAGAAGGAGGTCGTTAGAGTTTGAGATTGGAAACCATGTATTCATTCGAGTCTCTAGTAACTGGGGTAGGTCGGTCTATGAGGGTAAGAAAGTTCAGTTCTAAGTATATTGGTCCATTTGAAATCCTTGAGAAAATTAGACCTATGGCCTACCAGATAGCTTTACCTCTAAACCTAGCCTAAATCTACAATGTATTCCATGTATCCCAATTGAAAAAGTACTTACCAGACCCTTCACATGTCATAGAATATGAACATTGTAACACCTTCATTCTATCTCATCTCATGCCTTTGAATAACATAATTATCATGAAACATACACATAATTCTCATAGAGGAGGCATGAAGATTTGGACTTTTATTTGTAAGTCATCCTATCCAAAATCCCATTCGGTGTCACGTGGACCGTGTGAGTTCATTCTATGTATCCTCATATTTAATTGCACAATTACAACTCATTTCAATCACAAAAACTAGCTCACAACTCATGGAAACCGAAGGGAGACATGGGACATGCATATTTCTCCTCGGCCAGACTTGGCCCCATTTCTGGGTAAACTTGGAAAATTCATAAGTAAATATATAAAAATTGAAAACATTCACTCTTGGTCATTCTGGAAATCTTAGACTGTCTACTTCATGGAAAAAATATATACAAGTCATAAAATTCCACACATAACGCATTTGACACGCGAAATCAACTGCAGGTCGGAGGGGTTCCTGATACTGTCACAGTTTACTGATATGAACTTCAAAAATGTCTAACTAATTCCAAAAAAATACAATTCTTGAAAATGATACCACTATGGAAAGATATGGATGTTGACTAGAGAGAAAAAATATCTCTAGATCAGTTCATCAAGCCAAACTCCCGGAAATCGATGGAACAGTACCTCGGGTCTGGCAAGATGTCTGATACTGGGCAGAACCTTCGAAAATGTATATCTTCCTCTCTAGACCTCCAAATGAGGTGTTTCTAGTTTCTACAAGTCACTGTGACTGTCTAGTTTCTTCCTATAAAATTTTGTAGCCATTGGACTACGTTTGCCTCTCGGATGACATAATTCCATAACTGACCAAATGAACAGTGTTTCTGAAAATCTGAAATTCTGATACCAACTTTGAAAAATCATAGAAAATTATACAAACCTCCAAATGACTTGATCTTTAGCTTCCCAAAAAACTCTTAATAAGACCTAAGTGCATGCCAAGTTTCAGGCAAGACTAACTCATTTGGCTAAAAAATGGTATAGGGTTCCATTATGGTCAATTTTGGCTCCATATTGGGTACCAAAATTGCCAAATGGATTTTCCTTGGTCTTGGCACCTTTTGGGCAAGTCTAAAAGTACATTTAAGACTTGTGTGAGCTGCCCAAATGGTCCCAAACCTCATGCATCTCATTTTGGCCATTCAATCGACATTTATGCACACTTCCATCATACTTTCATATTGCATAATTTGGCATCTCATGCTCAAAATGTAGGCTAGAAGTCATACATCATATTCATACATTTAAACATCATATAATATTATATTTACATGTGTCTCAAGGGTCATGTGCCATTTACAATAATCATATGCATCATTGAACATCATTATGGTTCAAAAAGAATACAAACTAGGCCTAGGCTTGTCAATCTCCTTCTTTCATGGTTGTTGGCTCCCTTCACCATAGCTACTTGGTCCACCTAGCATATTAGAGCATTGGAGAGGAGGGGATGAGATTCAAAGAATCCCAATAGCTCATCTCCCATTCAATCACACATAATATATACAAAGCAAGCTTTTCAAATGCATGTATGGAAAAATGGAAGTCATGGACATTTTCAAAGCAACCTTGGCATGTGAATCAATCATACAAGACATTCAAGAGTTCCCCAAGTGTTTGGATTGGCCTCACACTTCTCCTCATGGATTTTGGACTTGCCTCACCCATTCTTTAAGAGCTTTGGACTCAACCATACTCTTGGGAGCCCACTTTGCTTTTGGGAGACTCTTTGCTATGTCTCAACCAAGCTCGAGGGTTCTTGGCTCATCCTCACCAAAGGGAAGAGTTCTTGGCCTCTCCTCACTCAAGCAAACTCATACAAATATCATAGATTCATTTAAAACATAACATGGCATCAAGGATCATGAAATACAAAGGCATGCTAGCATACTTTTCTTAGATTGAAAATACACATACACACATTCTAAAACAAGCTAAACACACATCCATGCATGAGAGAAGGTGGAGAGAGCTACCTTGCACAATTTCACACACTTTTTCCTTAGCTTTCAACCCTCCTCTTTCGGCCACACCCCCACAATTTGGTGGAGATAGTGTCTCTTGGCCTAGACACAAATTATGGGAGCCAATTAAGTTCATGAAACAATGTCTAGGGCCATGCAACTCGCTTAAACCCTAGATTACTCTATAAGCTCTATTATGGTCCATAATCATACCTAATGAAGCAACACCCATCAAATGACTTCTAGGCCTCATTCTTTCTTTTCAATTATGATTCTTGACTCCTTTTAAACCTCTTGGAGTCATCACATCATTAAAACAAAGGGCCTAGCATCATGTTGCTTCTTTAGGTCCTAATATGGAACCTATGGCACCAATTCACTTTCTTTGAGTTCTAAATTTTTTCTAAGGCCTCTACTCATCTTCACTCATCACATATGACTCAAGAATAGCCTTAGAAAAATCTAAAACTCTCCTTAGCTATAGGAACTTGCCTAGGCCGAGACTATGGGGGGAAGAAAAGTTCATGGCCTTCTTGATTTTTTCTTGATGGGAGACACACTTGTGAGGCTTCCTAGAGGTCTTAGGAGCTCAATCAAATACTCACACATGCAAGGAAACTCATATATCAAATCAGTTTTTGCAAAGTGTTCAAGAGCTCTACACTTTTCTAGCTTAAAGTTCATTGATTTTTCTTGCAATTTCTTTGCTTTCTTGGATGGGAGGTGCATGTGGGAAGCTCTCTAGGGGTCTTAGGAGCATGTTTAAACATTCAATTAAGTCTAAGAACATTCATATAAAATCAGATTTGCAATGGAACATTTAGATCCCTAATGGTTCTATCTTGTCTCTTAATGCTCCTTTCTTGATTCTATTGGTTCCTTCTTAATCCTTATCATCTAAAACCTCTAATCCCTTCACAAATTGGGTAGAAAACAGCCCCTAAGAATTGGGCTCATGGTGCCCAAATTCGTGCAAGAGGAAGGGGGAGGGAGAAGCTACCAAAGAATGGAAGTTTTACCTTATTTTCTTGCTCTTTCTTGGTTGCCTCACTCCAAATACGAATTTTTCCTCTCTGTTCTGCCCCCAAAACAGCACCAAACTCTCCATTAAAACCATAGAAAGAAAGCTTGAGAGGAGAGAAGCAAGGTTCAAGAAGGAAGGATATGGAATTTCTTAAAGTTTTTTACCTTTTTCTTGAATTTCTTCCTCCAAAATCTTCCTCCTCTTGTGCGCCTAAGAAGGGCAGCTTCTCCTCTAGTTTTTGGCAGAATTAAGGTAGTCTTAGAGAGGAGAGAAAGAATGTGGCATATAAAGAAGAAGAAAGAAGCTTCCTTTTTAAAATGGTTTCCAATTTCGCCCTTCGTAATGGCATTTCCGGTTTGGCTTCGTTTTAGCTCCTTTTTGAGAACCGTCTTTTTCATCATAAAATTTAGATTCCCAATTTAATAAAATACCTTTGGAATCACTCAAATCGAAGCTAAAACCTTCCCGAACGAATCGGTCAAAGTTTGGGTCAACCGATGTCGGAAAGAGTACACCGGAGGGGCTTCACTGGTCCCGGGGCTTCCCATGGTTTTTGGGGCCTCTGAGAACCCTAGAGAACTCAAAATTTTCATTTAAAAAGCCATCCTATGAGTTTTTCAAAAAGTGCCCATATTTACGAAAATGCCATTGGCCTTTCGGCAATTTTATCGAATCACTCTGGCCTTGATTTCTGGGCAACTCAAGGCTCAAATCCTCATTTTTCATTATTTATAATTTTATCATAATTTTATTTGGCCCCAATTCCTTCTATTTTAGGGACTTCCTTTTGTATCTGACCCATTTCTGACGTTTATAGAGAAACCAAACATTGTGTTTCTCACATTTACGGAGGGACCGGATGTTACAAACATGTTCAATTACAAGAAAATCTTTCCTATGCAGTGAAACTAGAGAGGATTATGGACACTAAACTGAAGTAGCTGAGAACAAGAGCATCTCTATGGTGAAAGTGGTTTGGAAGGGTCTGACATCTAAGGAGGTGACCTGGGAGCTGGAAAATGAAATGAGATAGAAATATCCAGAGTTATTTCCCTAAGGTACGTATTTAAATTTTGAGGACAAAATTTATTTTAAGAGGGGTGGAAAATGTAATGAGCGTAATTTTCGTAAAACGATGAAATGAGTTGTATAAAAGAAAGTCCTCTAAAATGAGCTAGATAATGTCCCTAAAAATTTAGATAGAGTCTTAGGCTCCTAAAAATGATAATTCTAGGCTCAGATAGAAAGAAAAACAGAGCTAGGATGGTGAAACAATTTGTGATGAAAATTAACAAAATGTAATAGTATTTTTGTAAATAAGTATAACTTTTAGAAAAACACATAGGAGGGCTTTCTAAATAAAAAATTTGAGTTGCCAAGGTTCTCAGAAGCCCTAAAAATCATGGAAAGCCCCGAGAGTGGTAAAACCCCTCCAGTGTACATTTTTCAATTTAGTGAACCTGAACTTTGACAGATTTGTTTGAGAAGGTTTTAGCTCTAATTTGAGTGATTTCAAAGGTATTTTATTGAATTGGGAACCTACATTTTATAATGGAAAAGACGGTTTCAAAAAAGGAGTTAAAACAAAGATAAAACAAAATTGCCATTACAAAAGGACAAAATTGAACATTTTAAAAAAGTGTGTTTCTTGAAGCTTCCATACACTTCTCCCTTCTTCTCCCCCTCATATAACACAAATTTCCTCTGCCCAAAATATAGAAAATGACTTGCTCTCTTAGGAGCACAAGAAGGGGAAGAAAAGGAGGAGAAAAATCAAGGAAAAGGTAAAGAAATTTGTAGATTTTCATGCTCTTTCTTCCTCCAACCTTGCTCCCCTCCTTTTATGCTTCCTTTCTATGGTTTTCTTGAAGGGATTGGTTCTGTTGTTAGTCCAAAACAAGCAGGAATTTTTGAAAATTAAGAAGGGAACTCAAGCAAGGGAAGAAGTATTAAAAAGGAGCTAGAAATCTAAGGTAATTCTCCATTCTTGTTGCTTCTCCTTATTGCTCTTTTCTTGGTACTTGTTCAGCCTAAACTAAAACCATATGGGAGAGGAAAGTTTTGTCCAAAAACAAGGAAGGAACAAGGGTTTTAGAACATGGAGAAGCGGAATATGGAAAGAAATTACAAGAAAAACCTATAGAAAACAACATAGAAAAGTATAGGCTTCTTTAGGATTTTGTAAAATCTGATTTTGTATGAGTAATTCCTTCATTATTTGAATGTTTTCTTGAGATCCTAAGACCTTTAGAAACGTCCCCAAGTGGCTCTCTCATTAAGGAAAAGTCAAGAAGTCCAAGAACCCCATTTATGGTGCTCGTCTCAGCCTAGCCTAGTTATATGGGCTAGGGAGTGTTTTAAATTGTTATAGCCTTGGTTTGAGACTTCTTATGATGCTAGACGATGGGATAAATCCTTGGAAAAAATTTAGGAGCCATGAATTAAAAATGGAACAATGGTGTCCATAATGGTGCCTTATGAAGCAACTTGGTTTTCCAATTGTGTAAGTGAATGTGTGAGGGCTTTAAGGGCCTTAAATGAGTCAAAGAAGTCTAAAAATAACAAGAGAATGGAGCCTAGAACTTGAAATATAAGAGTTGCTTCAATAGGCCAATTATAGAACCATTATGCCACTTATAGGATTAAGTATACTTTTAAGAGTATCTTTGGTGTCTTAGCTTGCTTCAAGTATGTAATTGTGTGTTCTTTATGGTGTCTAGGACAAGAGAACATACATCCATCTAAGTGTGCTTGAGGGACTGAAAAAGGGAAGGAAAAGTATCAAGAAAAGCTTGCATAAATCTAAGGTAGCTCTCCACCTCATTCTCTTTATATTCTTGTATGCATATGTATGTAATTATATGCTTGTGTATGCTCTTGTGACTTGAGAACATGCCACTTGATGCCTTGACATTGCATTGGTACCAATGTACTTTCTTGAATGGCCTTAGTTATGGAAATGGCTCATAAGGGTGAGGTGATGCTAAAAGGCCCTTAATAAAGGTGAGGAGATGCCAAAAGTCTCATGGCATGGGTGAGACAAGGCCAAAAGTCTCTTGGAAGGGTGAGGCCAAGTCAAAAGTCCCTAGGCCAAGAATGAGACAAATCCAAAAGTCCTAGAAATAAGGTGAGGCAAAACCAAAAGTTCCTAGAGCATGTTCTTGGCTTGAATGTGAATATGTGGCATGGAAATTGCGACTTTGCACATTTTATAGTTGTTCAACCTTCTGTACATATGCTTTGATGTGTATATGCCATGAATGTGTGTGTGAATAGATGTGTGAGCTATTGAGATTCTAGGAATCTCACTTCCCTTCCCCCTTTCCTCTTGACATGACTAGATGGAGTTCAAGAAACAAAGAATGCAAGCCAAGGGAGTTGAAAAGCCAAGTCTTGATAGTTATGTAGCTTGTTAAGTAATTGAATGCCAAAGTTGCTTTGTACATATTATTTTTGTAGTGTAAGATCATGAACAATTGTAATATGATGTATGACTCTTGTATAGACCATATGTGGCATGAAATCAATGGAAATAGGAATTTTGGCTTCTTGATGACTTGATGTATTGGTGCATTAATGGAAGTGGAATGACCAATTCAAGATGCATGGGGTTTAGGACCACTTGGGCAGTTCATACAAGTCATATTCATGCTTTTAAACTTATTCAAGAGGTGCCAAACATTAAAAGAGGCCATTTGGACAGATTTGGTATCTCATATGAAGGAAAAATGGCCATTTTGGTGAGCTACGTCACTTTTTGTCCAAATAAGCTCTTCTTAGTTTGAAATTTGGCATGCATCTAGATTTTATTGAGAGATTTTTGGGAAGCTAAAGTGGATAGTATTTGGAGGTATTCAGAATATTTGGCAAATTTTTGAGGGAAAATTTTTTTGGTTTCACCACTAGTATTGTTCATATACTCCAAAAATTGTTCTCTGTCATTCATAGGGCAAATGATGTCTAATGGCCACAAAATTTTACAAGGAGAAACTAGACCTTCCTAGTGATTGGTACCAATTAGTATCACCTCATTTGGATTTCTAGAGAGGGAGATGTTAATTTTTGAAGTTGTTGTCTAGTACCAGGCACACAGTCAGACCTATGGTATTGTTTGATTGAATTTTGGTGTCTGAATGATCTTAGATTGGTTTGGAACTATTTTTCCCCTCTATTTAACATCCTTAGCTTTTTATATTGCTATCATTTGCATGGATTGTATTTTTATGAAATTAATTGGATATTTGTGAAGTTTATGACAGTAAATTATATCAGTATCAGAGGGCAGTCAGACCTTTATGGCTATTTTATTATCAAATGTGGTCCAGATGGGATTTTCATGGCTAGAACTGATTTGTAGTGTAAATTTGACATCTAGAGATTTCTATAAAGCTATGGTTTGTATGATTTCAATTTTTCTATATTTATTTATGATTTTTCAAAGTTGCCCCTAAAATTTGCTATGTGCTGCTCACGAGCTTAAGTGTAAACTTGGGGTTTTTGACTTGGAAACTGTGTATTACTTAATATTTTGAGTTGATTATGATTTTTTCTAATGGTAAATGACTAGAGAATGTTGTTGGATAATCCACGGGGCCCACGTAACATGAATTGGAGAAATTTACCTCGACGCAACGCAATAAAAGTGTATTTACTTTTGTCTTGTGAATGTGCACCAATTGCCCAAAATGGAAGAGCATGATAATAGAAATATAAGGTATTACAATATTTGCTTTTAAATCCTTAGGCTATGTAAGGTATTTGGATGGAGATTATAGGAATGTAAATCCTTTATAAACCTTGCCTTTTAGCCATTAAAAGATTTTAGGATTGATCTTGAGATGGTAGCAAGTTATTATTTTGCTCATTTATGTGTTTAGGTGCAGTAGCCATTTAAGTCATAACCAAAATGAGCTAGCCATATTCCAATAATGAATTTGGCTATGGCATAAAAATTTTTAGCTACAATGCAAAAATTTAGCCCGCAGTGGAAAAGTCATCTAAAAGCTAATTTGGTCAAGGTGTAAATATGTTTTACAATGGCATAAATCGCGTCTATGTAGGAAAATTAATCCAAACCCAAGTTTAGCAGTAGAATGAGTTCTTCAAGTCACAATGTAAGTACAGAATTAAGCTTCTAGGAGTTCCAGGGGCCAAATTGATCGTAGCCTAACCATTTTAAATTGCGACTTAAGTCCTAAAATCCCCAATTTAACTATAAAAACTTGGTTTTGAACATGTTAGTGATGAGTGATGACTAGTAATCGAATATGTAAAAGTTTCTATGATGTTTGATAGGTAATTTGAATGAGATAAAAAGTGTTAACAAGAATTTTGATTTCCTAAGAACATAAATCCTCTAGTATGCCTTGACAATGTATGTCTTGACAATGAATGTGGATGGTGTGAAGGTTCAAATTTACCAATAGTTTCAACTATTGTTGACTTGTTATTTAAATTTAACCTTAGTTGTAACTAATTAAGAATATAATTGTGCATAATTAGTATAATGCCTATTTATTCTAAAACGCGCATAAACTAAGGGAATTATCAAAGGGAGTCCCTTAAATAGAGAGAATTGAGGCTAAATAAAATTAGGATAATAATCTAAAAAATAGAAAATAAGGATCCAAAGCTTAAGATACCTAAAAATTAGAGCCAAAGTAGTTTAATTAAATGATCGAAAACATAATGACATTTTTGTAAATATAGGCACATTTTAGAAAACTCAAAGGATTTTTAAATGAAAAATTTGAGTTTCCTTAGGTTTTCAAAGGCCTTAAAAACTATGGGAATCCCTAAAATGGTTCAAACCCCTTCGGTTTATGTTTTAGAGTGTCGGTTGACTCAAACTTTGACTGATTTGTTCAGGAAGGTTTTAAATCCAATTTGAGTGAAACCAAAGGCATTTTATAAATTAGAGAACCTAAATTTTATGATAGAAAAGATGGTTCTAAAAAAGGAGTTAAAATGAGCTCAAACAAGGAAAACCAAATTTAGGGGTATAGTTGGAATATGGAATTATTATAATTAAGCCACTTTATTAATTTTGAACGTCTAGAACTCTTCCTCATCTCTTGATTGACTTATGGCTGGCTGAAAACAAAACCAAAGGCTTCTTGAAGTGGTGCACAAAGAGGGAGCAGAGGGAGGAGAAAGCAAGTCTTAAAAGTGTAAGATTTAGTAACTTTTTCCTACTCCTTGCTTTATTAAACTCCTCCCTCTCTTCTTCTTCTTCCTTCTCATGGTTTTAGTGATTAATTTGGTGCTGATATGTGATTGGTTCAGGAGAGGGAAGAGAGGATTTGGAAGTGCTCTTGGAGGTATAAGAAAGTGCACTTGGAAGGCTTGTAAATAAGGTGAGAAACCATGGGTATCTTGCTTCCTTTTGGTTCTTCTTCTTCTCCATAATTTTGACTAGAATAAGGGGAATATGTTAGGGACCTAATTTTGATCTAAACTTGATAACATATGAGGTCTTAAGGCAAGAACCACATGGAGCAATTAAAAGTCAAAATGAACCTATAAACAACAAGATAGAAAATCTAGGGATTTGATTGTTCCTAGGAAGGTTTGAAGCTTTCTAATGTTAATTTATTTGTAAGAGAGTATGTTTGAGTTCTTAAGACATCTAGAAAGTCTCCCAATTACCTACTCCCTAAAGAAAATGAAGCAAACTCCATGTGTGCCAAATCAAGAGCATGTCTCAGCCTAAGCTAGTTCATGCACCTAAAGAGAGTTTCAAATTTTTCTAAGGCTAGAAAAGGACTAGATATGACCAATAAACATTAAAGGAAGCCTTGGAATAAATTTGGAAGCATTGGTTTGTGAGATGGAGGAGAAGGCTCTATAATGAGACATAAAGAAGCAACTTATATTTAGGCTCCTTAAAATCAATTGGTGAAAACTCATAGGTATCTAAATGGAGTCAAGAGACTTAGATTGAATGAGAAATGGGAGCCAAGATCAAGAATTTCAATAGTTACTTCATTATGCCTTGTATGAAAATATAATGAAGCCATATGAGAAAGTAGCCTTACATAGAGTATGTGTGATGTTACAGCATGCTTCAATGATGTAATTGTATCCCATTGATGTGTCTAGACTAAAAGAATCAAGCTCCACCGAGTTTTAAGTGTTTGGCCAAGAGAGAGGAAGAATAATCAAAGAGAAAAGTGTGTATTCTTGCTTCAAGGTAGCTTTATAACATTTTTCCCATGCATTGCTTAGATGTTCTCTTATCTTTGAGTGCTTGTGTGTATGTTTGATCCATGAGATAGGTAACACCATAATTTTCTAGCTTATTTCATATTACTTCCATATCTCATATCATGCAATTCATGAAGGAGTAAGAAAATGGCATTAAAATAATGAATATTTTAGCGTTGCGTAGCGTATATATTTTTTATTCGGTGTTTCATGGACCATGTGAGCTTATGTATCATATTCTCATATTTAATTATATAGATAAAACTCAATTCCATCACCAAAGTGGCCTAGAACTCCTGCAAGGGAAGGGAATACACAAAATTCATGGTTGCAATCTTGGCCAAAATTTTTCCTTTTCTATCACAAAATTTGAAAAATCATAACTAATTCTAGAAAAATCAAAATCTGCATGCTTTATCATTCTGGAAAGACATAGATGTCTACTTTATGCTTAAAATATGTCCAGGTCATAAAACATCAAGTAAAAGATGTTTGATATTCAAAAAGGTACAAAGGTCCGATTGGTTATTAGAATTGATACAGATTTCTACTATGAACTTCAAAAATATCCAATTAATTTCACAAAAATTGAATCCATAAAAATGATACCAATCTAGAAAGTTACAGATGTTACTTAGAGGGAAAAAATAACTTTAGACCAGCCTAGGTACGTCTAGGACTCAAAAATCAATAAAACAGTAACATAGGTATGACTGGATGCCTGATACTGGATAGAAACTTCAAAAAGTTATATATATATATATATATATCTAGACATCTAAATTAGGTGCTTACAATTGGCACAACTCACTGGGAAGGTCTAGTTTCTTCCTGTAAAATTTTTTGGCAATTGGACATCATTTGCCCCATGAATGACAGAGTTTTCTTTTGGACTAAAATGAACAATGCACTGAACCAAATCCAGAAAACTTTACAACTTTAAAAATCCATCAAATATTCAATAGACCTCTAAAAATTTTGTAATTTAGCTTCTCAAAAATCTCTAGATGCATGCTAAATTTTAGATCAAGAAGAGCTCATTTGGACAAAAAGTGGTATAACATTCCAATATGGTCCATTTTGCTTCATATGAGGTACCAAATGTGTCTAAATGGTCTCCTTTGAAGTTTGGCACCTCTTAGGCAAGTTTAAAAGCATGAATATGACTTGTATGAACTGCCCAAGTGGTTCCAAACATAATTCATCTTAACTTGGCCAATCCACTTCCATTAATACACTAATACACCAAGCCATCAAGAAGCCAAACTTTTCATTTCTATTGATTTCATACCACATATAGTCTATACAAGAGTCATACATCATTTTATATTCATACATGAGTTTACATCTCAAAAATAATATATACAAAGCCACTTTACCATTCATATGGCCATAAAGAAGTAAAATCTAGACACTTTCTTGTCATATTCTCTACTTCCAAGTTGTTGGCCCCCATTGCCTTATCCACTTAGTCTACCTAGCATATTAGAATATTTGAGAGGAGGGAATGAGATTCAAAGAATCTCAATAGCTTATCTCCCATTTCAACTACATATAAATAGTGCAAACCATGTCTTACAAATGCATGCATAGTTATGTTAAATAACATGAACATTCAAAAAGCAATCTTGGCATGTGAGTAAGTCATACAAGGCATCCATAGCCTTGCTAAATAAGTGGATTAGCCTCATCCATTCACTTGTGGATTTTGGACTTGCCTCACCCATTTCATTAAGAGATTTTTAACTCAACCTTACTCTTGGGAGTCAACCTCACTCTTGGGAGACTCTTTACTTTGTCTCAACTAATTTGAAAGGTTCTTGGCGCATCCTCACCATAGCTAAGGGTTTTTGATTTCTCCACACTCAAGCAAAACCAAAGCAAACATAACAAACATCATTTGAAAACATAATGTATCATCATGATACCATAGAATAAATGTAACACCCCAAAATTTATTAAGGTGCTAATCATGGGTTTGGATTAATTGGGAATAATTAATATGGAATAATTGGGTAAGTTAAGTGAATGAAAATTTTAGAGAAATAAATTATTAATATGAGTTTGAGATTTAATTGGGATTGAAACTTCATTTAGGCCTAAATTAATGTAGGAGATCATGATAAGAGACTAATGGAGGCTCAATAAGTTAGGTGCAGACCTAATCTGATTCAATGTGATAGAGGCCCAAGATCCACCTTTTATAGGCTCTTATAATTGGCCCAATAACATTTGTGTAAACCCAAATCCTTTGAGCTCTTAAAACTTGGCTTAACTCAATTAAAACCTAATAGCCCAACACATGAAAGCTGGCCCAACAAAGCTTAAATATGAAGCCCATTTGGAGTTGGATCTTTGGAGCAGCCCATAACCCATAGAAAACCTAACTTAAATCCTAAAAACTAACCTAGCCACCCCCTATTCTGCAGAACCACAAGGAACACACACAAAATTCGGAGGTGCAAAGGAGAAGCTAGGGTTCTTGGCATATTTCCACCATTTCTCATTTCTAGAGGTAGATTTGGCCAAGGTAATCTATATAAAACATGTCCCTCTCATTCTCCTCTTCATTTTAGTCTGATTGGTTTGTCATTTTAAGAATTTTTCATCTCTTCTTAGGATGGAATATAGTTATTGGATGATTGTTGCAAGATTTTCGAAGTTGGAGGTTAGAGGGATGATTAGGTAAGCATTTCCCTTCCATTTTATGTATTACTTTGCTGGAAAATGCCCCTAAGGATTGATTATCATAATGGGTTATGCTATTGTGCGAAATTACAATAAGATAATGGTGGAAAACTAAATTTTCTGGGCATGATGACTCAAATCCGAATTTGGGAATATCTCATGGTGTGTTCTTAGTAGTTAAGGCTCAACTCAATCCATTTAACCTCTTAGATGTATGGGTAAGTGATTTCTCCCTTTTTATGATATGTATGTACTAAATCCCCATCATTTGGACTGACTTTTGGTGCATGGCTTTTACATGTGCGAAAATGGAGATATTAAGAGTGATCCATTGTGAGTTCTTATTATTGTGACCTTGAATTGGTGCAGTAGACCCTTAGGAAGCTTGGGTAAGAAGTTCTTAATGTACTCTTGTTAAGATTAATCTATGGATAGGAAAATTTCATACTAATGGTAGTTGAATAATGATGATTATGCTTATGTTAGGCTTGGTGTGCTTTGAATCATGATGGTAGCTAGAGGATGAGTAATTGGCTTCATTGAGGTAACCAGGGTTATTTTCCTAATTCCATGTATATGCTCATGTTAATCTGATATTGGATACACATGCTTGATTTTGAAATGCTAAATGATTAGTTGACTACTTGAATTGTTATTGTGATTGGACCTTGTGAGTCCATGGTGGAGCACTCGTGCATGTGCTTCGGCTGCCACCTATGCATGTGCTTCGATCGGGCATCGGGTTATAATCAAACCCCAGATGCACTGAGCCCCGGTTGTGCTCATTGGGGAGTGGGTGCCATGGATGGGCCTCTCCCAGTGTTATTGGCCATTAACATGTGTATGATTGCTGATATGGGACAGTAGTCATTGGTAGTTCAACTAGTTCATCTGTAAATTGAATTGATGATTCTAGTATTGATGACATGAAATTGCATTGGATTGATTAACTTGTACATGTATATGGAAATTGCCTTTTGTTATTGAGATTGTATATCTCACCTCATCGTGGGCTAACATTTTCAGGGACTAGACCTCTTAGTGGCAAGGAGAAAATTAATAGGAGCTTATTAAATGGTTTGGTAGCACATAAGTTTGGGAGCCTTGTCAGATTGTATTGTAACTAGATTACTAGTTTTATATCATTGCTACATTGCATCATGAATTGCTAAGTATATGGACTGTATATGTAATTAATTATCATGGAATTAAACATTATAGTTGTAATTAGCTAATAATGGATAAGTGGCTTGATATTATATGAACATTAAGTATTGGCCTCATGCACCTTATGGCTAGAATACATTTGCTGTCACTAAATTATGGTTTTTGCTAATGTGTGATAGCTTGGTGAAGAGAAATCAATTCCTAAATCTTGAAGTGGATAAGGATAGATTGGCTAAGTAAATTAAGTAGATAAATACCATTATAGTTTCACAAATTGAGGGAGAGTGGTCCTAAAGTATCCCTAGAAAGAGAATTAGAGAGCATTGGGACGAATTTGGGAGGTGCAGTTGCATTAGGAGTCACGCTGCGCCTAGGAAGGCCTCACCGTGGCCTAGAGAGTGACAGTGGCGAGGAACGTTGCGGCTTGAGAAATCTCACCATGGCTTAACACGAAAAAAAATCACCAAGGAGGGTGGCAGAAAGAAACCTCACCGTGGCGCAACAGGTGTTGCCGCGGCGCAAGTTAGGAAAACTAGGTAAGGAATGTCCAGTAACAAACCTCATCACAGTGCAAGTGTATTCTGCCGAGCTGAGAATCATGAGAATTCAAATAGTAGTACCAGGAGGCATTTTCGCCGCAGCGCCACGTAGGCTAGTCGTGGCAAAATTCGTGTGAGTTGCCTAATAAGATTCTCGAGGGTAACTTAGTCACAGTGTGGAAAGTCAGGGCCGCAACTCAAAGTGAAAAACTTAGTTTTTGTGTTCCAGTAGCCAACTTAGCCTTGGCAGAGACATTTTAAGCTACGGAAAAAGTCCTTAAACTCACACTTTTAATTTAGAAACCTTGATTTTTCTTTGATGACCTCAAGGGATGACTTAGAAGCACTTATGAGGGGTTTTTGGGAGTCAGAAGTCAATGGATGATAAATCAAAAAGGTCTTTAAATGAGGATTTATTTCACTCATGTGCACGAATGGTTTGATTGATTGATGATGACCTTATAAGATCAAGGTTCAAATTTTCCTATAATTTTCACGATGTGTTTAATTGTAATGACTCTAAACCTTGATCATTAAGCACTAATCATGTATTTAACTGTAATTACCATGATTAGAAGATAGGGTCGTCACAATAAGAACTCGTTCTAGAACATGTTTCATAGCTTAAAACATAAGTACACACATTCAAAGACAAGTCAAGCATATATTTATGCATGAAACAAAGAGGAGTGAGCTACCTTGGATGCAACCACACATTTTTCTCCTTGAAACAATGCTCCCTTCCTCGGCCTCACACACACAAAGGTGTGGGATTGGTTTCTCTTGTCCTAAACATAATATATAGAAGCCAATTAGGTTCATGGAATTAATTTTAAGGCCACACATCTTCTGTAAATACTAACTTGGTCTATTAACCCCTTTATGGTTCTAAGAATGCACCTAATGAAGCAACACCCATCAAATAAATTATAGGCTCCATTCTTTTCTTTCATATATAATTCTTGGCTCTTTTTAAGCCTTTTGGGGTCATCACACAATTAAAACAAAGGGCCTAACTACATGTTACTTCCTTAGGTCATATTATGGAACCTAAGACACCAATTCATTCTTTGGGCCTCTTAAATTTTTTCCAAGATTTCTCCTTATTTTCATTCATCATATATGACTCAAAAATGGGCTTGGAAAAATTTAAAACTCTCACTAAGTGTCCTAACCCTCTTAGGCCGAGACTAGCTCCCTCTTTGGCATCCATGGACTTTGCTTTGTTTTCTTAATGGAGGAAGCACATGGGGAGACTTCTAGAGATCTTAGGAGCTCATTCAAATATTTATTTATGCATAGAAATTAAGGTATCAAATTAGATTTTACAAGGAACACTTAAAACCCTAGATTTGCTATCTTGAATTTTCATGGTTCTTTTGTTGTTTTCTTTGCATTTTCTTATTCTCCTCACTCATTTTCCTAAGATTCACCTCTAGTTTAGTTAAAAAATTAGCTCCCTAGGGCTAGCCATATGTAGGTCTAAATGCTCACAAGAGAAGGGAGAAGGAAGATCAAATGAAGGAATAGCAAAATGCCTTAATTTTCTTAGTTCTTCTTGTTTATTCTTCACCTTCTTTGGCCTCCTCACCTCAATTTCAAAATTTCCCCTCTGTTCTTCCCTCAAAATAGATCCAAAATCTTCAATAAAACCATAGAAAAGAAAGGGAAATGGAGGAGAAGAGGTTTGCTAAAGAGAAAGCATAAAAAACAACCAAAATTCTATACCTTTTGCCTTCGATTTCTCCTTCTCTTCCTCTTCCTCTTGTGTGCCTCTGTCCTTAGGGTTTTTCTCTAGTTTAGGGCAGAAACATAAGTGGCTAAGTGAGTGGAGAAGTGGGGTGCCATCTATTTATAGGTGGGAGGAAAAAAGACTTTTCAAAAATTTTCATTTTGCCTTTCATTCTTGGCATTTTCGTTTCTAATTCGTTTTAGCTCCTTTTTGAGGTCCCTCTTTTCCATTATCAAATTTAGGTTCCCAATTTAGTAAAATTGCTTTAGAATCACTCAAATCAAAGCTAAAACCTTACCGAACGAATTTATCAAAGTTCAAGTACACCGATATTGGAAAACATCCACTGGCGGGGTTTTAACTGTCTCAGGGCTTTCCATAGTTTTTAGGGCCTTTAAGAACCCCAAAGAACCAAAAAAATTCATTTAAAAAGCCCTCATTTATGAATTCCAAAATTTGCTCAAAATTATAAAAATGTTATTATGTTTCGTAAGTCTTTCTTTAAATTTTGTTTCTTCATTCTAACTCCATTTTTCTTTCCATCTGAGCCTGGGATTCTTATTTTTATGAGTCTTGAATGCTACTTAAATTTTTTGGGACCTTAACTAATTCATTTCGGGGGACTTGCTTTGAAAACGCACCTGTTTTCGTCGTTTAACAAAAACCAGACATACAATTCTCCCCCCTTTAAAAAATTTTATCCTCAAAATTTAGATAACATACCTCATGGGAAGAGCTCTGGGTGCTTCTTTCTCATATAATCCTCTAACTGCCAGGTAACCTCTTTGAGAGATAACCTCTTTCAAACTACTTTCACCAATGGTATCATCTTATTCCATAACTACTTGAGTCTAATGTCCACGATCCAATCTGGTGATACTATGTATGATAGATCATCCAATCTGGTGATACTATGTACTTTGTACTGCACTTTTTACTTTTAATAGATCGACCTATCCCTGTGATTGGAGACACTGTAATGAAGACATGGTCTCCATCTTAAACTCTAATGGCCGTCTACGTCTATCTGCGTAACTTTTCTATCTACTTTGGGCTATCAGAAGTTTCTTTCTAATGGTCTCAATTTGTCTAGATGTATGGTCTACTAACTCTGGGCCTATCAGGCTCTGCTCTCCTAGCTCAACCTAACATTTGGAGACTTACACTTCCTCCTATACAATGACTCGTACGATGCCATCTATATACTTGCATGATAGTTGTTATTACAGGCAAACTTTGCTGGAGGCAAGTATGTATCCCAATTTCCTTTCATTTCTAAGATGTACCTCCAACATGTCCTCTAGGGTTTGGATGGTTCTCTCTGTCTGTCCATTTGTCTGTGGGTGATAGGCTGTGCTAAATTTAAGCCTGGTACTTAGAGCATCCTGTAATGTTCTCCAGAAATTCGAAGTGAATCTGGGATCTCTATGTGACACTATGCTCTTAGGCACACCATGTAATCTAACTATCTCCCAGATAGAGATATATAGCTGGGCTAGTTTGTCTAGGGTATAAGTGGCTTTCATGGCTAAAAAGTGTGTTGACTTAATTAATCTATCCACTATTACCCATATTGCATCATGCCTCGATGATGTCCTGGGTAAACCCATGACAAAATCCATAACTATGCTATCCCATTTTCACTCTGGGATATCTAAGGGTTGAAGTAACCCAATTGGTTTTTGATGCTCTATCTTAACTCTCTAACAGACTAGACATCGGGAGACATACTCAACTATATCTGTTTTTATTTCAAGCACTAGAACATTTTCTTTAAATCCTGATACATTTTATTGTTGCTTGGATGAATGGTGTACTTGCTCTTATATGCCTCATCTAATATTTTCTCTCTGATTTTTGTATTTCTAGGCACATATAGCCTATCCCTGTATCTCACTATGTCATCCTCAGACAGATTGAATTCCTGAATGCTACCTTGGGTTATCTGGGCTCTAATCTTATTTATATGGTCATTTGTTTGTTGGGCTTCTCTTATTTGCTCCTTAGGTCATTTTCTATTCAAGTTTCACTCATGAATAGCTTACCTGAATGCACCTCACATGTGAGACTTATATTTCTAAATCTCTCAATCAATTCTTGCTCTCAAATCATCATACAAGCCATGTCTATGGATTTGCTACTTAGGGCATCAGCTACCACATTAGCTTTACTAGGATAGTATTTCAGTGTGAAATCATAATCTTTCAAGAATTCTAACCATCTCTGCTGTCTCATATTCAACTCTTTCTGTTCAAATAAATACTTAAGGCTCTTATGGTCACTGTAAATTCCTATAGCTGCCCCATATAAGTAATGTCTCCATATTTTCAAAGCAAATACCACTGTGGCTAAATCTAGGTCGTGTGTAGGGTAATTTTCTTCATGAGGTTTTAATTGTCTAGAAGCATAAGCTACTACTCGGTCTTTTTGCATAAGCACACATCTTAACCCTTTCTTAAAGGCATCACTATAGACTACAAAAGTCTCTCTGGGGTCAGGGAGTATTAAAACTAAGGCCATGGTTAACTTGTACTTCAACTCTTGAAAACTACCCTCACATTTCTCATTCCACACAAATGGCACATTCTTTCTAATAAGTCGGGTTAGTGGCATCACTATCTGAGAAAGGCCTTGAATGAACTTCCTGTAATACCCTACTAAACCTAGGAAGCTCTTGATCTCTGTCACTGTCCTAGGTTTCTCCCACTATAATACTACCTCTACCTTATGAGGATCTACTGCGACCCCTACCTAAGAGATCATGTGGCCTAGGAATTGAACTTCAGTGAGCCAGAACTCACATTTTCTAAGTTTAGCGTACAACTATCTCTCTCTCAGGGTTTCTAGGGCTAGTCTCAAGTGCTGCTCGTGTTCTTCTCTACTCTTTGAGTAGATGAGAATGTCATCTATAAAGACAACTACAAATCTGTCTAAATATGGCTTGAGCACTCTGTTCATGTAATCTATAAATATAACAGGTGCATTCGTTAGCCCAAAGGGCATAACTAAAAATTCATAATGCCAGTATCTAGTTCTAAAAGCTATTTTAGGAATATCCTTAGCCTTTATTATGAGCTGATGGTATCCCGACCTGAGGTCTATCTTGGAGAAAACTGACACTCCTACCAACTAATCTAGAAGGTCATCTATGCGAGGGAGAGGGTACATATTCTAAATGGTTTTCTTGTTGAGTTTCCTGTAATCTATACATAGCCTAAGGCTCCCGTCTTTCTTCTTTACGAATAAGATTGGAGCTCCCCATGGCGAGACACTGGGTCTAATAAAATCCTTATTTAAAAGCTCTTCTATTTACTTTTTAAGCTCAACTAGCTCAATGGGAGCCATCCTGTACTGGGCCTTAGACATTGGACGTGCCTCAAGTACAATGTCTATAAGAAATTTGACCTCTCTCTCTGGGGTAGTCTGCTAATCTCTCTAGGGAATACCTTTGGGAGCTCCCTCATTACTAGAATCTCCTCTATACCCTTTTCTACCCTAGCCTGAACTAAAAAGAAAACTAGGTATCCCTGAAAACCATGCCCTAGAAACCTCTCAACCTGGGAGATGGTTATAACAGATAACTCAGTCTTCATACTAGGCACAGTCCCACACTCAAGTAAAGTAATATATCTGTGGTTACAATCTAGTGTGGCATTATTTACAGACATCCAGTTCATGCCAATGATTAAATCAAAATCAACAAAGGGCATACAAATCAAATCAAGGGTGGTAAGGCAGAAATTAAACTGGACCACACAATTCAAACAAGCATAGGAGGTAATGGCTCAGTTTCCTACAGGGGTAGATACATGCAAATCATATGGTAATGTATGCCTACTTAGGCCCAACCTCCTGGCACAGTCATATGATATGAAAGAATAGTTAGCACCCGAATCAAATAATGCAGTTACAGAAAAATCATTTATTCTAATAGTACCTTGAATTAGACTTAGGGACCGGCTAGCCTCCTGCTGTGACAAGGCAAAGACTCTACCTTGGGTCTGAGGTCTAGGAGCAAGAGTCATCTCTTTCTGCTATGTGAACTATTGAAGAGCCTGGGTGCAGTCCCTAGCCATATATACTGACCTACCACACCAAAAACATACATTCTACCCGCGTAGCATAGTCTGGTTCCATGGTTCTTGCCACACTGGGAAATATCATAGGTGCAGAGCTACCTTTACTGGACTGAGTTCTCTGCCTCTTGCCCCTTCAACTCCTTTGACTTCTACCACCTCTCCTGCTAGTAACTGTAGCCTGTGATCCCTCTCTAGGTCTCTTGGGCTCAAGGAGGGGTGGTCTGGCACTGGAGATAAGTTGCATCATTCTAAGGTTCACCTCTATCACTCTGCATATCTCAGCCAGGGTATTAAAGTTTCTAAGTCTCTGTGGGACTACTTTGTCTCTGATTTTTGGAAGCAAACCTTTCTCTAGCCTATATACTCTCCACCATTCATCATCATGCCTCTGTAAATAGGAGGAGTATTTAGAGAGCTCTACAAATTTGGCCAGGTACTAGTCCACGAACATCACCTCTGTCTATTTCAAGAGTATAAATTCTGACTTATTCTCATCCCTGATTGAGCTGGGGAAGTACCTCTTATAAAAAGCCTGGAGGAATGTCTCCTATGTAATCAGAAGGTTCCTCACCTTTAAGATAGGCTTAGTGCCCCTCCACCAGTAATCTGTTTCTCCCTCTAGCTGGAAAATAGCCATAGTGGCTTTCTGCTTAGACATGCACTTCATCACCTAGAAGATTTTTTCTAACTACATAATCTAGGCCTCGATTTTCTCTATGTTCATCTCACCCTTTATGTATGGTTGAAAGGAAGAAGAGTTATTGAGATTCCTAGAATCTCATTTCTTCCTCCCTATTGCCTAACATGTCTAGGTGGACTAAGTGAACCAAAGAATGGGAGCCACTAAGCTTGAAAGAGAAAGATTGGCAAGGCAAGTCCAAAATCCATGAGAAAAAGGGTGAGGCCAATCCATCCACTTGGAAAGCTTTTGAATGTCTTATATGACTTATTCACATGCCAAGCTTGCTTCTTGAATGTTCATGACTTCCATTATATCCATGCATGCATTTTCAAGACTTGCTTTGCATATGTTATGTGTGATTGAATGGGAGATAAGCTATTAGGATTCTTTGAATCTCATTCCCTCCTTTCCAACGATCTAATATGCTAGGTGGGCTAAGTGGACAAGGTAATGGAAGCCAACCACCTTAAAGAAGAGAGCTTAGCACGAACATGCCTAGCTTTTGTCCTTTTAAAGCCATAATGATGCTTAATGATGTATAATATTGTTGTAAATGGTCTATGACCTATGATATTATATGATGTAGAAATAGAAGAATGTGTTATGTGAATGATGGAATGTAAATTGAGTATATTATGGAAATGCAACTTCATGAATGGCTTTATGGAAATATGCATATGTGTGGATGAAATGGCCAAAATGGGATGCATGAGGTTTGGGACCATTTGGGCAGCTTACACAAGTCTTAATCATGCTTTTAGACTTGCCCAAAAGGTGACAAACCCTAAGAAAAGCCATTTGGTTACTTTGGTACCCTATATGGAGCTAAAATTGATCATAATGGAACCTTATGTCACTTTTTAGCCAAATGAGTTCTTCTTGATTTGAGATTTGGCATAAAATTAGAGCTTGTTGAGAGTTCTTTGAGAAGTTAAAGAGCATAATTTTTGGAGGTCTCCAGAATATTTGGTGAATTTTCAAAGTTGGCAAATTTTCTGGTTTTAGTCTGATGCACTATTCATCTGGTCCAGAAATGAAATCTATCACACAGGGCTCAAATGATGTCCAATTGCCATGAAATTTTTGTATGGAGAAACTAGACATTCACAGTGACTTGTGTCAATTGGAACACCTTATTTGGATGTCTAGACAGGGAGATATGAATTTTTGAAAATTCTATTCAGTATCAGGAGTTTTACCCGACCTCAGTTACTATTTCATTGAATTCCGAGGTTTGGACTACCCAAACTGGTCTAGAGCTATTTGTCCTCTCTAGCTAACATCCACAACTTTCTAGATTGGTATCATTTCTATGGATTGGAATTTTGTGGAATTAATTGGATATTTTTGAAGTTTGTTGCAGAAATCTGTGACAGCACTAGGGGGCAGTTTGACCTCTGGACTTTTTAGAATGTCAAACGTCCTCTGTGATGGATGTTATGGTCTGAATATATTTTTAGTATGAATTTGACATCCATAGCTTTCCAAAACAACCAATAATGCATGAATTTTTTTAGAATTAGTTATGATTTTCCAAAGTTTGGATAGAAAAGAGGTAAAAGCTGGCCGAAAATGAATATCCATATTTTATGCTTCCCTTCGTGATTCTTGAGTTGTAGGCCACTTTTGATGATGAAATGAGTTGTAATCATTTAATCAAATATAAGAATGTATTGTATGAGCTCACACGGTCCACATGACACCAAATGGGATTTTTATACATGACGCACGCGAAAATATTCATTATTTTATTGTCTTTTTCATTGGTAACTCGCATGATTCATGAACTTGAGTTATTAAAAGGCATGAGATGAGTTAGAAATTATGGTGTTACATTGGACGTGCTCAAATGGTCACTTGCATAAGGAGAAGCCATTTTGGACCATTTGATGCCATATTGATATCAAAATGAGCTATAATTTGTCCTTGAACCAAAACTAAACCAAATGAATGAATTTTGGCATGAAATTTAGCAAGCATTTAGATCTCATTAAGAGCTTTCATAGAGCCAAAGAACACAATTTTTTTTAGCTCTATAAAATTTCTTATGATTTTTCAAAGTTTGCTGAATTATACAGATTTGTCCTGTCACTGTTCATTTGGTCAGTTATGGTTTTTTGTGTATTTGATGGGCCAAATGAATGCCAATGCTCATGAAATGTATATAATTGGCATTATAAACTTTCCATAGCCATAAAGATCACTCAATTTGAATCTATGTAACTCAAGATATGAATTTCCAAAAGTTTAGGTCTACATATGCACAAAAATATGATAGTGGTACTGTTCCATTAGATTTTCATAGCCCAAATGATTTTGTTTTAATATGAAAATTTTTCCAACATATAGTTTATGTCTTGAGATTTTCCAAAAAGTGCTAATTTGCTCAATTTAGAGCTTTCTAACTCAGGTTATGAATTTTTGAAGATTGTGACAGAAATATGGAATTGCATAGAGTGGTTTGAATTTGCTAGTATGTGGTGCTTGACCTTAAACCTGAATTACATGCTTCATTTTGTGATGTTTTTGTATGAACAAGTGTATTAAGGATGAAAGATGAGTTGAGTAAGTTAAAATGGTTCATGTAAGCAGAAATGAAATAATTTGACATTTAATGACAGTATTTTTTGCTGCTAAAAGTGTTGAATATATGAAAAAAAAATGATGTTATAAGCATATTGTGATGTAGAACTTGTGTTATCTTAATATGGTATTACACATAACAAAATTTGGAAACCCCAACATGTTTATTTAGTATGTCAAAAAGAAATAAGAAAGCACTTATATAAGTTATATCCTCGCATTTTGAAAATAGGAGCGCAAACTATAAAACTTGATAGCACAAAAGTCTTACGCAAAGATAGTACCTTTCTCAACAACCAATCAAAGGCATGGAAAAAAATTAATTAGTATCTTTAGTTACATTCCTTTACACAAGTTTGGCATAAAAGAATCAATATATTTAACAAACAAATACAAGAAGATAGAATTTGGATGACTTTGGGCTCAATTTCAGGATAAAAAGCAAGCTTAAATCATGTTCAAACACTACTAAGACAAGAAACATTACCATACTGGATTTTGCCCAGCATGTTTACTAGGTAAAGCTCAAGCTTAAATCATGCCAAAACATAACTGGGACAACAGTGGGTATGAAGTAAGTTCAAGAATCGAACCAAGATAAATAATTATGCTTAAAAAAAATTCTTAGGACAATAGTTTTGTTTCATAATACTTAGAGGTCTTCCTAAAATAAGTAACTAAAAAAGGGAACAACAATTTAACCACTAAATATTAAAGGAATAAAATTTAAGTTATGCATATAAATCAATACAGTAAGCAAAATCCAATAGAAATCAAAATTTCACCACTGATTCTAGTATTATTAGACTTTCATGAGTAGAAACATGATAAGAATCTAGCATGAAAAAGGAGGCACAAACCTTTCATTCTCCATAAACAAATATAAATAATGAAAGAAAAGGCACAAACCCATCACTATGCAAGATGAGGTTGACTTTTAAGTCTAAAATGTAATAAAAGAACATTTTATGAGGATAAACTAACCTTCAATGGGAGCTTTTGAATCTTGTTGCTAAATCTCAAGTCAAAGAAGTGGCTAAGAACCTCTGAGAAGAAGGAGACATTTTCTTTTCTTTTCTTCTAAGTTCTTAATGGCTATTCATGGCTGAAGTCTTAGTATGTTAACACCTTTTAGATAAAAGATCGCAAAAGAAAACAAAGGGCATGGAAAACCCATAACAAGATTTGTAGATGGATATCTTTAAACATTCTTATAACACTAAAACCAAAAAACAAAGAGAAGGATGGGGTAGATAGTGGAATTGACCCAGAAAATGAACATTGTATAATCAATATTCAACGTCAAGTACAAAGAGACAATTACCATAATAAGGATATGCATGCATAAATAATCTAGGACATAATTATAGGCATTAGTTTCTTAATATTACATATCATAATAATTATCATTCTAACTATAAGTTGGTGTTCATATGATGTCTTACATGTTAGAATCGATATCGAAATAATAATAAGAACATGAGGTGATGGCATAAACACAAAACCAAAATGGCTATCAATAGAAAAGCATATTTCCATAGACTATAGCAGTACATTAACAAAACCTCTATCTTCTGTTCACTTCACCTAGTTTGTCCATGAGAGGAGTCATTAGCTAAAGCATTCTATCTCTGTTGATAAAGAATAATGTTAATCATAGATTGTCATTGGTGAGCATTACTTGAAGGTAGAAGATCAGTTACAAATACTTGTTGCATAGTGGCCATTAGGCTAGCTAATTGAGCTCAAATCTTTGCCTGAACCTGTTGTTGTATTACATCATGCTCTTCTTAAAGCATCTTCTCCAATTTAGCTTGCACTTTTTTCCATCTTAGCTTGTATTTCCTCCTGCAACCTTTCCCACTGCTCCTACAATTTTCTCTCCATCTTAGCCTGAATTTGTTCCATCCTTAATGACACCCTTGAATCCACTTTAGCTGAGTCCATAATTCTCTTCTTTGTTGATTTCTATCCATATCCTTTACACCTAACATACCCTAACCTCTCCTCGAGCACGGTGAGTAAAATATGATCTCTCGTCAATGAATTCTCATTATCTTCTGATTGTTGCTAGAGAACAAGTACCTGAATATGCCTCTATAAGTACAATAAAAGGTAAATGCCATGGACAATAAGCTAGTGGTTTAACTAATTATAGTTTTTGAATTTATCATAACTTACATGGATTTCTTGTGACTAGGGATCCACCCATTCTACATCTCCATCCTTGTTCTTATGGGTTTGTTGAAATTCCTAAACTCAGTTGAGGGGTGCCATTTCCCTTGTGATAGGATCTCTTTACAATACTCATTAGATGACAATATATGTTACCATAGAAAGAACACATATGGATAAATATCTAAGTAGGTAAAACACTAAAAATGAGAACATATCGTAGACTTTTCAAATTCTACAAATGATTGAGTACCACATGTATGCTTTGTAACTTGCTTTACCCTATTGACCTTGTTCTTATTGCTTGTAGCTTGCAATTGGATGGTATTATGGCCATGAAACCTTCAAATGATGTAAACATAAAGCAAACAATCCTTTATGTTCACATGTTAGAAACACATTACCTTAAACTCAAGGCTCTCCTAGTACTACATCAGCCACTCCCAATCTTCACAGCTGATGTTATTCGGTCGAGTAGGTTCCTTCTCTTCATTTGTTTCATACTTAGCATAATCTGCATGTAGGTCAGCCCTCTAATGTCAGTATAGTAGCTGCAACATTGCATAAGAAGCCCTATTTAATTGTTAGTCTTGGCAACGTCATAACATTCAAATTTATCCTAAACAATACATATAAAAGCTAGTTAATGAATAGAGAAATACTATGAACACTAAAGATAAAGACCCACAAATGTAATGTTATACCTTTACTTTCAATAACAAGGAGCCTCCATATTTGGCATAAACCTTGGTCCAATCACCCTCTAACATCCCTTAAAATTAAGATTTTTTAATTATTTAGTATTTTATGTAATGAATTTATTAAGCTTTAATAACATGAATTTGAATAAAATAGCTTCGTATATGAAAACTATAAGATGAATAGGACCCATAGAATTTTTTGAGATTTTAGGGTGGTCCAAGGGGCCCAGGGTAAAATTGTCATTTGTCACCTGGACGAACTTTGATAATTTTTTAGGAAGAAAGGGGAATTCAAAACTAGTCTAATATATATATATATATATATATATCAATAGTTAGGAAATAATGTATAGAAAATTATAAAATATGTTACGTGAAATTATGAAATTGTTAGGACTAGAAAATGGCCCCAAATGATTACAAACTTATACAAAGACGAATTAAACCCCTAAACACGAGTTAGCTATCTTAGGAAATTCTATGTAGAAAGATCTACCAAATGATGGTGATAGAATCTGAAAATATGGAGTTACAAAGAAGATATAAGCAAAAAACGAATAGAAATGCTTGTCTGTTATGTCACTACGAGAGGCAAAATGATCATTTAGACCTTAAAATAATAAAATATTAAAGAAATAAATAATATTAGAATATATGATTGAAGATATTAAATGGGACCCATGTAGGCCCAAGTAATATTAAAATATAGCAGAGAATTCAAAAAACACATATTAAATAAAATATTACGGAGAACCTAGTAAATAATGGCAATTTTGTAAATTCTAATCGAGAAAGAACTAACATGGCACCATGGAGTAAGGAGAATGATGATGTGGCTCAATGTGTGAAGAAGAGACTAGAAACTGAAGGAGAATTCTGAAAACTACATGAACTACGAAACGATTATGCAGGCTTACATAAGCAAATCTTAGAAATCTCACATTTTATGAAAAGGTTATCACTAACGTTAGGATGACATAGACGCTGACTTAGGTAGTAATAAATGCAAATCTTGACAAATCTTACACATTACAAAAAAGTTACTGTTAATATCAAGATGACATAAACACTTACCTAAGAGCATTAAATGCAACTTTATCTTCACGTTCTATGAAAAAGTAAACATGATTAAAAGTTAACCACAGCTAAAATCTAATGGCTAATATTTATTCATAAAACATGATATGATCTAAACTATTGATGCAATCCAATTGCTTAGATTTCTTCACCTTTTCAAGATTAAATCATAACCCTTGATCTAATCTAAATGCCTACATTTAATATCTCATTTCAAGGTTAAATCTTAACCATCCACTTGATCTAAAGATCAAAATCTTCCATCTTAAAATTTTATTTAATCTTAACCATTCATTTGTAAATAAGATATACAAAACACATACACACACTTTCATGCCACACTCACACACAAAATGTAATATCTGGTTTTCGTTAAACGACGAAAATAAGTGGGTTTTCAAAGCAAGTCCACCGATATGAATTAGTTAAGGTCCTAAAAAATTTAAGTAGCATTCTAGACTCTTAAAAATGAGAATTCGAGACTCAGATAGAAAGAAAAATGGAGCTAGAATAAAGAAATGAAATTGAACGAAAGGCTTATAAATGTAATGGTATTTTCGTAATTTTAAGCAAGTTTTGGAATTCACACAGGAGGGCTTTTTAAATGAAAGCTTTGAGTTCTACGGGGTTTGTTAGAGACCTTGAAAACCATGGGAAGCCCCGGGATAGTTAAAACCCCTCCGGTGGACATTTTCCAAAGTCGATAGACCTAAACTTTGATAGATTCATTTGGGAAGGTTTTAGCTCTGATTTGAGTGATTCCAAAGGTATTTTACTAAATTGGGAACCTAAATTTTATAATGAAAAAGATGGTTCTCAAAAAGGAGCCAAAATGAACTAAAAACAAAAATACCAAAACAAAAGGGCAAAATTAAGATTTTTGAAAAGTCTTTCTTAACTTCCCTATATATAAGTGTCATGCCCCACCTCCTCACTCACTTAGCCATATATGTTTCTACCCTAAACTAGAGGAGGAACTCTAAGAGTGAGGTGCACAAGAGGGAGAGGAAGAGAAGGAGAAAGACAAGGCAAAAGGTATGGATTCTTAGTTGTTTTTCATGCTTTTTCTTTAGCAAACCTCTTCTCCTCCATTTCCCCTTCTTTCTTATGGTTTTATTGAATTTTATGAATCTATTTTGAGGGAAGAATAGAGGAAAAATTTTGGATTTGAAGAGAGGAGGCCAAAGAAAGGAAGAATCAAGTGAAAAAATAAGAAAAAAAATAAGATAAATCTTCCATCCCATGGTAGCCATTCCTCCTCCCCTTTCTTCTTCCTTGGTTCGACCTACATATGGCCAACCCTAGGGATTTGAATTTCTAGTAAACCAAGGATGAATCTTAGGAATTTAAGGGAGGAGAATAAGAATATGCAAAGAAAATAACAAAAGAACCATGGAAAATCAAGATAGCAAAGTTAGGGTTTCAAGTGTTCCTTGTAAGATCTGACTTGATACTTTAATTTCTAGGCCTAAATAAGTGTTTGAATGAGCCCCTAAGATCCCTATAAGGCTCCCCATATGCATTCTCCATCAAGAAAACAAAGCAAAGTCCATTAGTACCCCTATGCTTCATAGTCTCGGCCTAAAGGGGATAAGGTACCTAGGGATAGTTTTAATTTGTTCCAAACCCATTTTTGAGTCATATATGATGAGTGAAGATGAAGGGAAGTCTTGGAAAAAATTTAGAAGGCCTAGAGAATGAATTGGTGTCATAGGTTTCATAATATGACCTAAGGAAGCAACATGTAGTTAAGCTCTTTGTTTTAATTATGTGATGACTCCAAGAAACTTAAAAGGAGTCAAGAATCATATATGAAAGGAAAGAATAAGTCCTAGAGCTCATTTGATGGGTGTTACTTCATTAGGTACATTTTTGGAACCATAAAGGGATTATTAGACCAAGTTAGTGCTTAAGGAAGATGTGTAGCCTTAAAATTAATTTCATGAACCTAATTGGTTTCCATATATTGTGTTTAGGCCAAGAGAAACCAATTCCACACCCTTGTGTGTGTGAGGCCAAGGAAGGGAGCATTGTTTCAAGAAGAAAAGTGTGTGGTTGCACCAAAGGTAGCTCACTTCTCCTTCTCTTATGCATGAATGTATGCCTGACTTGCCTTTGAATGTGTGTATGTGTGTTTTAAGCTATGAAAAGTATTCTAGTATAAGATTTTATTCCATGGTACCACAATGATGCATTATGTTTTCAAATGATGTGCAACATGTTTCCTTGGATTTGCTTGAGTGTGGAGAAGCTAAGAACTCTTAGCCATAGTGAGGATGAGCCAAGAACCCTTAAAAATAGTTGAGACCAAGTAAAGTGTTTCCTAAGAGTAAGGTTGAGCCAAAACCTCCTAGAGAAAATTGGGTGAGGCAAGTCCAAAATTCATAAGTGAAGGGGTGAGGCTAATCCACTTACTTGGCAAGCCTATGTATACTATATGTGACTTGTTCAAATGCCAAGAATGTTCCTTGAATGATTATACATCTCATGATACTCATGCATGCATTTTCAAGACTTGTTTTGCATATTTTATGTATGATTGAAAGAGAGATGAGCTATTGAGATTCTTTTAATCTCATTCCCTCCTTTCTAATGTTCCAACATACTAGGTGGACTAAATGAACAAGGTAATGGGAGCCAATAACTTGTAAGACAAGGGTATGACAAGAAAGTGTCTTGATTTTGCTTCTTTATGGCCATATGAGTGGCAAATGTTATAATCCATTATTGTATATATCCTATGACCTCATGAACATGTGTAATTATGCTAATGTATTATGTACAAATGAGATTTAATGGTATATGCATGATGCAGTGCAATTTGAGTATGGAATGGCAAGACTAGCCTTATATGTTCTTGTGTATGGCATGGGGTGATAGAGTGAGTTTTCAAATTATGGATTTATGCACCCTTGAGACAAGTTTAAAATGTCATTTTATTGTATTCCCACATGCTCAAGTGGTCATGGTTGCTCTAGAACTCAAAATGGACCCTTTGTAAGACACAAAATGAGCCATTTTGTAACCTAATGTTAAGATCTGACCAAATGAATGAATTTGCCCATGAAATTTGGCACACATGTAGATATTATTAGAAATTTTTGAGAAACTAAAGACTAGATTATTTGGAGCTATGTGGAATTAATTATAATTTTTTCAAAGTTGGCATTTTTCTGCTAAACTGATACAAGTATTGTTCATATGGTCAAAAAATTGGACTGCGTCATTCGAAGTCTAAATGATGTCCAATGCTCATGAAATTTTACAGAAATAAATTAGACATGATAAGATTTCCATGGCCACTAAGATCAACCCAATTGGACCTCTGACTAGGGAGATATAAATTTTTAAAGTTGGAGGTCAGTACTAGGGATGACAATCAACCTCTGGTACTGTTCTATCAATTTTTGGTGGCTAGAAGCTCTTGTTGAGGCCTGGATATTTTTTTACACAAATTAAACATCTGTAGCTTTTTAAAATGGTAAAGAATACATGATTTCAAGTTTTTTAAAATTAGTTATAATTTTTCAAAGTTGGTGACAGAAAGTGAGAAATTCTGGCCGAGGCTGCACTATGGTATTCTATGTGTTCCATCCAGTTGCATGAGTTCTAGGCCACTTTCTTAGATGGTTTTGAGTTGTATTAGTGTAATTAAATATGGTAATGAGTTTAATAAGTTCATACAGTCCACGAGACACCAAATGAAAAATTCATATGCTACGTAACACAAAAATACTCATTATTTTAATGTCATTTTCCTTGCTTTCTCATGAAACACATGGTATGAGACATGAAGGTAGCATGAGACAAGCTAGAAAGTTATGTGTTACACAAAACACATACATAATTCAGCCAAATAAGAAGAAGAAGAAGAAGGAGGAGGAGAAGCTCGGCCTAAGGAAGGAGAAAATGAAGGAGAAAGAGAGAAAGAAAAACTACTAGAGGAAATCAAACACCACGAAATTAAGGTAACATAGACATAGTTTCTTCTTCTTGGTTTTTCTTCTATTTTTCTCCAAGAATTTTTCTCATTTCTTCCTCTCTAATTTTTGGTCATGGCAAGTAACATAGGAGATTTTGTTATTTCCATGAATTTAAGCCAAGAAAAAAAATGGAGAAATTATATATATGGCTTATGGATTCATGTGATTCAAGAAAATTCCTACTCTTGGAAAATTTTCTTCAAATCAAGAAACTTTGTATTTCAAAAATTCATGGAAGAAATTGAAGAGAAAATAAATGGGGAAATAATGGAGGGAAGCCTAAGTAAGAGAAAGATTAATATAACTTTGATTTTCATAAAGAAATTGGCCAGAAACCCTTGAATTTTAACTTGAGAAAATTCTACAATACATAAGAAATATTTAGAAATTAATTGAAGGATTTTGTTTATCTTTCTTTAATATGTATATGTGGCTATTTGGTGACATGAAAATGAAGCAAAATCATATATCTTCCTTGGTGCATAGGTTCGGCCAACACATGTACATATACCTAGGGAAGATTTTTTTAAAATCCAACTAAATTAGGTTAATCTACATAAAAAGTAAGGCCTATGGTAAATTTTTGGTGAATTATGGACACTATATAAAAAGTTAAATTTTTGAGAAAAAGTGTTGACCAAGAAGTTCTTAAATTTTTACTTATGTTACTTGATATGTTTTGGATGATTTTTGTGGCCTAATATGTTCTACATGCTGTCTAAATTATGTTGATATTTATTTTGTGAATTTTGAAGTCCATTTGTAATAGTTAGAAATTTACGCAGCATTATGTCAAGAATGGAATATGTAATAACACGTGTTATAAAATTGCGCTATTTGTTGTGCTGATATACTGTATAATTTTTTGACATGGACAATATGCTATTTATTGTCTGATTTTATAAATATTGGTTATTTGGTAAAGGACTGGCCTTTGTTTATATATATATATATATAATATGGCAGAGTAGCCTTATTTAGGGGGTGAACCCTGTGTGTGCCAAAGTTGGCCATTGGGTAGCTGCTATTATGCTAGATGTCCAATTTTAATTAAAAAAGATACTTAAAAGTATCTAAGTTAATAATTAGGACTGGTGAGGGTCATTTAGATATTTTGGACCTATTAGGCTTTATTGATCCTTCCGTATACTTGAATGAGCTTTTTTGGCTACACCAAACTTTATTCTGTACCTTGACATTGGACCTTGATTTATGGATTATTTTAGATACCGGATGGGCCTCACGATAAATCTAGACTTAGAAAAGGGAAAAGATAATTTTCAGTATTTAAATATAATTTTCAGACTCTAGTACGTTGTTTGCTATTAGGATTATTTATTTATGTACAAAGTTGTATAAGGCAGTTCTTTCTCAAATGTACCTATTTTGTCTTGATCAAATCATGGCTTGGATGACATATTATTATAATATTTTTGTATGACTTTTCTTAGGTACTCACTGAGGGACGTCTCAGTAAAGGAAGCAAGGGTGAGCCTGTTATGTCATGGCAATGCAACATGAGCTGGGCTTTAGCCTATCAAAGCTAGTGCAACATGATCTGTGTATTGAGCTTGGCAGTCTCCAACGCTTAATGGTCAAGCAGGAATAAATATTTTTTGTTATATTCTCTGTATTCTATGCATATGAAAATCTTGTGATATCTTACAATTGCTAAATATTAATTCTATTGATATGTTACTCATATTATATTTTTATATGCAATAAGTATGTTTACTTTGTTATTTCATATTCATGTTAAATATTGCTAAAAAGTATGTCTCTTCATTTATATTATTTGGTAAATTAATTTTCTTCATAAGCCTTTCATTCATATTACTTATTGTCTATTAAAACTATTACTTGACTTTTCTTCATAGATATTATTATGTCATATTAATCACACAGGTAGGCATTTTCTCAGTAACATAGATAGGATTAATATGACATAATATCCATGAAGAATAACATTAGAACTCTAGGTGGAATGGATCTAGTTCCCAGTACGAGGGTGGATGTTTGTTGTCCACAACATTAAGATTCTTGCGTGTGATGAATTTGTTTGTGTGGTACCCATTATATTCGTGGCAACAAATGAGGAGAATCCTCATTTCCCCACAGGAGTGATGCCTCCTCCATTTCCATGAATGGAGACTTTGAACTAATTGTGATATGACTTTTTGGTGAAAATAAGGGATTGACCTTTTTAGTCCTTTTTGTTATTTGGGGATTTTCTTTTTGGGTAGTTATAAGATAAATCCCCATTAATATGACGTGATTTGTATGACTCTGCTCCCCTATAAAAGAACTCTTAAACTAGTTTGTAGTAATTTTAGTTCATTTTCATTATTTCCGTATTCTGCTATGCTATAAATTAGATTTTATTGTGATGGAATAATTAAAATATAATAGGTAATTAAACTTAAATTAAGAATTTTTCTTAAGAAAAAAATATCACTACAAATGGGTAATTAAAAGATACATTACACACGCTCTCTAAGAGAGACTGTGGTCTACATTACATATCCATAGTATTTGACAAAGTCACGGGTCCTGTCTCTAATAGCTCTATCTTTGTTTGGGGGGGGATGTAAACTTTAATCTTGGAACCATATTATCTTCATGTCTACTAATATACTCTTGTATTTTCCCCTATCCTTTTTTATTATGCTGCAAGAAGCTGCTACATGTGGAGAAAGGAAACATATTAGTCATTATTGTATATATGTGGCCAAATTGTAACAGAAAAAAAAGCATTATCTGCATAAAGTGATACCTAAACTATTCGACACCAGTGATGGTTATGTGTGAGGAGAATCATCATTGAAGGTTTGTTCATTGCTCATTTTTAAGAGTGGCAAAAGTGCACCTTTTGGCTCCAACTCTTCCTATGGAACCTGTGTACCCATGGGTGATATCACCTTTCTAGCAGGGTCACATTGGCCTCGACCATTACCCCATTCAACATCTCTTCCACATCGACCTCCTACCTTACTTCATCTAATACCTAACATTTGCTATCTTTTGTGCGAATATAGCATAAGTAACAAGATTTGTAAATAAATAACATATGCAAGAATCACACATGATCAATGATTAAGTTAAAGCACAAGGAAACATAAAAATAGATAATAAATAGCATACATAATATAAGAGAACAGAAAAATTAAAATAAAATAAAATGGCATAGGGCCTTGTAATTTCCAACCATTTGATTGTACAATGGGGATGATTATATAATGACTATTAGTGCATAAAAAATGATAGTAAGTAGCACACTTATCTTGACTACACTCAATGTCCTCCGTGTCATCCATATCATCCCCATCATCAAGCAAGTCTTATCATTCTTCTTTATTGGTGGACCCAATCTCATCACTATCATCAATGAAATCATCTACCATATCTATTGCAGTATGCCTACTTGTTCAAGCATGTATACTTAAGTGACTTAGTATTTTTGGTTCAACATCATCCCTATGCGGAAGGACTACAAGGTCAATGCCCATATCATCATTCCAAATTGGATTCAATTGAACTACTTCTTGTTGATATGCCTTGTCTGTTGAGATCATTGTCTTCACATCCTTCACCTTCATCCACCTCTGAAAGGATAAAGAGGTCAAGAGGATTAGTATTCACAACAACCAGCTATTCCATATCCATAATGTCTCTCAAGTAAAACACTTATTCTTCTTGGCTCGTTATGACAAATGACTCATTTGTATTTAATAAACATTGAGCATTCACGCTAATGATGCCAAATTTGTCAACTTTGTATCCTCTTCCTAATTGACCCACATCCCACCAATGGCACTTAAAGAGATATACTCTCTTATTGCGAATATATGAAAGTTCATATATATCCTCTAAGATACCATAATACTTTTTACCCTCATTAGAGTTATCCTCCTTCACAAGGACTTTAGTATTGTCAGTTCTTTTCCTCGAGGCAACGATCTCTTGTATAGAACCTAAATCCATTGACCACTAATAAAGGCCATTTTTCTACATCTTATTTCCCTTTAATTTGGATATTTTGATGATTAAATATAGCTTTTTGGTTTAATTAGATGATATTTTATTTTATTAGCCATTCTTTGCACTTTAGGAATTAATTTACAAAATTTTGGATTTTTAATGCATAAATCTCTTAAATAATTTTTGTAAATATTCCTACCTAGTTTTCTTTTTCATTCTTTTTGTGTAGGCTTTGGGCAATTTAATTTAAAGGTTGGAGGAGAAGTTAGGAGATGATAGAGGTTTTCGAAGTGAGAAGGAGCTTATGCAAATTCATTCACATTCATTTCACGGGTTTGGAGGGCAAAGGATGATTAAAGTACCATGCAACCTCCATGTAAGCACCTTCCATGCATTGATTCATCAACATCACATTCTCTTAGCTTCATTGAATTACACTAGCTCACACTCTCATGCACAGACCAATCACACACAATGAGCAATAGAAAAACATGGGTTCCACAAAACACACTTGCTTACCAGAACAAACATATAGGCCATGAGTCCAGCTTACCCATATGAACAAACTTCCACGTAGCTTTCATATGTCTAGCAGCTCACAAACACATTGTAACACACTTTCACAAACACACACATAGCACACTTGGGCAAATGGAGAGCTGGAGAACGTACAGGTTTAGTGAGGGAGAAATAAGGGGGAGATCTACATGATGAAGTAAGACACATATATGCAAATTTTCACGTGGAAGAGAAAAAGTAGCTTCTATTACTCTACACATGTTTAGCTTTCCCTCCATGTAAACATGAGATACCAAACCATGTAAAAGATTACGTGGAAAATACATGGAGCAGTAGCAGAATAGAGAATGAGAAGAAGAAGAGGCAGTTTCGAGCTTATAGGTTTTGATGAAGAAGCAAGCTCGAGCTTGGGTAGATGAAGCAAGAAGAAGGAGCTATGAGTTTAATGTATAGCTAACGTGGAAGCTGCATAAAGCACACACTTTAAGGGCCAATTGGAGCATAAGAAAGCTCTCTCATAGCCATAAGTTACAGCACTCATTCAAGAAAACACTCACAGCAGAAACAGAATGAAGTTACGTGGAAAGAAGCATGGAGGAGGTTGCTCTCTTAATGTTACGCACATCAGCTCACATGGAAGAGAAGAAATAGACTCAAAATGCAGAGCACTTGAACAATAAACACATGCAAAGCCATGGAACGAACACATAAGGAGCTGACGTGTGTTATTGGAGGAAAGTATGAACACGTGAAGAGTATGAAATGAAGGTAGCACATAAGGAATTAAAAAAACACTCAGGTAGCTTTAGGAGGCATCCATTGATTCACCAATCATTCCATCTCATCCATTCACCTAGTGAGGGCTGAGCACGTGAAGGAAGCATGGCAAGGCACATAATTTTTAATGAAGGGCTAAGGCATCATCATTCACACAGAGAGAATCCATCATTACATTCATGTACTACGCATTATTCCTCCATTCTCCTCTAGATTGTTGTAGCCATTCTCCACCTAATTCCTCTATCTCCTTCCATCCAATGAGAACTTAATTAAAGATTGTGGCTAGCTTGGATGAAAACCATGGTTGAAGCTTGAAGCAAGAGATTTGCAAGGGATTTTAGGCTAAGAATTCCATATTACTTCCTCTCTTTCTATATCAATTTTTATTCTTGCACTTGTTTGGTTAAGCCTATAATTGATTGAAATTGATGTAGTTTATGATTGATGGCTGTTTATACATTGATTAAGAGAGAATTTGAATGATTATTTGATTGATTTTAGTGCTGGATTTTCATTATCCTATAATTTTCCATGTGTGCAAACAAGGTGTTTGGTGAAATGTATGTGGGAATTGGTGTGCTTAATTATTTGATTTAAGAATTCCTTAGAGTTTGATTGGTTAATTAAACATCATAGGGTGATAATTCAAAGGCTAATTAATCATTTAATCAATCAAATTTAAGTGTACATTGATCTTAAAGGCAAGAATTAATGATTTGGTACGAGGATTGAGGTTTCAATTCAATATTAATTTGTTAATTTCTTGAATCTTGAATGCTAATTCAAGATCATTTTCCATGAACACAATTAGGGACTTTTAGACCAGAATTAATTACAATTGAATTAGGATAAGGATAGTGAATACCAAAGGACAAATCCAAAGCTAGTCACAAGTCCATTATTTGTCTCTTAGCTCATAAGTATCAATTAGGAACATTAATTCAATTTCATTTTGATTAGTTTAATTCAATCAAAACCTCCCTTTAATTAGATAATTTTAGGGTCCTTTTACACTTGGAAAACCCAATTAAACATTAAATTCCATTTCCTAGGGAGATGATCTAGGTTGCACCTTATATTGCATATATTTTCTAACCTAGTTTATTTTGGAGGTTGTGCGACATGACTTTCAACCACATATGTAGAAAAACAGTGCTCCATTTTGGTTGGGCCAAGACCTAGATTGATGAGGTCCTCGCTAGCTTGGCCTTGTGCATGTAACTGTAAAACCTACATAGATTAAACATCTTTTGTTAGTGTTTATAGAGAATATCATGACTCAAAATATGGTAATCATCTATTTAGAATATATTTCTTAAGGAACCTACTTATGCATAAAACCAATTAGGAAAGTCCTCGATAGTTCAAGTTTGAGACTTAATCTCTAATTGGTGCTCCTTACATTGTAATAATAGTTAAGACATATTCATTAACTAGTTGCTATCATAAAGATTGACAAAGTCATGATAACTTACTCCATGAATGGCTAAATGTTTGCATAATTCTGAGCATGTACATACATGCTTGCTTGAACTCTACCTCAGGCAAAGTAATGGATTCATAATGCCCCATTGCCTTCCCAATTTTTCAAAAGATAGATTTATCGCCATTGTCCATGGGTCCATTATCATTTTTAGGAATCTAATTAAATTTGGTAGGGATATTCTGTAAATAACAAGAGCAAAAGATAAGACACTCATCTGCTAAACAACCTTCTGCAATTGAACCTTTTGGATGAGCCTTGTTATGAAAATAGGATTTGAGCATTCGCAAAGATCTACATAGAAAGTCAGTGGTTGAATAGGCAAATAGTTTATAAGATTAAAGAGCTAGAATAAAAATTTCTATTGAAATGCATTACCTCTCAATAGTGTATATCCATCGATAATGCACGAGTCCACCAAGCATCGCCTCTCTTGGTAAGTGAATAAGTAAGTGCACCGTGATATCAAAGAAAGCTAGTGGAAGCACTATTTCCAATTTGCACAATGTGAGTGCAATTTGTGATAACCCTACTTTCTAATTATAGTGATTAAACTTAATTGCGTAGTCAATGATCATAAATCAAGGCCTAAAGTCATTACAATTAGTTTAAGTTAGGAAAAAGTGAGAAAATTTGAAACTTGATATTATTGAGGGTTAACTAAAGCACCAAAATTATTTGAGCTCCCAAGTATTTCCAATTATCAATTAAAACCTTTGACTTATTTTATTACTAATTCCATAATCACAAAATCCTTTTATTATGGGTCCCAAGTCATTACATAACATTTCCATAGTGAAATTCAAGGTTTCTAAGAAGAAATAAGAGTTTGGAGGACTCAAGCCCTTACTTGGACCTTTTTCGTCATGACTAAGTTAGTTATTGGAACTTAAAAACCAAATTTATGAACTTACACTGTGACTTGGTATACCTGTGTCGTGACTTCAGTCTTTCGCACTACAGTGAAGTGCTCTCAGGAACTTACTATTTAAATTCTCTCAATTCTCATTGTGATGAGTGTTCTTAAACCATGACGAGCCTATGTAGTGCCATAATGAGAGAGCCTTCTAGAGCTCTCCAACCTTGCCACCCGACACTAGTGGCGACAAGTTCACTATTTGGTACCCTCGAAACCTACAACTGTAACACCCTGAAATTAATTAAGGTATTAATCGTGAATTTGGACTAATTAAGAATAATTATTATGGAATAATTAGGCAAATTATGTGAATAAGAGTTTATAGAGAAATAAATAATTAATGTAGGTTTAAGATTCAATTAAGTTAAAACTTAATTTAGACCCATAATTAATTTAAGTAGGTCATAGATAAAGACTAATGGAGGCCCCAATAATTTTAGGAGCAGACCTAACTTCCTATTGTGAAACTTAGCCCAAGGGAGACCACTTAGCAATCACCCAATTTGGTTTAATGAGTTAGAAGCCCAAGACCCTATTAAAATCCTAGAAATTTTGCAATCCAACTTATGAAATGTGGCCCAGTAAGACATAATTTGAACCCCCATATGGATTTGGGCCTTTGGGTCAGCCCATAACCCATTTAAGACCTAACTTAAACCCTAAAACCAACTTTACCCTATCACACCTACACTTTGCATACGCTATAACTTACCATGTGGAAGGATCTTGTACTACTAATAGAAGACCCTGTTGACAATGTCTTAAGTTTTACAAAGCAAAATCCAAGATCCTGTTGACAAGGTCTTTAATTCCATAATGTAGAGTCCAAAATCTTTTCAACAAGATCCTAGACCTAGAAGGATAATTGTCATACCTAGACAACCTTCATCATTTTCACAAGAAAACCATAAGTTGATAATGTTAATATGCTAGAATTGCTTCCAAGATTATGATAATCAATTTCAGCAAACGCAAATATAAGAGTTTACTTGTATAGGCAGTTTGGTAGCCCTAATAAACATCACAATTAACTTACAGTAAATTCCTCATGCGAAATATTTATACATAACCAACGAGGAGGTAGTAAACAACGCTAAGTATTCACTAAAGTCAAACTTTCAACATTTAACATTATTTAGGGAAGTTACAACAACTATAGCCACTACAGTCTTCAGATTGGTTCAGTTATCCTCTATAGAGTGGGCTCCATTTGTAGTACGGGTATTACCTGAAAAATAGTTAGCTTTATAATGAGATATAATCCCAGTAGATAACAATGGGTTCACGGTTTACACATACAGAGAACACTGAATAAGAATACTTCGGTGCACCATTCGGTACAGGAGCATGCAAATCCCAAGATAGCAGTGTACATTCATTCGTTAGGCTATTATACTTTGGTCATTGGCCAATAACAGTGATCTAGTACTCAAGAGAGTCACATTAATAGGTATATATGCAGCCATGCACAGCATACAAAATTTAGAAAATCATTCAGTGCAACTATGTATGTAAACAGATAGAATGCCATGTTAACTACCAGTTTTGTCACTGTATTTTGTCACGTTATTCCTTAGTTTTTGCTGTCCCAATTGCCTTCCTAAATTTCAATCATGCATTGCCTTAATTAAGGATGAGTCATGGTTAATATTTACATTGCAATTAAAGTACTAATCCCCCTGTATGAAATTCCTAAACCCCTTTCGTTAGTTGACGATCAGAATTCCTAATTGTAAACCATCACATCTTCATTTTCTTTTCCTTCTCATTAATTAGTTACTATCTAAGTTATTCATGTGTGGTCCAGTGCTTTGAAGTTAAGTCCTTAGTCCTTATTTTCAAGCTTGATTCTCTAATTTACCATACAAATTCACACTACAATAGCGAAAAACAAAAACTACCATAGTCTCAATTTAACTACATTTTCGGACTTGTTTTTGTGGAATTTCTTTCCTCCACTAAATGACCTCCAAAACTCATAAAAATTGGTAGAGTGACCCCTTATTATGTTAATTATAAGGCACAAAAAAATTTTCCAGAATTCCCAAGGATAGCTCCTGAACTCCTACTGTTTTGGTCACTACCTCAGTTGAGCTCGCTGTACACTGCCCTTGCTGTTTCTGGCCTTGTTATCCTACCAAATGAGTTCAGAAAATTATAATACTTTGTAGACCTAAAAGCTACCTCCCCACCAAATTTCATGTATTAATTCCTTCATTTACCTATTTAACAAAATTCTTTATGAAACCAGCCCCAAGCTGTCCCATCCAGAAGCTAAATTGAATTAGTGGGTTGTTTCTTTGATCTACCTTGTTCCAAAAATTCTGTAATTTTCTAGATTTCAAGTATAAGGAATGGACAACTTGCTATACAAATTTTGACTTCAAAATCCTTTTTTAACTAATTCTAGGAAAGGAAAAATGTTTCAGTCAAGAATAAGGAAGCAACTTAGAACTTACCCTTTATGGAGGCCTTGTACTTTGGTTTATCTTTTCCTCTCTCCTCTTCTATGGCTGTCTAAGTTTTCTCCCTTCTTATCACTACTTCCCTTGGCCTAAAATGAATTAAGGTGAATGGTAACTAATGCAACAGACAGCTCGTGCTTTTCACCGCCTTTGGATGGCATGAAGGCAAATCAAGACTTCTTTGACTCGGTGCAATGCTAGGTGGTAGCATGTATGTGTCTTATTCTCATTTAAACTACATATTAAAGGTAATATTTAACTCCTGCTATCAAACCAAATACAAGCACAAATAATTTACAATTGAATATGTATATATGTAAGTGGGTGGTGCAAGCATGAGGTGTCTCATTTTTGTGCTGGAGTTTTATTCTTTCCCATTCTTATTTGGTGCAATCTAGGTGGCAGATTCTACATCTATATATTACTCCCCTCTAATGCATATATTGCATACGGTACCTACCCCCATGGAAATTCAAATTGTGAGCAAGATTAGAGTATAATTTATGGACACATATACATATAGTGTAAGCATGAGGTGTAGGGGTTTTTATTCTTAATTATTCTCCTCCCCTTACTTCTCTATCGAGTAGGATAGGTGTCCCCATTTTAGATCATATAAGCTATTCCTTTACATGCACTATCCTTACTAATTCCCACAGCCAAAGGTAACACCAAATGCCACACTTATATATGTTACGGTGTAAACATAATAGTTAGGTTCATGGGGTTTATTTATTTAGGAATTTCATCGGTTCTCCCCGGTTGCTTGCTAGGTGTCTCAACTTTAGGTTATATAACCAATAAGTCCATGCAATCTATGTCAATTTACATAACTAAACATAATTCCAAGTAACCAAGTGAATGCTTATACTCTTGTGTGGTGATGGTGTCAAATGGGTGTAATTAAAATGATTAAAATCCCTTCCTTCCATTTCCCATTTTGTGCTAGATAATATGGTAGCTTGATAAGCATGATATTTTATATATTTTAATCCTCCTAACTTAGCCATTTTAGTGTCCAAATATCACTTTAGGAATTTAATTTAGTGGAATTTGATTTTAATTGGCTATTTTTACATTTTAGGAATTAATTTACAAATTATTGGTTTTTAATGCTCAATTTTATCTCAAATAATTTTGTGAATATTCTTCCTATTATTTTTGCAGATTTTTGATGGGCAATGGAATTGGAATGGAAGAATAAAATAGCATTTGAATAGGAGCAATGGGTTTTGAGAAGAACACACTTTCATAAACACTCAGGCAACTAGCATGGGTTAAGATTCAACTTGAACATACACATGTGATTGAGGAAGCACTCACTTAAGCTATGGGTTATGGGAGGAGAGAATGAATTACATGCAAGAAGGCATGTGAGCAGCCACCCACACACAAGAACAAAAGAAAAGTTTAATTGTAAATAAAAGTGAAAAAGAGACATAGAAAGGAGCTGGGCTTTGAACACAATCGTGAGAGCCACAGGTTGAAGGGATTAAAGAAGAAAGAGGCTCGAGTGATGGTTTACATGAAAGAAGAAGCTCTCATTGCATGAAGCACTTATAGGTTGACGTGGAATTTATGTAAGGAGGTGCAACTTCAACATGAAGGAGCTAAGATGGGTATACATGCATAAAGCCATAGAACAAGGATGTAGCTCACACGGCATCTCACGAATTGAATGAGCTAGGAGTCTAGCCTCCATATGCCAATATGTAGCAGAATGGGTTTAAGAAAATGAGTGTACAGAAGCTACATGAGAGCATAACAGAAGAAGAAGTAGGCTCAATTTTAAGAAGGAGTTGATGTGAATGAGCTAGAGAACATGCAACAGAAGCGAGAGGAAGGAAACACATGGAGAAGAAGAGGCAGAGTGTGTGTGGGAGGAAGAAGCATAGAAAGGAGAGAAGGAAGGAAAAACACGATGGAACAGAAGTGTGGAGAAAATAAATGAAGCTTACGTGAATTCAAAAAGAATGAGCATGTGAGAAGAGACCTGAAGGTAAGGTGAAGCCATGCTAGAGAATGTAATTACAAGTTGAATGAGAGAAGAGGCAGCACGTGAAAAGCACATGAGAAGCTTGAATTTCATGTGCCTGTGAATAGAAGCATCGAGAGGAGGGTCTAAGAAGAAGAGACATAAGCAGAACAGAGACGAAGTGTGAGCTGGAGATGAACATGGAAAAGAATGTAAGAATAACACAAAGAGGGAGTAGTCACATGGGAGGCATAAAAGAGTTCAAATACACACACATGAAGAGGCAAAACGTGCTGATGAGGGAGACCAATGTAGATAGTAAATCGAGAAAGGGAGTGGGGAATTGGCTGAATAAAAATGTGAAGAGCAAAAAGGGGATCCATGAGGAACAAAAAGAAGCAGCTAGATGGGTACTGTACATATAAACACATGAGTTTGGTGGAAGATGATTATTATATTTACAATAGGGCCCACATATGCACAAGAGGAAGCACGTGGTATTGGTTAAATGGAAGAAAGACATGGGAATGAATTAAAAAAACAAAAAAAGAGGAAGCATGACACACAGAAAAGGAGAAGCTAAGCACATGAAAAATAAAAGAAAACAAGTGAAGTGATAAAATACATTCGGGCATAGAGGCATCCTTAGTCCATTCACTCCATTCTGTTCGCAAACCCTACATTCCATACACACTCCAGCGTCTATCCCCACCATGTCGTAGCCATTTTCATCATCCATTTCCTCCATTTTCCTCCACCTCCATGAGAGCTTAATTGAAGATTATGATTAGGTTAGAAGAAGTCCTTGGAGAAGCTTGAATCCATAAGAAGAACTCAGAATTTTAGCTAAGAATTTCCTACTTTCCTACACTTTTTCTTTTTCTTGTACAAGCTTGGTTAAGTTGTATTTGATTAGGAATTTATGTAATTATAATTAGTGGCTAGTTAAACACTAATTAGGATGTTGTTTGACTGATTTTTGATTGAATTAGTACTAGATTTTTTAATTTCCTACAATTATCCATGTATGCAGTCAAGGTGTTTGATCAAATGCATGTGAGAGATTGAGTGTTTAATTGTCTAATTTGAGGATCCATTAGAGTTTAATTGGTTAATTGAATCTCCTAGGGTGTTAATTTAGAGGTTAATTAATCAATTAATTATTCAATTCAATTGTTCATAGATCTTAATCACAAGAATTAGTAATTTAATGGTAGTTGAGGTCTCAATTAACATCAAATTGCTAAGTTCTTGATTCTTGTGTGGTAACTCAAGATACATTTGCCATGAACACAATTAGGGACTCTTATACCAGAATAATCACAATTGAATTAGAATAAGGATAATGGATACCAAGGGATGAATCCAAAACTAGTCACAAGCCATTATCAACCATAATTCGTGCAATTAGGTAGAGTTTAGGAACTTTATTTCAATTTAATTCTAGTTAGTCTATTTAGATCTAAAAACCCCCCTAAATTAGATAGTTTTAGGATCCTTTAACACTTAAAAAACTCAATTAAACATTGAATTCCATTTCCAAGGGAGATGACCTAGGTTGTGCCACTAACTATAAATTTTATCAACCTAGTTTTATTTTAAGGGTTGCGCGACATGACCCGTCAAAATTTGGCGCCGTTGCGGGGGAATTGGAGTCTTAATTGTTTGAGAAAGTTTTCTAAGTATTTTAACTCTATTTTTGTTTAGCTTTTCCCCTATTTTAAGCTTGGATTTTGGTAATTTCGGTGTTGCACATCAACTTGTTTGCTTGTTGGAATTTCTATTTGAAGTGCCTAGAAAATTCTCAAACCTTGTTTTCCAAGGCTTTTGGTGTTTTGAGCAAAAATAATAGCATAGCTATCTAGTGCACCATTTTTTGGCCAAATTCCAACGTTTAAGGCACTTTTTTGAATTTTTTTAATATTTTTTCGAATTTTTTTATGAATTTTTCAATTTTTCTAGATTTAATTTCTTTATTTTTTTATGAGTTTATTTTGTGTGATTAACCTTTGTCTTAAAGTGTTTTTGATTGTTAGGTAAGTCTTAGCTTCTTTGGATTTTTATTTTCTTAATTTTGAGTTAATTTTAGTTATAATTTGCTAATGATTTTTCTTATGCTAAAAGTGATTGAACTTCTCATTTTATTGGCTTTAAATGGATCCATATTTTTATTCTAATCAAGGTGTTTATGATTCTTATGCAAAGGATAGGATTTCCTGGAAGTTGGATGAAGCCATGTTAATGCTTCAAGGCATTCTTGAATGACAAAGACAAAGCCAACAATATCAACAAGTCCCATAACCATGCTACTAACTACACCATCATTCTTGTGAAGTTCACCCCAATTACATTGAACCATACCATCATCCATATGAAGTATCATACCTTATTTTATAACCCTATTCCTACTACAATTACCTCATATATTACTTAGAGAAGTTAATAGAAACCTAAACTGATAAAAAATTTTCATTTTAAAACTTCCTCATACAATTTCACTATTCATTTGATCATTTCTAAATTCTTATCTAACTTTGAAAATACATACTTAATTATAGAAAAATAGTATAAGGTTAATTCAGGGCTCTACTTCAAGCTCTCTAAGCCCTTTACACAGGGAAAATACTTACTTAGCAGAGTGCATATAAATTCATATAAAGTTGCCCCTAAAAAAATTGGACAGTTTTACCCCTCATTGGTCATATTATTATTATATTATTTTGCCTTTATATAAGTACAGGCATTCTTGCATCTTATACACGCTAGTCATACTCTTTTTACTTCAGGGTTAGGTATATACATGGCTTTCCATTTCATACCTAAGTACCTTACAATATCATAACGTAACTCATGCACGCAGTAATCTAAAATATTTAATTACATAACAAAATATGGTGCATAAAAGTAAGGTCCTCGATTTATGTCTCCACATTCTTTGCTCTTTCTTTGCTTGAACTTGAACCTAGCATGGGTTATATTTGGGGTGAGATTATGAAATCTTGGTAGCAATAAACCAATCTCATTCACAAGCAAGCATGTAAGTACATAACATGATGCCAGTCAAGATGCCACATATCACATAGCAATACAAGGAATTTCATACAAAGCCAAGCATAATCTAAACATACATGTCTCATCTTATAGCATAAATGACAACTTGATATAGCATAACACTCATTATTATACAAACATACAAGCTTAAAGAAAGAGAGAGGAAAACTACCACCTTAGCAAACTTTGCTCCTTAATCCTTGGGACTCAGTTTACTTGCTTTTGGAGCTCCCAAAACAACATCAAACCTTATAATCATAATGATAATTCATTACAATCAACACATAAACCTTAACTTCTAAAATAGGATGACCCCTTTTAAACTTAATGGGACCATTGGAATTGGAAAAATCTAACTCATTCCCTTCCCATTCACTATGGCTGAATAGTATGCATTTCTTAGCCAAAATTTAGGAATTTTATCCCATGAGCTTTGGGGGCTTTCCCATAGGTATTCCTAGCTAAAAACACCCTTTTGAATCCATTAGAATGGATAAAATCATCAAATTCCAGCCCAAACATCACG